>JASVEL010013965.1:0-334353 GCA_032618575.1 Nicotiana noctiflora
ATATCAATGTATGAATGTGAACAAACCTGAGACGTCCTGTTCAAAGGTGGACAAACCTGAAACATCCTATTTGAAGGTGGACAAACCTGACACGTCATCTTGAATTGCCTTCTTGTTTCTCCGAGAAAATTTTCAACAACGGCAGAACATTTTCTGCCCCAGTATTGGTGTTCTTCCTTGTGGCATGACTTTCTGCTATCAATAGCACTTTCTTTTCCTGTTTCAAATCAAAGAAAATTTGTTAGTTCAAAACATTGTGAGCGGTTGTGCCGCTCTTGTAGGGTGGTTTTTCCTTTTCCCATTTCCTCGCTCGGGGTTCCCAAAACTTGTTGGGGAATAATTTCATATGTTGAAGATGATATTCCTGCTGGGGATGGATTTTTTCCATTTATCCCTTCCCTGTTCTGTGTTTCTCAACTTGCTGGGGGTTATTTTGTTGAAGATGGGATTTCCTTGCTTCCTTTACCACTCTGTGTTGCCCGACCACCTTGGAACTTGCTGAAGATAACACTGTTGGTGGATTTTCATTTCCTCAAAATTGGTGTTTCACTCTTCTTGAAGGCTGTTGAGGATGACACCGGTTCGAAGACCATTTCCCTTAAGACTTTCCTTCTTCCCCAAGTGGGTATTGACTTCCGAAAAATTTTCAAACTGAAAAGAAAATTTTCTGCCCCAGTTTAATAATCTTCTTTGCACCACACTTCTCTGCCATCAATGACACTTCCTTGCTTTGCATAATAATTGGAAAGTTGGTGGCAAGTTTTGAAGTTATTTCTTACTTGTTCTGACTAGACAGACTTTGATGGGGAATTTTTGATAAAAATGAGAAAGATAAAAAGAAACAAAATAGAAGACAAAGGAAAAAATGACTCTCTAACAAGAAATAACTAAAAAATGACTTATCAAACGCGAATACCAACTCTACTGGTCATGACATGCACATATGGCCTATCCTCCGTTGTTAATTGCCTTTCACGATTTCTGTCTCGTGATTTCCATCTGATTATCACCTTTATTCGACTTGTAGTGCCCGAAGGGTTTTCACTTTCAAGCCTCTCTCATTTTGATTTTCTCTCAGCTTTCGTCGCCTTATGGTGCCCGTGAAGGTTTTCACCGGTAAGACTCTCTCGTTTGTAGCACTTTTAGCTGGGGATTGGGGTGTCACTGCTAAGACTCTCTCGTATTTCCTTTCTGTTGGGAATTAGAGTCTTTTCTGCTGGGAATCAGAGTGTCATATTCTTATGAGACTCTCGTGTTTGTTTGACTTGGCCTATTTAAAGACTGATCGGAAGGTCTTTCTTTGGAGCGTAATGTGGGATTTGGATAGGGCTAGAAAGAAAGGGTATTGAAGGCTTAAAACAAAATCAATTTTGGGTTCAAAATTTACAACCTTCGGACCTAAATCTATTTATAACCAACACAATTTTTCTTTGCCCCAGTTTTTTTACTTGGGGATTTTTTATTTCTTTATTTACACTATGACCGAGCTGTGAAGCGCCTACGTATTCTCTTTAAGGAATCAGGTCAAACGTAGTTCCCAATTCCCTTTTTTTTATTCATTTTGCTTTTTCTTTTCTTTTCTTTATCTCCTTTTGTTGTTTTTTTTTCTTTTCTTTTTCTTTGTCCCTTTTTTCTCTTGTCTTTCAAACCTGTGTTTCTAGTCTTTGCAACTAATTCCGAAGGAGGGGTATGAAAGATTTTAAAATAAGGCACAAAGGGTTGACGATGGATAAAGTGTTTGGATAGCAGAACAAAATGCCTTCATCATTCCAATCTTCAAAACATGCCAAGTACAAACAACATATTCACGACATCTTCTGGTTGTATCATGATTGATAACCATATCGTCCATTCGCCTTTTCATTTATCATTTTAAAGTGTTGCTGGACGACACTTTTATTTCAGTATCATGAGCGAACCCCGTCTTAGCATGGCCAATTTTCCTTTAAGGGTTTCTGCCCCAGTCTCACATAATTCGGGCTCCAACTACTCTCCAATCATTTTTATTTCTTTTTAAAATGACCTGATTATCTTCCAATTGCTTCCCTTAATATTAGGCCAAAATTATGTGCGATGCCATGTCATTAGAGTCGGCGTTCGAACAAATGACGAATTTAAAAATAGAAGAACTAAACAAAAGATGACTGGGGTAATAAAAGATCGAAAGTTTCATAAAACTAAACGGCGAAATGATTCAAACACAAATAAGTAAACAAAAATACAAAACTGAAACGAAACTGCAATGACCAAAATGGAAAGATAAGAGGGTTTCACTTCAAAACAAGATCCGGGTCACAACCCCGAAAACAACTCGGACAAAAGAAATGGCAACAAAACAAACCACTGAAACTCCTCCTGATTACCAAGCATGACTTCTTATATGTTGGGTCTAAGGGTGAGCTGGCAATGGATTCTGATTAATGTTGGGTGCCTCTGGTGGTGTCTGCACCTCGATCTTATTGGTGTCAATAAGATTTTGTACTGCATGTTTCAGTTTCCAACATTTCTCGGTATCATGTCCGAGAGCCCCCGAACAATACTCACAGCTTACTGAGCGATCCACATTTGGGGGTAGGGGATTTGGCAATCTTGTCTCAATAGGACTCAATAAACCTATCTGCTTCAATTTGTGGAACAGAGCAGTATAAGTTTCTCCCAACTCAGTGAATGTTCTTTGTGCCTTTTCCCTTCTGAAGGCATGATTCCCTCGAAAACCTGGTCCTGGAGGATTATTGTTAACCCTTGGTGGTGGATATATGTTTCGGGGAGGGTGATTAAGGTGATTTGAGTGGTAGGGTCCGGCTTGGTAATGAGGTGAAGGACCTTTCGATCTGGACCAAGTACCCTCCTCTACCGTTGTAACTTCTTCTCTTCTCTTCTTCCCCAGTGCAACCCCTGTGCCATTCTGAATAGCTTGAGTTGTTGCTTTCAATGCGGAATAGCTTAAGATCTTATTGGACTTAAGTCCCTCTTCTATCATTTCGCCCATTTTGATCACCTCATTGAAAGATTTACCAACCGACGTCACCAGGTGACTAAAGTAAGTTGGCTCCAGTGTCTGCAAGAAGTAATCCACCATCTCGTTCTCTCTCATCGGGGGATCTACCCTTGCTGCCTGTTCCCTC
Organism: Nicotiana noctiflora; assembly: GCA_032618575.1. Taxonomy (NCBI): domain Eukaryota; kingdom Viridiplantae; phylum Streptophyta; class Magnoliopsida; order Solanales; family Solanaceae; genus Nicotiana; species Nicotiana noctiflora. Next base: position 3,126 of record JASVEL010013965.1, read on the forward strand.
CAGCGGAACCCAAATTCTCTGAAGCTTTCGGCGGGTTTCTTCTCTAGCTTTAGCAATGATAAGCGATCGGGGATTATTTCAAGATTATATTGAAACTGGCCGATGAATGCTTGGGCCAGGTCATCCCATGTAAACCATCTGCTGGGATCCTGCCTGGTGTACCACTCTAGTGCAGACCCTCCCAAACTCCGACCGAAGTAAGCTATCAGAATTTCATCTCGCCCTCCAGCTCCTCACATTTTGCTGCAGAAACCTCGGAGATGGGCTACCGGGTCACCATGCCCCTCGTATAGATCAAACTTGGGCATTTTGAACCCAGCGGGCAACTGGACATCTGGAAATGGGCACAGATCTTTGTAAGCAACACTGACTTGGTTGCCTAAACCATGCATATTCCTGAAGGATTGCTCCGGGCTTTTGACTTTCCGAATAACTTCCTCATGCTCCAAATTTTTGAAGTGATTTTCCAGTTCTGCCGGGTTATCCCAGTAAGGGGTGTGTGAATGCGGTTCAGGAGCCTTAAAGGTAGGCTCAGGATCATAACAATGATTGTCATGTATTTGAAAAAGCGGTTCACCGGACAACTTCTGTAAAGTAGCAGGTGGAGGTGCCACGAAAACAGGGGTGACCGGAGGAGGAGTATTTTGTCTAGCTGGTGGAACCTGGGATGTATAAGGGTTTTCCCCTTGATAATATGGATAGATCGGTGCACTTGTCGAGGGATCAATAGGCGGACGCTCTAGTGCTGGTGTAAGAGTAGGAAGGTTTAGTGATGACTGTCCCCTAGCCCACGCTAGGTGCCTCTCTGTTATCTGTCGTTTCAACCGATCTACCTCTTCTTTCATGATCTGTATCTCTGATTTCTCTTCCTCGAGACTTTTACCGGAACTAGACATGCTTGCCTGGAATTGGCCCTTTAGATCTAGTACGGTAATGGTGGCTGGCCAGTATATTCTGTCAAGTCAACTGCTAAACTTTTCTGGGATTGCAACAAACTTGTTAGCTTACTGAGTTTAACGGATATGTTATAGCACGTAGGATGCAATGCACCTAGCCAGTTAACCATATACGTATTCACCGCATGCGTCATTCCAGTTTTTCCTTTTCAATTATCCTTGAAAACCTTGTTGGTTCTTTTTTTTTATTTTTTTTTATTTTCCCTTTTTTTTATATATATACATATACAGTAAAACCTCTCTTGTTATTAACTTCCATTTTTTTTTATATATATATATATATACATATACGGTTGTGGTCGAATCTTATGGAGATTGCCTACGTATCATGACCCCGCATGAATCAGACCGAGCGTAGTTCTTGCAAATTAATGCAAGAAATAAAGAGATATTTATTTGATTTTTTTTTTCTCTTTTTTTGAAGAAAAATTGTAAAAGCCGACTCCAACTACAAACTCTGATGAAAAACTTTCACACCTTGTGCCAGAGATTTCTACAAGAATCGGAATAGTTTTAACGTCAATTATGACTATTTCTACAAAATTAGCCATGTAATGGCTTATTTGGCAAAATGGCTATTTTTGCAAAATTTATTTAAGAAAGATAAATTTTGAAAAAAAAAAAATTTCATCCTGTGGCTCATGGGGGCATCGTTCGGCATTGCCATAAACCAACACAAGACTGAGAAGTTTTTAATATCAATTGACTATTTTTTACAAAATTGGCCATGTAATGGCTTATTTGACAAAGTGGATATTTTTGCAAAATTTTATTTGAGAGACTACAAATTCAAAATTTTTCATCTTGGGGCCCATGGGGCATCGTTCAGCAGACACAGGCCAACACAAGACTGAGAAAGTTTAAATGCCAAATGTGGCTATTTCAGCAAAACCGGCCATGTAATGGCTTATTTGATAAAGTGATTATTTTTGTAAAGTTGAGTGATGACTCAAACTTTATTTTGCGGATACGGCCTTTCGACATTCCCGCGAGGAAATATTTCAGGGTTGTGCCCAAAATTATTTACAAAGACTCAAAGTGGCTATTCTTGCAAAATAGCCTTCCGGCGTCCTTTTGGGGAACATTCGGCTTATTTTAAACAAGAATAGCATCACCCGATTTATTTATAACAAAAATAAAAAATTTGACATTTTTTGGTTATTTTTTGCAAAAGGGGTGTGAACCCGGACTTGATTTTGCGGCTATGGCCTTGCAACATTTCCACAAGGAATATTTCAAGGTTGTGGCTGCAAATTATTAAAAATGATTCAAAGTGGCTATTTTTGCAAAAAACAGCCTTCCGGCGTCCTTTCGGAACATTTGGCTATTTTAAAAAATAGCGTCACTTCGATTTATTGAAAACTAAAATTCAACATTTTTGATTTTTTTGAAAAAGGGTGGTAACCCAAACTTGATTTTGCGGCTACGACCTTTCAATATTTCCGCGAGGGAATATTTCAAGGTTGTGCCCAAAAATTATTTATAAAGATTCAAAGTGGCTATTTTTGCAAAAACAGCCTTCCGGCGTCCTTTCGGAACATTCGGCTATTTGCAAAAACGGCATCACTTTGATTTTATTGACAAAATTAAACACACATTTTTTTTAAAGGGGTGGTTGGACCCGATGAGGGTTGCCTACGTATCCCACCTAATGGCGAGAATCAAACTTGCGTAGTTCGGTCAGATTATTTTATGACCAATTATTTCAACAAAATTATTCTACCTATTTTTCAAACTTTTCTTTTCAAATTTTCGACTGAGTTTTGTTAATATTTCAATACTTTTCCGTTCCAAATTTCTTTCTTTTTGTTTTCAGGAATTTAACCAATCAGCATAATAATACATGATAAATAAATGCAACATATAATATGCTCGGTCTTTGATTACCGGGTCACATGTCCTAGACGGACCAACCCATGTGTTGAGTCCCCTAAGTCAAATGTAACGTGATGCAAATAAGCGTTTCCTACTAGGGATCCGGCATGAAGTCATGTTATTCTAAGCTCGGAACCTCGGTATGTGATCTAGACTGTGTACCCAAGTGGACAACTCGGGCTGAGGAAGGAGCTCCTTTCCGGGAACCAAAAGGCCAACCGGCTTAGAAACTTTCCGAGCCTCTTTATTATTTCGGGGTATGACACTAACAGAATAGGGAGTCTCAACCAGTGAGCACATCCCCGGGGGTGAGAGAAAGAAAGGACTCGGCGCAGTTTGTATATACAGTTCAGATAGTATCAAAGCGGTAAACATATAGCAGTTTGTATATACAATGCAACTAGTATCAAAGCGGTAGACATATAGCACATTAATTAAACATATAATAAAATCAGATATAGACAAAAACAACAATTTTAACTGAGCTCGAATTCTTAAACCTTGAACCGAAGTTCTGGGTTAGTAGTCCCCAACAGAGTAGCCAGAGGTGTCACACCTCCTTTCGGCGCGCACTCGCGAGGGCGCGATGGAGTTTTTCCAATTAAAGGACAATCGAAACGGGATTTTATTTTAATTCAGAGTCGCCACTTGGGAGATTTATGGTGTCCCAAGTCACCGGTTGAATCCCGAATCGAGGAAAAGAATGACCCTATTTAATAGTCCGCGAACCAGAAATCCAGATAAGGAATTCTGTTAACCCGGGAGAAGGTGTTAGGCATTCCCGAGTTCCGTGGTTCTAGCACGGTCGCTCAATTGCAATTTTTGTTTTTATCTGATTTCTTTGTATATTTTAATTATATGCTTTTATATTCCGCTTTTTAATTTTAGAAGAATTGCGACGTCGCGAAAACACATTGCGAGTCACACCGCAACCAGTACGCTTGTGACTTAAATGCATTTCAGTTTCACCGAGAGTAAGATTTGGGTCACATAAATGCGCACCCATATTTAGGAAAGTAATTTTATTAAAGTCGTGCCTAAAGATTCTCCATCTTTGTTAACTTTGGGAAAGACCGTGAAATTCGCTAAACGGTCCTTCCGAGTCTAAGTATAGTAATTAATTTGGGGGCCCTGTGTGTTTTATTTTCTAATGAGGCTCGTCTCATTATTTTATTTAAGGTCAAACCTAACATGACTATGTCTTTTTATTTGATTGGTCTCTAATAATAAACAAAGGTCCTAATTAAATGATATTTTTAAACTATACATTAAAACCTCCAAGTCAAGTTTATATCAACGAACTTATAGATCAGTTTATAATGAAACGAAGCCAAGGAATTTGTCATTTATACTATGAAGTTGACTGTCAAATTCTGACGTCAAACTCGCAACTATTTGACATATGCGAATGATTCACATTAAAGTCCTCGTTTGTGTGATTTTATTAAATTCTAATTAATAGCCCAACCCTAATTGCAATTATCTAATAATCTAAGTTCATGATAGATTGTTATAAAAATGGTAGTGAGACATGGTACTAGCTTTCAGATTTAATTATATACATGGCTAAGCTATTAAACTACCTTTTAGAATTTATCAGGAAAGTATCCATGAAATTGTATTACTCCGTATGTTTTTTTTTAGTACACGAGACTTCAACAATTAAAGTAACCAAACTAACATAAGATATTAATACTACAGTATTGAACATCATCATCACATTCACATAATCTTCATAGAAAAATGTTCAATTATTACATATCACGATTAAAACTGATTTACTCAATCCTAATCAAACTTCATACATCTTCAATCATAGATGAGTATTTAGCTGAAAATTTCCCAAATGGATACAAAAATAGAAGTCGAATGAACTCAGTCAACTGTTTCGTATATGCTTCTTCATTTGATTTTTCAAGTCAAATTCTCATTGATTCTTCACAATTATATACAATGATATAGAGAGTACCTGGACAATGGAAATAGAAGGAGAAGAAGGAGTCAGCAGTAGTAGTATACAACAACAGCAGCAGATAATACCAACAGCAGTACCCCAACAGCACAAATCACAACCGCAAACAACAGATTGGAATCCAAAAGAGCTCAAACCCAATTTTGAAAACCAAAGTGACACTCGACCACAGCTCAGAAAACGTTTACGACCAAACAGCATACAAACAACCCATAATAGATCCTGGAATATCTCAACTGGACCCAAAAACTATTGGAAAATCAACCAAGAGACAACATTGACTCCAGAAAACCACAAACTCCAAACTAAAACTGCAAAATGTAAAGAGAGCTCCTGGGAATCAAATTCACTCTACAGCTACTCAATAAAATAGTAGGTTTTTATTTCCTTTCTTTTGGATAGCTATCTATGTAAACTCTTAACTTTCACTGCCTAAAAATGGTTTTCTCTCTCAGGTTGTCTGTCCCCTGTTTTCCCTTACTCACAAGCTTTCCCACTTTTCTGTTTTTTTCTCTGTTTTCATATTCTGTTCTTCAGAATTCTCTATTGCTTAAATCTCTCTGTTTTCTTTCAGAATTCCCTCAATGTTCTCCTTTTCTATCTTTTCAAACCTTGCCTCCCCGACTGCCCCCTTCTACTTATAGTTAAAACAAATCCTAAAAGCCAAAGACCTGAACAAAACAATTACCTCTGCCCATCCCTTATCTCTGCTGAACCCCTGATATTCCCTGGGCAGACCCATCCCTCTGTTTTTACCACTACACTATGTCTAAGTATGGGATGTTAATATTAAATTGATAAGTGCAGGGCACTAATAGGACACCCTGCTGTACAGTAGGTTCCATTTGGCCATCCTCATGTGCATTACACTCTACCAGCTAACCCCATTAGTCCCTGACTACAAGCAGCTATATCCAGAATGTCCTTAGTTCAAAATTACACAATTACTCACAGCTTTCAATCCCAACAATGGTTCGGATGTAACTAGACAGTCCTAATGACATTTGCTTAATTAACTACGACTTATACAATCGATAACGAATAATCGATATAGGCAGTGATTCAAACAATCTTGGTCAAAGGTGAAAAATACAAAACTAATTATTCGACGATTCTAATCGCAGCGAATACACATTCGACAACATACTCAGTCAAATAAACAACACAAAATCAGAATTGACCAATACAAAAGGGTCTTTTGAGAAGAGATGAAAACAGAAAATCGCAATAACGGATAGAACACACGAAAATCAACACAAATAAAACAAGAACAAGAATAAAACAAAGAAGAAAAGACAGAAGAAAATACCTCGAACAGTAAAAACGAGAGTCAAGACACTCTTTGGGTCGTTCGGACTTGGACTTGCATTTTTTAGGCTACTGGACCTTAATTGAGATGTTTTCAACAATGACAACATCCCAATTAAGGTCTATTAGACCTCAATTAAGAAGAAATGCGAAATCTAGGGTTCATGGCCGAAATTTGGGGCTTAAACGGTTCGGGCTTGATTCGAAACAAAACAAAGGTGTTTATGGTGCGAGGGAGGTCAGGAGACGACGGGGTGTGAGTTTGGGCTTGGTTGGAGTGGATGTTCAAGTTCCGGCGAGTTTCAAACGAATATTCGAGACGTTCAAGCAATATTCGAGGGTAACGACTGCTAGATCCGTGTAGAGGGGGCTTGGGAGAATCTACGGTGTTAATTTGGGAGCCATTGGCCTACCGGAACCGCCGTGAGGCGATTTCCGGTAGGCGGCAGACGGTGGCAAGCGGCGGGTTTTTTTTTGTGTGTCTGTGATAGATAGAGACGAAGGGGGGGTTCTTAGGGGGTCCGGGTCGCGTGGAACTAATATATACTGGGCGTGGGATTTAATCCAAGCCGTTGGATCTGATTAGATCAACGGTATGGATTGCATTATTAACGTAAAGCGGCGTCGTTTGGTTAAGTGGGAGATTGGGTCGGTCCGGGCATGGGTCGGGTTATTTGAAACGGGTGATGGTGAAGTGGTCTCAACCGTTGGATCAAAATGGCTACACGAGTGAGATCTATTGATGCTGAAACGACATAGCTTCAACGCTAAGCTACGTCGTTTTGTTGGTCTTATAGACCCTTGAACTGGACCGGATAACACAACTCTTTGGGCTGAAGTGGCTTTGCAAAATTAGCCATTTTCTTTCTTTCTCTAGCCACATTTAAAAATCACTCTAAACAATAAAATCACACGCTTGTTAATTAATATTCACACTATTAATATTTAATAAAGTCACCTAATGACAAGGAGCGAGGATGTGAATTTTGTAAATTTCATTTTAAACACCTTATGGTCAATTAATTCTCACAAATGCTCAATCAATTTCTACATGTCCGCAACACGTATTTTTGATCAATTTAATCAATAACACATACACAAAGACAAGTGCTAACGTCAAACAAAGATCTCACAAAATCCACGAAAAATCAAACTACAACACAAGACTATTTTATTTTGAATTTTTGGGAGTAATTCTCGTATAGGGCAAAAATCACGTGCTCACAATACCCCTATAGTTGTTATAGTTCTAGACATCCCCTTTGTTCTTATAGAGCGGAATCATTGTACTCCACCTCAACTCTCTAGGCATCCTATTAGTCTTGAATATAACATTAAACAACTCAATCAGCCATTCCAAGCTTGCTTTACCTATACACCTCCAAAGTTCAACCGAAATTTTGTCTGATCCAGTAGCTCCACTCATCCTCATCTCAGGCATTGCCTCCATATCAACCTCAATGTCCCTATAATAACTTAATTCATGGGGTTACTTTTAGAACGCTCATTAAGAAGATAGTAAATTCGATATAAAAATACCTAGTATTACTAAACTACCCTTAATTAAATAATTGATGTGAGGAGTAAGAAAACTTTTTAGGGATATGTACATAAGGATAATTTTATGAAAAACAACTTGAATTTTTTCATGATTATATAGATGGATACTAATTTTGGACCAAAATAAAAAAGCAAATTGGTCAGCTATTGTGCACCGAAGGAAGTATGATTTTATGACTTTAGTAATCTCTGTTGATACAAAAGAGGTAATCACATTTCTAGAAGTCCTATTAGGATTCAAGATTACAGGTTATTGTCCAACCGGATATGTAATCCTACGGTATTTCACCGATGCAGGAAGCAAATTATAGTACCAAACCAACTAGCCAAGCAGGAACGCTATATGGCAGCTCACCACAACTTGATACTTCTTGCAGCTGCCTCTGCTTTCATCCTTTATCTGGTAGTAGTCAGAGGTAATTCAGGATTAAATTTAATGGGTTTAGTTTTTTAAATTATCAGCTTTGAATTCATTATGCTGTTAAAATTATAGGTTCAGATTTAATATTTATTGAAATTTAATTGATTTTTACATATAAATTTGTGGATTCAATTGCACACGTAGCCTAAAAGCTACATCCTACATGCAGTCAGATAATTCCTCTCGGCAGTGCTAGATAGTCTCATGCTCCTTTTTGTAATGGCCATGGTTCAGGTTGTAATTGCCACACCCCCGTTCAGTTGTAGTTCGATTATTACAGTTGTGACATCTACACACACCGTCTTAATATTGAAGACTTTTAATTAATAAATTTCTTTTGGACGAGGAAAAAAACATATGTTGCATATATGGATTTTAATGAAACGATACGTAATAGGTAATTTTCAAGTATACATGTAATTGAAGAGAAGACAAGGAGTGTATTACACCTGCACTTACTACCGAAATGCACATCCAGCTCTGGTTGTGCAACACAATTGTGTGCGACATGTCATCAATCAGTTGGTAAGCTTCTATTTCTTCACCATCACCAAGACACTGAACGGAATCTATAGAACAGATTCTCCGCATCTTTACTTCACAATTAGCGAAGCAGTGAAAACAAATCAAATCTTAAATGGATAAAACAATGAAGGGAACTGTAGTTAATAAAGTTCAACAAAAAGGAGTATGACCAGTCCCACATCGATAAGATAGAGTAAATCCAAACTTTGTTACAATATAAAATGGGAAGCACGGGCAACTACAAAATTCACGCAGCCACGCAGTGAGCACAAAGCGAACTATTCTTTCGCCTTTTACTAAAGAATACCGTGTGCGCGCTGCATTTAGTGGCATACGCCTATTTTTGGAGGGGTTCTCGTTATTGAGTTCCCCCTACAATGCTAGTTTCAGTCTTTTTATGTTAATAATGTTTTCCGTGTTTAGAAGATGAAACAATTTACAGTATAAGCTGAGGAATAACTTAAAATTTTGAACTACATAGATATACTGTTTATATATAACTTTAAGCCATTCAAATACGTTGAATATAACTTAAAACTAAGTACAGGTTTGTTGTTTGCTTTTGCATCTTACCAGAGATCTAATATAATCAAATGGCAAATTAGGATAACGAGAAAAGAATAACTATATGAGAACTAGTAATCATAAATCTACATATTTTTTCTAAATTCAGTTTACAAAAAGAATTGGTTCGACTGATCTTTCGATTTAATCCGAATAATGCACACCCTAATAATTTGTTCTCTTTGTTACTCCCTCCGGCCCAACATAAGTGAGTTTTTAAATGTTTTCACACATATTAAAGAATTTACTCTTTAGCATTAATTAGCAATGAAATTAACCATATTAACTTTTATTATCTCACATAAACACTTCTAACACCATTAACTCCAAGAACAATGTAGGAAAAAATAATTAATTCATTCTTGAAATCCGAAAAAATAAATTATTTTGGACAAAAAAAAAGGTCAAAAAATCACTTATTTTGGACCGGAGTAGTATTTATCTGCGTGTTTCATTAAGTGGCATACGCTTATTTTTGGAGGGGTTCTTATCTATAGAGACCCCCTACAATTCTAGTCTCAGTCTTGTTATGTATAAACTTTATTCAGTATTAAAGTGGGAAATATGGCCTAATTGGGTTGAGCTGAAAACTACTCTCTAGATTCCAAATTAATCTCTATCCAGCTTCATTATGGCTTTCTTCATCTTTAATGTATTTGTTCTCTTTGTTAGTATTTATCTGCGTGTTTCATTAAATTGAGGGAAAAAAGGAAGCTATAGTTTTTACGATTAAGGAGTTGTAGTAAATCTTAAACTATATGTTGTGGATGTAAAAATAGTTTATGGATAAGCATTTACCTTAGATTTAGCAGTGAATGTCCCTCATTGACTGGCACATAAAAAAACAAGGAGTTGGAGGGATATAAAGCCATAGGGAGGAGCCTCAAGAAAACATACTTACCTGGACGGAGTCAATTGGCGATTAATAAGACCCATGGCCTAAGTTGGTGACCTCGCCCGCATAAGGTTGGCGACTTGCGAAATTTTAAGTTCCCTTCAAACTTCTATGCAAATATATGTAATTTTATAGTGGTGGTTAAATACAAGACACATTGCACATCAAATATGGTGAAACACCACTTTAGACAAAACAAAATGCCTTCCATTACGCATTGCGCATCAAATATTTGGTTGACTATGAAGATTTGTACACGATGTTTGTACTCACTATTACATGGATAAGAATGACAACTATGAGAAATCATCAAGAAAACAGAAAGTAGTGAGTAGTTTACCCTTACCTTGGGCATGTAGATAGGTTTATGCATCTGGAGATCAACAACAATAAACTCAATGATAAAAAAACTATTGTTGATCACAATAACAATCTCTCCCAAACCCTCTTTCAAAAATTTGAATTTATGGGTTCTGGATTCTAAAAAATGCAGTTCAATGGGTGGTTCTGGATAATTATTTATATACATTAACTGGATTCTTAAAACAAGTACAAAATTTTGGCGGAAGCTACTGGTTCTGACGAACCGTAACTAGAACTTGAGTTCCGCCTCTGCCCGAATGATGAGGAGGGAATGGCCCCTAAAAAGATGTAGGATCTTTGCGTTGAGCTACTCGAATTCCACCAAATACTTTAAGCCCAAAGTTCCAACAAATGCTACAATCTCATAATCTTATATCTGGCAAGAATGATTAGCTAGTTCAAATCCTGCAAAGAAAAAGCACCAAAAAATCCTGTTTGACCTATGGATCAACAGAGATTCTTTACTAAAATTGCCCACATTTTGACTTTGAACCAAATGATAGGATTGTTAATACCAAGCTGCTTAGATTGGTGGCAGTAGACAATTCTTATAACTAGGATCTTTGCATTGAAGCACAAAGTTTGTAGCAATACATTGTTAGCAAATTGACGACGTCCAGAAATCACCATATTATCCAGCATTGCAAGTGAACTGCGGGAGAAATGCCCAGTACCCTAAGAAGAAGAAAGCAAGTTAATTATAAGTAAGAATATGATAATGCAGAGGCGAAAAGCTACATATGGATGGTGGATAACTGATTTTCATACCAAAAGTAGTCAGAACAGAACATTTTCAACAAGTCCATAGCCTATAACAACTTTGTCCAGTCTAATAAAAAACAAGAAATTGTGAACTTGAATTCATCACCAAACTCTGCAGCATCAACCCATTTTCATTGGCTTGCAGAATCTTAGCTCCAGGTATATATAAATTCTGCCAATTGGTCCTTTACTTATAAGCTTAAAAGCTAAACCTACACTGGAAGTTCAATTTATAAACTGATGCCTCAAAGTTCAATAAAACCTGATGGAGGAAAAGGAGTGAGTTGAATCTCACATTGAAAGTGGAAGAATACACCAGAATTTGATGTTCCATATAAAATGGCAGCTGTGAAGAATAGCAAAGCTCACGTAGCCATGCAGTGAGCACATAGCGAACTATTCTTTCGCCTTTTACTAAAGAATACCGTGTGCACGCTACAACCAGTGGCATACGCCTATTTTTGGAGGGGTTCTCTTCTTTGAGTTCCCCTACAATTCTAGTTTGTAACCTTTAATGAGATGTTTGATAGGGATACTAGTTGAAGATCTAAGTGGAATAAATCTGGGGCTACTTTCTTAATTTTTCAGAATGGAAATGAACATCACGTATTAAACTGATCTTTTTTCTTCTGGAAACTGGATGTAATACAATCTGAAGAAAAATATGTTTTCCTTTTTGGTGTAATTTTCCGGCGAAGAAGTTTTGGGTGAACTCCCTTCTGCCCCTAAATCCGCCGGGGTTGCACAATACTCCCCCCCCGGTAAATTCAGCAACTTTGCAGTAATTATACATTTTTGTCATTCTTGCTAACCTCAGGTACTAAACAACACCCTTAATCCAAAGATGATTTGCTCATATTAGGTTTCAGGAGATTTTTCGGTATTTTACTTTTAAGAGATTCGAAAATCTGTTTTTAATCTATCAAACGTGCTATAAATGAAAAAGAAAAGAAAACACGCAGAAAGTGGATGGTTCACTTACTTTGCTTACCAAATAGGGGAAAATAAACACAAAATATCCCTCATCGGCTAATACAAAGAAAACTGAGAATCAGGAGGTGTATAAAATCATAGCAAGGAGCTTCGTTGAAACATACTTACCTGGACGGGGTCAATGGGCGATCAATAAGGCCCATGGCCTAGGTTGGTGACTTTCATTGCACTTTGGAAGGGCGCCCGCCTAAGGTCGGCCCAAGTGGTCGAGCCTACGTCATAATTTGTGGCAGTGGGGGCCTGCGTTCGCGCGGCCCCTATCCAATTCTTCAACCAAACTTTTTCCTTGAAGCAACAGCGTCTTTTACTTTGTATTGGCCCAGAGTCGAGCTGAATATGCAACCAATTTTCTTCCGTATCTTTGCACTGTTTTCCATCTAGGTTATTGTAAGTACCAAAAAATTCTATTGCGGCATTTCATCGACCAGTTTGGGAGCATCTACTACAATAAGTTGAATCAAAGACCCAAAAAGGAAAATGAGTAAGGCCAAAAAATTTCAAGCCTTAAAATGTTTAGCTGAGGAAAAGAAACAGATGAATACCATTCGAAAGAAACATTCATTATTTTACTCCTAAGCAGAAGGTTTATTTACTCTCAATTCAAGCAATATGAAAAATATAAATTATTTACTACTGTAAAAAGGATACAGTGTTGATTTTTGTTACATTTTAAAAGTAAGACTACTGTTTTCTCTGAATTGAGAGAGTATGACGTTATTTGAAGAGAAAAAGAAACCCCTATTTGAATCAGTTGATTGATAAAAGCTGATAACATTCACAATGAAGAAGAGTACGGAACGTTTGAAAGAGAAAAAAAGGGAACGCCTCTAAGTTTTGCGACAAAAACTAAGTTTTCGGAGTTATCTAGAAACAAAGGTTATATAATCACAAAATATCTCAAAGAAAGATTTGATCTCAGCCGTTGATCATACACTTAATTAAATCATAGCCGTCAAATTAGTTAAGGAATACAGCTGCATTTTTTATTCTTGAAGACACAATAGCCAATGCAATTAGATAAATGTATAGGAATCTCAAATTCTATTTTGCGTTAAGAATAAAATTTTATTTGGAGTGAATGTCTATCTTGTAGAGAGTTTTACTTTGTGACTAAGTCATTTTTATTCTATAAATAGAGGGGTCTTACCCTATTGTAAATCATGCCAAAATTTAATAAGAATTCTCTCTTTTTCTCTGCAATATTGTTCTTGTTTTTTTGTTATTTTATAACACATTATCAGCACGAGACTCTACTGTCTCAAGAAGCTCTTTGAGATGATTAAGGTAATTTTTCTACTCTTTTTAATTATTACTATTCATAACGTAGAAGCATTTAATAATATGCATAAACATTAAACTTAAAGTCTTGATTTCTGCAATTGTTTGAGATAATTTTAATATAGCTTATGTGCATACATAATTCAATATACGACTATACTTACTGACATAAGTATAAGCATAGCCTAAAATATATATGGTTGTTTGTCTGTTTATATTGAACCGTCTACCAGTTGGGAAGCTTGATATCAAGTAAGTGATTTGATGAGGATAACTAAGCTGACAGGCCGGAGTTGGCTACTGGCACAACAGGGTGGTGCCTTACTGCACCGCAGGCGGACGCGCGGTAGCGTTCGTGGTGGTGCTTCAGGATTCCAATATACTGCGTCCAAGATCAGAATGAGCTGGTTCTTACGTGCCAGATTACTTTCTTTGCTCATGTTTGCATTGAATATTGACATAATACAACATTACATATGTAATGAAATTAAATTGATATATTCGGTTACAAACATTGAACAAACGAAGACCTAGGTATTAATGCACATACATTTATCAAATTTTACAATAATATAAATAAAGTTTTAGGGTTTATTTTGCGGCAATAATTATTTCCCATGTCAAACTAAATTCATTTTGGTTGTATCTCTGCTATTGGTTTCACTTCGTTTCTTTTTCTTTTTCTTTAAAGATGCTGATGCATATTCACATATTTATTTTGTATGTCAAACCATGGGAAACAGATATGGATATCATACAAAGCAAACTTGAATCAAATTTTAATTGTAAAAATATTTATTTAGTTGATTCATGTACAACACATACAATACTCATAGAGAAGAAATATTTCTCTCATTTAAGTATGTGTAAGGCAGATGTTACTACAATTTCTGGTATTGATAAATTAATGAAGGCTCTGGAAGAGCTACTATAACTCTAATGCAATGTTCTCCTCCAAGTCCAAGAGGAACTTGTTGAGTTTTAAAGATATCCGCAGAAATGGATGTCATATTGAGATAATAGATGAGAATAATCTTGAATATCTCATAATTACCAAAAATGTTTCTGGCCAGAAAAGGACTATTGAAAAGTTCTCATCTTTGTCTTGTGGCCTGTATTGGACAAGAATTTGTGCAATTGAGGCACATTCTATTATAAACCAAATGGTTACCGATTCCAATGCTTTTCTACTTTGGCATGATCGATAAGGACATCCTGGATCAATTATGATGGGACGAATTATAGAAAACTCAAATGGGCATCCATTAAAGAATTTAAAGATTTTTTTAAATGATGAATTTTCTTGCACTTCTTGTTATCAAGGCAAGTTAATTATTAGAGCATCATCAACAAATGTTGAAATTGAATCCCTGCGTTTTTGGAACGTATACAAGGGGACATTTGTGGATCTATTCACCCACCTAGTGGGTCGTTTAGATATTTTATGGTCTTGATAGACGCATCTTCTAGATGGTCCCATGTGTGCCTATTATCATCTCGAAACCTCGTGTTTGCAAAATTAATGGCATAAATAATTCGATTATGGGCACAATTTCTCGATAATCCAGTTAAGTCTATTAGACTTGATAATGCTACTGAGTTTTCATCCCAAGCATTTAATGAATATTGCTTATCAATTGAAAAAAAGTGGAACATCCTATAGCTCATGTTCACACTCAAAATGGTCTTGCAGTGTCTTTAATTAAACGTCTTCAATTGATAGCAATACCGTTACTCATAAAACGAGGTTGCCCACATTTGTTTGGGGTCACACCATTTTATATGCAACAATGCTAGTTCATATCATACCTACAAATTATCATAAATATTCCCCGTTGCAATTAGTTTTGGGTCATGAACCTAATATATCACATTTAAGAATTTTTGGATGCACAGTATATGTGCCTGTAGCACCACCATATCGCACCAGAATAGGTCCGCAAAGAAGGTTAGGAATATATGTTGGGTTCGAATCGCCCTCCATTATTCGCTACCTCGAACCATTGACGGGGAATTTGTTTACTGCACGATTTGCAGACTGTCAATTCGATGAGACACTTTTCCCAAAATTAGGGGGAGAAGTTGGTGAAACCAAACGGGAAATTTTGTGAAAAAATTCATCATTATCTCATCTTGATCCACGTGCCTCTATTTTTAAAAAAGAGGTACAAAAGATTATTTATTTGCAGAGAATAGCAAATCAAATGCCAGATGCATTTACGAATATGAAAAGAATAACAAAATGACATATCCCTGTGGAGAATGTTCCAATCCGTATTGATATCCCTATTGGACAATCTTCTAGTGTCATAGATAATGAGTCAAAAGCACGCCTGAAACGTGGCAGACCATTAGGTTCCGAAGATTGAAATCCTAGAAAAAGGAAAATAAATGATCAAAATGACACTACGAAAGAATCTCATGAAGAAATCCACGATTTAATAAATTCTGAGATTCATGAGGTATCCACAGAGTCCAAGACTCAACCAAATAAGGAACTATCAATAAATCCAATCGATATTGAGATAAATCTGGATCGAGTGGATATAGTGGTGGATTATGTCTTTGCATAAAATGTTGCATCTAGCATGATGCAAGAAAGTGAGGATCTTGAACCTCAATTTGTTGGAGAATGTCGACAAAGACTTGATTGGCCAAAATGGCAAGAAGCAATCCAATCAGAGTTGAATTCACTTGCAAAATGTTAAGTTTTTGGGCCTGTAGTCCAAACACCTAATGGTGTTAAGCCTGTTGGTTATAAATGGGTCTTTATGTGCAAGAGAAATGAAAAAAATGAGGTACAAAGATATAAGGCACGCCTTGTTGCACAAGAATTTTCACAAAGGCATGGTGTTGATTATGAAGAGACATATTCACCAGTTATTGCTGCTATAACGTTCCGTTATCTCATTAGTTTTGCTGTCCATGAAAAGCTTGAAATTCATATAATGGATGTGGTTAACGCCTACTTTTATGGCTCACTTGATAATGATATATACATGAAAATTACCGAGGGATTCAAAATGCCTAATGCAAATAATTCAAAATCCCGGGAAATGTTGTTAATCAAATTGCAAAGATCTTTGTACGGTCTAAAGCAATCAGGACGAATGTGGTAATCGTCTTAGTGAGTATTTATTAAAGTAAGGCTATATAAATGATGTTATTTTCCCATGTGTTTTTATATAGAAAAAAAATATCGAAATTTGCCGTATATGTTGATGACATAAACCTTATTGGAACTCCTATAGAACTCCAAAAGGCAATTGATTATTTAAAGAAGGAATTCGAGATGAAAGATCTCGGAAAGACAAAATTATGTTTTGGTTTACAAATTGAACATTTGGCAAACGTAATTTTTGTTAATCATTCTACCTACATATAAATGGTACTGAAATGATTTTACATGGATGGAGCACATCCATTAAGTACTCTGATGGTTGTTCGATCACTTGATGTGAACAAGGATCCATTCCGACCTCAAGAAGAGAATGAAGAGCTACTTGGTCCTGAAGTACCATATCTTAGTGAAATTGGTGCACTAATGTATCTTGGCAATACTACAAGGCCCGACATAACTTTTTCAGTTAATGTCTTAGCAAGATATAGCTCTGCTCCCACAAAGAGACATTAGAATGGAATCAAACACATATTGCGGTATCTAAAACGGACTACCGATATGGGCTTATTTTATGGCAACAATTACAGTCCCGATCTTGTTGGTTATGCTGATGCTGGGTATTTATCAGACCACACAAGGCTCGATCTTAAACAGGTTATGTATTTATCTGTGGAGGCACTGCCATATCTTGGCGATCAACTAAGCAATCAATTGTGGCTACTTCATCTAATAATGCTGAGACAATTGCTATTCATGAAGCAAGTCGAGAGTATGTGTGGTTGAGGTCTATAATACATTTTATTCGAGACAAATATGGTATGAAATGTGACAAGTTGCCCGTAATTTTGTATGAAGACAATGCATCATGCATAGCTCAATTGAAGGGAGGATTCATAAAAGGAGATAGGACAAAGCACATTTCACCAAAGTTATTTTTCACACATGATCTTCAAAAGAATGGTGATATCAATGTGCAAAAGATTCGTTCAAGCGATAATATGACTGATTTGTGCACAAAATCTCTACCAACATCAACCTTCAAGAAGCTAGTGTACAAGATCGTGATGCGAAGGCTTAAGGACGTGAATTGATGCTCTTATTAGGGGGAGTTAATGCGCATTGCATTCTTTTTCCCTTATAAGTTTTTTTCCCACTGGGTTTTTCTTGCAAGGTTTTTAACAAGACAACCAAAATGCGTATTATTAGTTATGTGTACTCCTTTTCCTTTTCTAGATTTTCCCCATTGTATTTTAGTTAAGGTTTTAATGAGGCACATTACTTATTGAGTAGACATTCAAGAAGGAGTGTTAAGAATAGAATTCTATTTGGAGTGAATGTCTATCTTGTAGAGAGTTTTACTTTGTGACTAAGACATTTTTCTCCTATAAATAAAGGGGTCTTACCCCATTGTAAATTATCCCAAAATTTAATAAGAATTCTCTCTCTCTTTCTCTACAATATTATTTTTGTTCTTTTATTATTTTATAAAATTTTCATTATACTTCTATATATTAAGTGTATGAGCTATAACTCGACCTTATAAAGATCAGCCTATAAACAATATATCGATCGCTCCTCTTGGCCCAAATACGGACAACAAGCATCGAGGCCGCCCCCATCTGGGCGTAGACGCCATAAGTGGTAAGGCCGCCCTCGACCATAGGCTATCGTCCATATCCGCCTAAAGCTCTTTTGGCGGAGACGACGCCCCGTGGGTACGCCCACAAAAATTTCACGACACGGACTCGATCCCCAAAGAAAGTCAACTATCTCAGTTAAGACCTATAAATACCGAAGCAATTATCAGAAAAAGGGTTCCACTCTCTCCCCATAGGGGCTCTAAGAAATACAGAGTACAACACAGAGTGAGAATCACCATCAGCAATACAGGATAACAGTAGATCTATGAAAACATGATTGTAAGGATCCGAACCTCTTCATGGAGAGGCAGATCAACTCTTCATCATGAATAAAGATCACTAAATATCCCCTGTTATCTCTACATATGTCTCCATTTTCTTTTTCCTTTATTAAACTTCAGATATGTTGCGACCTACTATGATTGGCCCTCTTGTTTTAATAATTGTTTCGAGTTCATAAATGTCCATAAGCATTAACGATCAAACAATTTGGCGCCGTCTGAGGGGATTTCATAGCAAGATCGCGTAGCTTTTCTTGAAGTCAGAAACAAAGGGAAAACAACGAACAAAGGGATAGAAACCCAATCAGAGCGAGCCTGATTCATCTCGTATATACTCAGGCCACGAGCCTTCGCCACATTAATTCAACCTCAGTTGAAGTAATACTCGGGCTATGAGTCCTCGACTCAAAATAATCACCAAAGTTCAATTACGGTTGAACTGGGACTCAGGCCATGAGCCTTCGCCAAAGTAACTTCAACAAACAGTTGAAGTAGCGTTCGGGCTACGAGCCCTCGACGCCAAAGAAGTCAATCAAAGTTCAATTATGGTTGAACTGGGACTTAGGCCACGAGCCTTCGCCACATTAACTCAACCTCAGTTGAAATAATATTCGGGCTATGAGCCCTCGACTCAAAATAATCACCAAAGTTCAATTACGGTTGAACTGGGACTCAAGCCATGAGCCTTCGCCAAAGTAACTTCAACAAACAGTTGAAGTAGCGTTCGAGCTACGAGCCCTCGACGCCAAAGAAGTCAATCAAAGTTCAATTACGGTTGAACTGGGACTCAGGCCACGAGCCTTCGCCACATTAATTCAACCTCAGTTGAAGTAATACTCGGGCTATGAGCCCTCGACTTAATATAATCACCAAAGTTCAATTACGGTTGAACTGGGACTCAGGCCATGAGCCTTCGCCAAAGTAACTTCAACAAACAGTTGAAGTAGCGTTCGGGCTACGAGCCCTCGACGCCAAAGAAGTCAATCAAAGTTCAATTACGGTTGAACTGGGACTGAGGCCACGAGCCTTCGCCACATTAATTCAACCTCAGTTGAAGTGACACTCGGGCTATGAGCCCTCGACTCAAAATAATATACAAAGTTCAATTACGGTTGAACTGGGACTCAGGCCATGAGCCTTCGCCAAAGTAACTTCAACAAACAGTTGAAGTAGCGTTCGGGCTACGAGCCCTCGACGCCAAAGAAGTCAATCAAAGTTCAATTACGGTTGAACTGGGACTCAGGCCACGAGTCTTCGCCACATTAATTCAACCTCAGTTGAAGTAATGCTCGGGCTATTAGCCCTCGACTCAAAATAATCATCAAAGTTCAATTACGGTTGAACTGGGACTCAGTCCATGAGCCTTCGCCAAAGTAACTCCAACAAGCAGTTGAAGTAGCGTTCGGGCTACGAGCCCTCGATGCCAAATAAGTCAATCAAAGTTCAATTACGGTTGAACTAGGACTCAGGCCATGAGCCTTCGTCAAAGTAACTTCAACAAACAGTTAAAGTAGCATTCGGGCTACGAGCCCTCGACGCCAAATAAGTCAACCAAAGTTCGATTATGGTTGAACTGGAACTCAGGCTATAAGCCTTCACCAGTAAAGGATCAATGACAGTCGAAGTAAAACTCAGGCCGAAAACCCTCGATCCACGACAACAGGTGATCACGCCAGCATAACAAACAGAGAATGAACGGAAAGAAAAAAAACAAAGGGGGGAAAAATCCCCCCCCATTCCAAATTAAAACAGACGGATATGGTCTATGCCTGTCCGCCCTGAAACAACAATAGTCCGAAACTAACAACAAA
This sequence comes from Nicotiana noctiflora, assembly GCA_032618575.1. Classification (NCBI taxonomy): domain Eukaryota; kingdom Viridiplantae; phylum Streptophyta; class Magnoliopsida; order Solanales; family Solanaceae; genus Nicotiana; species Nicotiana noctiflora. The sequence continues at coordinate 23,451 of JASVEL010013965.1, forward strand.
CAATCAATCAAATAAAAAATGGCCACATACGGCAACAACCAAAAAAAAAAGAGACCAACTAATCATCAATCAACTGGGGGTTGCCAGCAACGCCGTCCGCCCCGATTCCATCATCACCGGCCTCCACCGCTCTGTCCTCAGCTCCGCCTGCGTTGGCACCAGCACCGCCCGCTTCGGCCCCGGTTCCACTTCCACAGCTCCTGCTGTACCTCCAATATTATTAGCTCCGGCCCCGATCCCTCCAAGGATATCATCATTATCAGGCGTCACTTCATCAAAAATACATTCCTCACGAGCCTCCCGCACCTTCTGACGCGCCTGCTCAAAGGCCCCTTCAGTGATCAGGCCGGCTTCAAACAAATGCTTGTATATGTCTCGCTGCGCTTCGGCAATAACCCAAGCTTCATGAGAACTACCCAAACACATGGACTGCTCCTGGACACGCCGATTTTCCTGCTCAAGAAGCGCTATTTGACTTGCGGCCTCCTAAGCATTCCCCTCCAACGCCCGAATCCGCTCCTCGAGGTTATTCTCCCTGGAGGCGGTAGCGGCCCTTATCGCCGATAACTGAGAGTCATTGGCTTGGATAATTCCCTCAAGCTCAGTCACTCTGGTAGTAGTCTCGACCAGCCTACGCCTCAAGTCGTCCGACTCCCCCTCTGCAACAGCAACCTTTCCGCTCCACTTCGAGGTAACCGCCGTCACCTTGGCCAAACACTGGCGCTCGCTCTCCAAGGGCGCCCTCCTCGCAGCCTCTAGCTCATCATTCGCTTGACACAACCGCTCCTCCAAGGCTTCAATACGGCCGAGCGCCTGATCCTTTGGAGCTCCGCCCGCGCTAGCTCCCCGACCAAATCCTGGTTGCGGGGATCGACCCTCAAGCGCTCCTCGAGCTCCCTGCATTTAAGCCGCAAATGGCGGCACCTTTCAAGAACCCGGAGAAGAACCCCGACTCGGACATTGGTCCGACGCAGGCACTCTACCTACAGTAAAAAGGCCTGCTGTCACACCTCCTTTTGGCGCGCCCGCTACCCGGGGGTAGAAGCGTAAGGGAGTTTTTCCAATTTAAGTGACAATGTTCGAAACGGGATTATTTTATTTATTTCAGAGTCGCCACTTGGAATAAATTAAGGCGTCCCAAGTCACCAATTTATTTAAGTCCCGAATCGAGGAAATTTCGACTTTCCAAATGAAGTGTGCGAACCAGAAATTCTATGTAAGGAATTCTGTTGACCCGAGGGAAGGTGTTAGGCACCCCCGGATCCCGTGGTTCTAGCACGGTCGCTTCAATTATTATAAATGACTAAAAATACCTGATTTTATACATGTTTATAAATTATATGCTCTAATTAAACTTCAAACCGCTCTATTAATTTGAAACCGGACCCAAAGAAAACAAAAAAAAACTAATTACAACATAGACTCGGACTTTTGACAAATAAAAAATGTATCTGAATTACTTACTTTGAAACTATGCCGATTAAAGAAAACATTGTAAAACTAAACTAAAAAAAATCAATTTATTTAACAGGATATCTCTTAAAATTATTGCCAGTTAAAGAATCGTACCAAATGATGTGTTATTTCCTAGCTTTTACTTATGGCCGGGGATTGAATGAAAAGATGTGATAGGAAAATTGACCAAAAATATACGAAATAGAATTAATTCGTCTTGGTTAATTATTTAGCCATGAGGTTGTCTACTTTGGATTTCGCTATCCTCAATATGACATTAATTGACAAAATCCAAATTATATGATTAAAGTGACTAACATTGTTATCTAAAAGCATTGTCTAACTTATCCTTGCTTGCTTAATTATGAATAGACCTCAAAAGAAGAAGAAAAATCCAAAGTAAAAGAAAATTTGAAATGATTCCAACCATCTTATATTAATAGCTAAACTTTAACCGAACCAACATCTTGAACATGCTTAAACTAGTTAACTTTAACAAATTACCTATGTAAAATATCGAAGGGAATCCTAATCCGAATTGGCTAGTTTTACTTACACAAGTCCAATCGTATACTAGAAATATAGAAACTAATTGAGCATAAATGAAAACTGATATCTATTCTTATCAATGGTCCAAAATAATCCAAGTTTAGAAATACAAGCCTAGCAAGTTTTGTTTCAATTCATACATAATGAGAGTAAGAACTAAGTAAACATACAAGATTAATGCACCCTCAATCTTCTAACGACTAAACTGTACGATGTCTATTTTTGGCTAACAGTTCTTAACTTAACAAAAAAAAAAAAAAAACCATTTATGTAGTGGCTTCAAACAAAGATCCAAAGTGGTCTTCCATTTCAATCATGGTACAAGAGTAGTCAAGCCCAAGAAATGTGTACCTGGAAATTGCTAGCTGAAAATGAAGAAATGAGAGGTCAGTAACTACTTGGCAGTGATCAAACAGCAACTCAGCAAATCAAACAGAACACCAACAACCAAAGAGCAAGTCAACTCAGAAATTAAGCTCAGACCAGACCAGTTTTTTACTTCAAAATAACCAACAAACCTTTGAAAATATCCACAGACCACTATTTGTCCCAAAGAGCTAGCTTAGTTGAAACCAAAACTATTTGAAGTTGCCCTATACCCCTCTGAAATTCCAGTGGCTTTCTCGGATTTCAATATGTTCTGCCCTTTCAATTCAACTCACTATTTTTCTTAGAACTATGTCTCTCAAAACTCAAAGAAAGCTTTCCCAAAAATCCCTGCTCTCTATTCTGTTTAAACCCCTGTGAATTTAGTGTTTCTCAGATTCAAAATGTTCTCAATGTGTGTCTGTTTTTTTTTTTGTTGCTTTCAGTGAGTGTGTGTATCTGTCCTCTTATGTGGGTGTTCCTCCTTCTACTTATAACAGAAAAATTCCATTGGGACACTCCAATTGTCCAATTAATAATAGAACTCTGCCCAGCCCATAATATTCTCACTGTTAAACCACTAAATCCTGTCTAAGTATGGGATATTGATACAAAAATGCTAAACACATGGTGCTGGTGGGATACCCCGCTGTACAGCAGGTTCCACTAGGTTGTACCATGTGCCTTGCATCATGACTATTAGCTTTTTTCTGATTTTCCTAAGCAAACTAAACAGCTATACCCAATTCCACTCAGATTTTAAAGTTACAGGTAAGCTGAAACTTTGATCTAACAGTGATTCAAGGACTAAACAGGCCAATTCCAACTTACTGCTATATTGTTCTAAACCTATTCTCATACAACTAGTTGAGGACACCATAAAACAATCAATTATCACAAACAATCAACAGCTAACTCAAATATACAGAATCAATCAACAAACAGAAGAAGTTCAATTCAAACAAGACAAATCACTGCCCGGGATTTCACACAAACAAATTCTACGAGATTGGACAACGACATTCAATTAACTATAACATGTATTATTGATAACAAATCAAACTGATAAACAGTGATTCAAAAAATCTCGTCCGAAAAAATGAAACTAAGTATTCGACGACGCTAATCGAAGCGAATACGCATTCGACAACATACGCAATCAAATAAACAATACAGAAGAATAATTGACTAAATAAAAGGTCTTTGAGAAGAAGTGACAACAGTGGACGGCCGAAACAAATGAGAAGAATTCAATCAAATACACAAAAGAAACAAACACCTAATTGAAATAAACAAGAAAAGGAAATTACCTCAAGAGGAGAAAAAATCGAAACCAAAACAGAATCCGGGCCGTTTTGAGCTTGGACTTGAATTTGGAGTCTAACGGACTCTAATTGAGATGTTTTCAAACGAAAACATCCCAACTAAATTCTATTAGACTTCAATTTCCCTTGAATTCGAAGGAAAACCCTAATTTTGAATTTTAGGGTTCATACGGTCGCTTTTTGGAATTTTGGGCTTCCGGTTGGATTCGAACAAAACCAAAGGTGGTTTGGGTGTGAGGGTGGTCTGGAGGTGCTAGGGTGAGATTTTGGGGCGGTTTGGCATAGATTTGGTTTTAGCTCGAATCTTCAAAGGAAGATTCGAGAAGATAGGGAATGATTCGAGGGAAACGGTTTGTGGATTCGTGTTCAGGGTGGTCGGGAAGTTTTGCGATGTTAAAATGGTGAGGTTTGGCCTACTAGAACCGCCGTGAGGCGATTTCCGGTAGGCGGAATGCGGCGGGGGACGGTGGCGTCGGCTGGTCTTTGAGAGAGATGAAGGGGTCTAGGGTTTGAGGGGTTTTGGGAATGGAAACGGGTTTGGGGTATTGGGGGTTTGGTATATTAAAATTGGGTGAATTAATGTAGGCCATTGGATTAGAAGAATCCGACGGCTCAGATTAAAAAGAGGATGGGTATTGGGGCGACGGGGCGGGTCAGGTGACATGGGTATTGGGTAGGGCGTTTTGGACCGTTGGATTCGTTATTATTGACGGCTGAGATTGAAGGGAAAAGGGGGCTGGACAGACGGTTTATTGGGCCTTGTATTGATTTGGTTTGGGCCTGATGAAAATGAAAGCCTGATCCGAGTTTCTCTTGTCTTATTTGATTTTGTTTCCTTATTTTACTTCTCTAATTTAATTTTCTAATTAAACAAAAATTTCTAATTACACTAAAAAATCAATTAAATTATAAGAAATACTAATTAAGTTATATCAACAATTAACACACTCAATTTAAACATCAATTAAATATAAATCACACAATTGGGACATTAAATACTAGAAAAGCAAAAAATACATATTTTTGTGATTTTTTTTTTGTAAAATAAACTTAAACTACTCCTAATTGCAAAGTTAGATCAAAATGTAAATACGACCTATTTTTGTATTTTTATATTAATTTAAAAACATATAATCATGCATATACAAATGCAAACAATTACCAAAAATAACACGAAAATTCACAAAAATACACAACGTAAAAAAAATAGACAATTTTTGTTTTGATTTTGTGGGAGTAATTCATGTTAGGCAAAAATCACGTGCTCATAGCTGCCCCTTTTTGCGTGTAAACTCGAAGAGTTTTCGTGCAAAGATAATGAGCTAATACGAGCGATTTTTGCCCGTCCGAGCACTCCGTGTGAAGCATTTTGAAAAGATCTTGACCGAGCCTTCGCTTTGAGAGGTCTCCTACATATCCCGGACTAAACAGGAATCAGGTCAATGTAGTTCGGGAAGGTTTGGTAGCTGGGAATACCGTGAACTGACATTTTGCTGTTACTGTTGCTTTCGTTGCTGCAGCTGTTGCTTAACTGATTACTGACCTCCTTATTACACCGAAAGAGAAATTAAAGCTAAACTAGCTATGCTATCAAACTATGAGTTACAAGATTCCTATCTATGATTCTCTTGAGAACTTGATCTTGAATCTTAGCTGATTTGCTGTAGACCTCGATCTGAATCTTGACGCTCAACAAGCTGTACGTGCTTATTTATTTATGTAACATTGAGTGAAACGGAGTCGGCGGAGCTTGTTACTTCAATCAGATTCTGAGCAATCCGCGCTTTTGTTTACTCCAAAATTTGGACTCGTTTTCCTTTGGTTATTTTCTTCTTTTCTCCATGCAGGATTGATGTTTCACTCGTAGGTTGTCTCGATCCTTGCGTCCCGAGGTCAAACCTATTTAGACAACAAAACAAACGAACGAACGAAATTTTTCTGCCCCAGTATTGCTAGGAAAATTTCGTGAGTTAGTTGTGACACAAAAAGTGATTAAAAAGACTCTTTGGTATTGGGTAAGAAAATCACGGTTTCACAAATAAACGTTCCACGGCTTTCTAGCTGGGATGTTGAAGAAGAGTTTCACAGCTTTCTGGTCTGAATTCAAACAATGTCTAACGGTTTTTGGCCGCTAGACCCTCGGTTTTTTGGCCGGGGTAAAAGTTTTACGGCTTTCTGGCCGGAATTCAAATAATGTCTAACGGTTTTTTGGCCGTCAGACCATCGGTTTTTTTTTTGGCCGGGGTTAAAGTAAATGGCTCCGAAGTTTTCTGACTGGGAGATCCTCGGTTTTCTGACCGGGGATAAAAGTTTCACGGCTTTCTGCCCGGAATTCAAACAATATTTAACGGTTTTTGGCAGTAAGACCCTCGGTGTTATGGCAGGGGTTAAAGTAAATGGCTCTGCAGCTTTTTGACTGGGAGATCCTCGGTTTTCTGACCGGGGATAAAAGTTTCACGGCTTTTTGGCCGGAATTCAAACAATGTCTAACGGTTTTTTGGCCGTCAGACCCTCGGTTTTTGGCCGGGGTTAAAGTAAATGGCTCCGCAGCTTTTGACTGGGAGATCCTCGGTTTTCTGACCGGGGATAAAAGTTTCACGGCTTTCTGGCCGGAATTCAAACAATGTCTAACGGTTTTTTGGCCGTCGGACCCTCGGTTTTTTGGCCGGGGTTAAAGTAAATGGCTCCGCAGTTTTCTGACTGGGAGATCCTCGGTTTTCTGACCGGGATAAAAGTTTCACGGCTTTCCGGTCGGAATTCAAACAATATCTAACGGTTTTTTGGCCGTCAGATCCTCGGTTTTTTGGCCGGGGTTAAAGTAAATGGCTCCGCAGTTTTCTGACTGGGAGATCCTCGGTTTTTTGACCGGGGATAAGAGTTTCACGGCTTTCTGGCCGGAATTCAAACAATGTCTAACGGTTTTTTGGCCGTCAGACCCTCGGTTTTTTGGCCGGGGTAAAAGTAAATGGCTCCGTAGTTTTCTGACGGGCAGATCCTCGGTTTTTGACCGGGGATAAAAGTTTCACGGCTTTCTGGCCGGAATTCAAACAATGTCTAACGGTTTTTTGGCCGTCGGACCCTCGGTTTTTTGGCCGGGGTTAAAGTAAATGGCTCCGCAGTTTTTTGACTGGGAGATCCTCGGTTTTCTGACCGGGGATAAAAGTTTTACGGCTTTCTGGCCGGAATTCAAACAATGTCTAACGGTTTTTTGGCCGTCGGACCCTCGGTTTTTTGGCCGGGGTTAAAGTAAATGGCTCCGCAGTTTTCTGACCGGGAGATCCTCGGTTTTTTGACCGGGATAAAAGTTTCACGCCTTCCGGCCGGAATTCAAATAATGTCCAACAGTTTTTGGCCGTCGGACCCTCGGTTTTTGGCCGGGTAAAAGTAAATGGCTCCGCAGTTTTCTGATGGGAGATCCTCGGTTTTTGACCGAGGATAAAAGTTTCACGGCTTTCCGCGTGAATTCAAACAATGTCTAACGGTTTTTTGGCCGTCAGACCCTCGATTTTTTGGTCGGGGTAAAAGTAAATGGCTCCGCAGTTTTCTGACTAGGAGATCCTCGATTTTTTGATCGGGGATAAAAGTTTCACGGCTTTCTGGCCGAATTCAAACAATGTCTAACGGTTTTTTGGCCGCCGGACCCTCGGTTTTTTGGCCGGGTAAAAATAAATGGCTCCGCAGTTTTTCTGACTGGGAGATCCTCGGTTTTCCGACCGGGATAAAAGTTTCACGGCTTTCGGTCGGAATTCAAACAATATCTAACGGTTTTTTGGCCGTCGGATCCTCGGTTTTTGGCCGGGGTAAAAGTAAATGGCTCCGCAGTTTTTTGATTGGGAGATCTTCGATTTTTTGATCGGAGATAAAGTTTCACGGCTTTCTGGCCGGAAAAGACCCTCGGTTTTTCTGACCGGGGTCCAAACAGATATAGGACTAATATGATTTGACTCCCTTTTTTTTTTTTGGAGTTTTCATTTTCTTTTCTTTTATTCTTCCTTTTGGGCCTTCTTTTAGGCTTTCTTTTTAACCATCAACAAATGCATAAGATAAAGCTCTAAAAAGAAACTTCCCTTTTTATGTGTTTTCCTTGTTCCAAAGTCATTTCAATGCTTGCGTACTTCACTTCTTTGAGTTGTACCTTCTTCTTGCACAATTAAACAGACCTGCTTTCAACAAAGAACATTTTATCAGTTGAAAAAGTGGTTGACTTTGCGGCCTTAATTATCTTCATTGCTTGATCGTTTCCCCATTTCCATTGAGAAGTTTGCTACCAATTGTCTTTCCCGGAATTCCATGAGGATTTTCCGTATGGGTTCTATCCTTCTGCCTTATTCCGTCTCTTTTAAGACCTTAGCCTTTGATTTCCATTTCCTTTCTAAACTCCGTTTCTTTGGAAACAATTGATCATTACGATCCAATCGTGGATTGTGTCAATATACCACTGAGGCTGTTTTTCTTTTCTTCTTTACCAAGCGGAGTCCTGTAAAACCGGTCCTGTCGCCTTCCTTTGTAATAGTTTCAGAATTAAAATTAAACCGAAAGGGATTCAAAGAAAAGGAATGAACAAAGAATGGAAAAATGTATCAAAGATAGAGGAGTCCTTCTCGGGGGGAAAAGAAGGACTTATCTGAGGTATATGCTGACTTTAACCAACATGACATGCTCCTCGGACTTGATGCTTGATCGTCACAAAACTCCCATTTTCTTATGAACCAAAACGGGTCTATGTTTCTGAGCTAAGGAACCGTGCCAGGACCTTTTGTGGTGAAACAAACTTTTTCGGTTAATAGCGCCCTTTTGCGGGTTTTCGCCGATCGACCTCTCTCATTTCTCTTCTTACCATCGCCAGATAGCACTCTTTGCGAGTTTTTACCAACAGGCTCTCTCATTTTGTATTTCTCTACTTCCATCATCTTATGGTGCCCGAAGGTTTTCACCAATAAGACTCTCTCATTTTATTTTTTTTCATTCCAGGAACTTCGGATCGCAACAATGATGTTTTCACAGCTTCCAATCGATCTTGAAGGACTTGTATTCGGTTTGGGTAACAAGAATTGTGGACAAAATTACAACTTTGGAATCATCTTGACGGATCTTAAACCGAATCAACAATATCATCTGCCCCAATTTCATTTTTTGGGGAAACTGGGATTTTTGGTTTGGTGTGACTGAACCTCAGGGAGAGGTTGCCTACGTATCCTTTCGGAATCAAGTCAGAATGTAGTTCAGGAACTTTGTTTTGTTTTGTTTTGTTTGGTTTTTGGTTTCTTTTTTTTTTTTTGATTTGGATTCCAAAGAGGGTAGCCAAAGAAAGGTAACCGGCTCAAAGGGTTTACAAAGGGGTTGGTAGTGTTTGGGTAGCGGGAATAAAAGCCTTCAATCATTTCGACTCGTGAGGACATCATTGAAGCAAATTCAGACATAATACCTTTTCACAGCATCTGCATTCACAGCTGTTTCAGGATCTTTTCCTTCCATGTCTCCCAAGTATAATGCTCCTCTTGGCAGTATCTTCCTGATGATGTATGGTCCTTTCCAATTAGGAGCGAATTTTCCTTTCGCTTCCTCATGATGTGGAAGAATGCGTCTTAAGACCAACTGACCTACTTCGAAATTTCTCGGTCGTACTTTCTTGTTGTAAGCACGAGCCATTCTTTGTTGGTACAGCTGTCCATGACAGACCGCAGCCATTCGCTTTTCATCGATCAAAGTTAATTGTTCCAAACGAGTCTTAACCCACTCGCTATCTTCAATCTCTGCTTCAACAATCGTACGAAGTGAAGGAATTTCTACCTCTGCAGGTATCACGGCCTCGGTCCCATAGACCAGCAGGTATGGAGTCGCTCCTATCGATGTGCGTACTGTAGTACGGTATCCCAGTAAAGCGAATGGTAATTGTTCATGCCATTGTCTAGAACTTTGGATTGTCTTTCTCAAAATCTTCTTAATGTTTTTGTTCGCTGCTTCCACGACACCATTTGCTTTGGGCCGATAAGGGGTGGAGTTCCTATGCGTTATTTTGAATTGCTCGCATATTTCTTCCATCAAACGACTATTCAAATTCGCAGCATTGTCTGTGATGATAGTTGCGGGTATACCAAAACGACAGATAAGATTTGAGTGTACAAAATCCACCACAGCTTTCTTAGTGACCGATTTGAGAGTGACGGCTTCGACCCATTTTGTGAAGTAATCGATAGCCACCAGTATGAATCGGTGCCCATTCGAAGCTTTCGGCTCAATCGGGCCGATGACATCCATTCCCCAAGCGACAAATGGCCACGGCGCTGACATAGGATGCAACTCAGTTGGAGGTGCATGAATCAGATCTCCATGTACTTGACATTGATGGCATTTTCGGACAAAACCAAAACGATCTTTCTCCATGGTCATCCAATAATAACCTGCTCGAAGGATTTTCTTGGCTAAGACATACCCATTCATATGAGGTCCGCATACTCCTGCATGTACTTCGTGCATGATTCTTCCTGTCTCTTCGGCATCAACACATCTTAAGAGGTTAAGATCCGGGGTTCTTTGATACATGACCTCGCCGCTAAAAAAGAAACCACCTGCATGTCGCCTAATGGTCCTCTTTTGATCTCCAGTAGCATGTTCTGGGTATTCTTGTGTTCTCAAAAATCTCCCGATATCGTAGTACCATGGCTTGACGCTTGGTCCCTCTTCGATTGCATTGCAATAACCATGGCTTTCTCTGATTTGGATTTCCAAGGGATTGACATGGGCGTTGCCCGGATAAGGTAGCATTGAAGCTAAAGTGGCAAGTGCGTCAGCTAGTTTATTGTGACATCGTGGGATATACCTGAACTCTATCGATGCAAATCGCTTGCAAGAATATTCACGTGCTATCGGTAAGGGAGGAGTTTAACGTCCCGAGTTTCCCATTCACCTTGAGATTGTTTGATAATTAGATCTGAATCTCCCATGATCAACAAATCTTCGACGCCCTGATCAATTGCCATGTTCATGCCCATGATACAAGCTTCATACTCAGCCGTATTGTTCGTGCAGAAGAAACGGAGCCTAGCCGTGGCTGGGTAATGCTGACCAACAGAAGAGATCAAGATTGCCCCAATCCCTACACCTTTAGCATTTACCGCCCCATCGAAAAACATTTTCCAAGCATGACTGTCTTCCGAAGCAACTTCTGTCGTATTTACCTCTTCATCAGGAAAGTAGGTATTCAATGGTTGATACTCTTCATCGATCGGGTTCTCGGCCAAATGGTCTGCCAATGCTTGGGCCTTCATTGCCGTGCAAGTGACATAGACTATGTCAAACTCAGTGAGCAGGATTTTCCACTTCGCCAATCTTCCGGTGGGCATCGGTTTCTGGAATATATACTTCAAAGGATCCAACCGAGTAATGAGGTGAGTCATATGGGCTTGGAGGTAGTGTCTCAATTTTTGAGCGACCCAAGTTAAAGCACAACACGTTCTTTCGAGCAAAGTGTACTTGACCTCATAACTAGTGAACTTCTTGCTCGGGTAGTAAATCGCCTTGCTCTTTCTTCTTTGTCGCATCACGTTGTCCGAGGACACAACCAAAAGAGTTTTCCAAGACTATTAAATACAAGAAAAGAGGTCTCCCCGGCTCTGGTGGGACTAAGACTGGAGGGTTCGACAAATATTCTTTGATTTTGTCAAAAGCTTCTTGGCATTCAGTTGTCCATTTGATTGCAGCGTCTTTCTTCAACAACTTGAATATGGGTTCACATGTGGAAGTCAACTGAGCGATGAACCTACTGATGTAGTTCAGTCGGCCTAGAAGACTCGTTACATCTTTCTTTGTTCTGGGAGGAGGTAAATCCCGGATGGATTTTATCTTTGTGGGATCTAAGTCAATACCTCTTCTACTGACTATGAAACCTAAAAGTTTACCTGATGGGACTCCAAAAGCGCATTTGGCTGGATTCAACTTCAAATCGTACTTCCGCAACCTCTCGAAGAATTTCCTCAAGTTTCGCACATGATCGCCCTGAGTTCTGGATTTGATGATCACATCGTCCACGTATACCTCTATTTCCTGATGCATCATGTCGTGGAAAATGGCAGTCATAGCTCTCATGTATGTTGCTCCTGCGTTTTTCAAGCCGAATGGCATGACTCTGTAACAATAAGTCCCCCAAGGTGTGGTAAAAGCAGTCTTCTCGGCGTCCTCTTCATCCATCAACACTTGATGATATCCCGCATAACAATCCACAAACAACTGTATCTCATATTTGGCACGGTTATTAATAAGGATGTGGATGTTCGGTAAAGGAAAGTTATCTTTAGGACTCGCTTTATTCAAATCTCGGTAGTCAACACACACTCGAGTTTTTCCGTCCTTTTTTGGCACGGGCACAACATTAGCCAACCACGTGGTGTATTGTACCACTCGAATTACCCCCGTTTTCAACTACTTAGTGATTTCTTCTTTGATTTTATCACTGATGTCAGTCTTGAACTTTCTTTGCTTCTGTTGCACTGGGCGACAATCATGGTAGATTGGTAATTTGTGCACCACTAGATCAGCTCCTAATCCTGGCATATCATCGTAAGACCAAGCAAACACGTCTTTAAATTCAAACAAGAGTTTGATTATTGCATCTCGTGTTTTCTCATCTGTGTGGATGCTTATCTTGGTCTCTCGGACCTCTTCATCAGTTCCCACATTAACCGGTTCGGTGTCATTCAAGTTTGGCTTAGGTTTATTCTCGAAATGTTCCAATTCTCGATTTATTTCCCTAAAAGCCTCGTCTTTATCGTATTCCGGTTCTTGGTTCATTATTTTCAGATTAGGTGGCGTGTTCGAATTTGAGCATGAGTTCCGCAAGCATGTCATGTTATTTAAAGCCGCATTATTAGGACCGAAAAGGAAGAATAAATAACAAAATTAGAAAGAGTGCAAAAATGAGAAAATATTTATTTTATTTTCTTGGAATTTTCTGAAAACAAACAAAATTACATTGGGGAAACCAAAATACAAGAAAACAAAGAAAAACATCCAAGCTACGTCTTGAAGTAACTTGTGATGAAGGAAAAACGACAGGACAAATCTACCAGAACTCCCGCCTGATTGGGAAGGGTGTGGCTTTCCAATTTTGCAATTTAGCTTCGGGGCCCACATACAGCACCTCAGTGGTGCTCGTTCCTTCTCCCGATTGAACCATATTAACATCATAGAGCATTTGCCTCATGGCCCCGCATATTTCTTCAATTTCCTCTGCTGTGAAGACCTCGTCTTCTTCTTCTTCACTGTACCTTAGTCGGGCAAAAGTTTGGTACAGATGTGGCAATGGTTGCGGCAGAAACCATCCTTTCTCCTTTCTCTTGTTGGCCCATCTCTCATCTTCAGGGGTTGGGCGAAAGCCTACTCCGAAGAACTTTTCAGCTACGGGTAAGGTTATCAGCTTCGGCACTCCTTGTAGGGACTTTCCCAAACCTTTTCCCGACTGGAAGCCATGTTTAATCATTTCTTTTGCCACCATGATGGAGGCATTAGACAAGAAAGGTTGGGGGAGAGGGTTCCCTTCTTCGTGTTGATCTGCCAACACAATCTCGAAAGCTTGATAGACAATGTGTTCGCTTCCCGCTTCCGCTTCTAAGTAGGGGATGGACGGATCTCGATAAATTGATTGCTCGTCTTCCCCGTGGACCACGATCTCTTGTCCCTTGTGTTCGAATTTTAACATCTGATGGAGGGTAGAGGGCACAGCTCCGGCCGCATGAATCCATGGTCTCCCCAGAAGAAAGTTGTAAGAAGCGTTCATATCCAAAACTTGGAATGTCACTTCGAAGTCCACCGGGCCGATGGTCACAATTACATCAATCTCTCCGACAGTATCTCTTTTCACACCGTCAAAAGCTCGCACACATATGTTGTTAGGCCGAATCCTTTCAGCTCCGATTCCTATGCGGTCTAGAGTGGAAAGCGGGCATATGTCTACCCTGAACCCCCATCAACCATGACCCTCTTCATATAGTAGCCTTCGCATTTGACAGTCAAATGCAAAGCTTTGTTGTGGGCGGCACCCTCCAAAGGCAAATCAGCTTTACTGAAAGAAATCTGATTGATCGCGAAGAATCTCTCTGTCATTCTTTCAAGTTGTTCGGATGAAGTCTCAATAGGCACATACGCCTCATTCAAGGCTTTTAGCAAAACCTTCTGATGTTCCGTAGACTTCATTAGAAGGGACAACATCGACACCTGCTCTGGGCATTTGCGCAGTTGGTCTATCACCTCATAGTCGGGCATTTGCATCTTTTGAAAAAAGACCTCTGCTTCTTCAGCACTTACAGATTTCTTTGACGGGAAACGTTTTGTGTGGCGTTATTTACCTCTTGCGTGTTTAAGTACTTCTGCCCCAGGACGCTCTCAGATGAATTTCCCGCAACCTCTTTCCCTTTGCGCGTAACAAGTGTTCGTTGGTAGCTCCAGGGTACTGCGGACGGATCTGTCATTGGTTTTTGTTGCACCCGTGCAATAACCACGGGTTCATCCGGTTTTCAGGCCACATAAGTTCCCTTTGGTACATACATTGATGTTTCCCTCTTTAAGTGGAACTTCTTGGGGGCACCTATTGACAATGATTTTTCCAACCGACCTCATGGGAGGTAAAGGACTCCGCTCTTCTGAGACGATGCTTTCAATTCAATCTTTTTTTCAGATCTAGTCTCAAGAACTTCAACCCTTTTCCCCATTTTCTCTTGTTTCGGGGTAGCCTCGGGCCGCTTCTCTATGTTGGCGATGGCGATTATTGCTTTCAAAGCTGGGTCAAATTCCTTGTCGTCACAAATCATTCCAATCACTGGCCCATTGTTGTGGGCTGGTAATGGGTTGTTTGTCACATTTGGGATGTCTTCATCTGCGAAGACAATCCTCCCTTGATTGATCAATTCTTGCACCGCCTTTTTCAATGTCCAACAATTGTCAGTACTGTGTCCTTCGACACCTGAATGATACGCACAATATATTCCCCTCTGGTAGGCAGGAGAGTCTGGATTCTGCCTGTTCTGCGGAACGGGCTGCAGTAGGTTTTCTTGCCTGAGTTTGGGGAAAAGAGTGGAATACGGCTCCCCAATCGGTGTAAAGCTCATTTTGGGTTGCTCACGGTGGCGAGTGTTATTTGGTCATGGATTATACTGGTTTGGGTAAGGAGGTTGGCTTCTCTGGAAAGGAGGTGGATTCCTGTTGGCTGGTGGCTATGGCCGTGCCAGAGGTTGAATGTTCATGACTGCATAAGGTGGAGGCGGAGGAACATAAGCCATGCTGTGAGGTGGATAGTAATGCTGGGGGGCTCTGTCGGAGAATACCTATCTTGAGGTCCGATATCTCCTATCTTCTACTGCCGCCATGGCAGTTTCCTCTTTCTTCTTGCTTCTGGGCATCCCTCCAGACCCGCCTTGGATGGCTTGGGAAGTTGCCCGAATGGCCGCTTGACTCAAAATTCGCCCTGTTTTCAAGCCATTTTTTACCATTTCTCCGATCTTGATTGCTTCGGCGAAAGGTTTTCCCATCGCCGACATCATATTTTGAAAGTAGTCTGGCTCTTGAGCTTGGAGAAAAGTCGTGACCATTTCAATTTCGTCCATAGGGGGTTTCACCCTGGATGCTTGCTCTCGCCATTTGATGGCGTATTCTCTGAAGCTTTCCGAGGGCTTCTTCTTTAAGTTCGATAGAGAATTCCTGTCTGGCGCAATATCGATGTTGTATTGGAACCGTTTCACAAAATCTCTGGCCAGATCATCCCAGATGTGCCATCGAGATATGTCTTGATCCATATACCATTCTGATGCTATTCCGGCTAAACTTTCTCCGAAGTACGCCATCAACAATTCTTCCCTACCGCCGGCACCTCGCAACTGATTGCAGTATTTCTTCAGATGAGCAATGGGGTCGCCATGCCCGTCATACTTTTCGAACTTCGGTGTCTTAAAACCTGATGGCAAGTGGACGTGCGGGAACATGCATAGATCGGTGTAAGATACACTTTTCTGTCCACTTAGACCTTGCATGTTCTTCATGCTTTGTTCCAAACTCCTCATTCTTTTTGCCATCTCATCCTGCTCGGGAGCCTATGGATTTTGGCTTGGTAGAAACTCATATCGAGGTGGCTGAGGATATATATTGGCTGCAACTTGGGTATGGTCCCGTGTAAGCGGTGGTGCTGGGAATGTAAAGGATGCGGAGTCGAAGAAAGGAGCATGTGCGGTGGGATGCGTTGTGACTGGAACTGGCAACTCAACCGACATTCTTGCGGATGTATCATGTGGTGTCACCCGAGTATGGGAGGTGGAAGGTGATTCAGAGAGGGTTGTAGCATTAGAATACCCGAACAAAGTAGGCGGGTAATTGATGGGTGGAAATTCCGCTTGATCTGAGAAGAATTTCAGGGAACCAAGGGATCAAACTCAGGGGCTCTTTCCTGTTGTTCCAATCGTCCAACATCTCGAGCATGCGGCAACGCAACATTCTATTCTCCTCCAAAGCTGCCGACTCAGTAGCCGGGATGGTTGTCAATGAGCTTTCCTCCGAAACGGGAATGGTTGCTAAAGGCATTTCTGAAGACATGTCGGCACCCTTTTTTGACCTAGTGAAATAGGGATGAGTACTTTCCGGTCGCCGAACTTTTCCTTTGGACCTTGTGAAGTACGAATGTGAGGCCAGAGTACCACAAAATCAACCACCCTTTTTTCTAAGACCTGGAGTTTGGCAAACAAACGGTTAGTCTGAAACAACATAACAAATAAGTAATCTCACGTTGGGTGTGATGCACTTATACAGGTGATGATGTTGCTACATGTATTCGTTTGCGATGCGTCATTCCGGTTTGTATTTTCCTCCGCTTTCATCCTTTATCAATCTTCTTTTTCTTTTAACTTCTCCCCCCCTTTTTTTTATATTTTTTTTTATTATTATTTTTTAGTGATGGTCGAATCTTATATGGATTGCCTACGTATCATGTCCCCGCATGAATCAGACCGGGCGTAGTACGGAGACAATAGACATAAGATATGAATGAAATGTTCATGAATTTTATTTTAATAAACTTCAAACTTGAAACACTCGCAAAAGACAACAATGGAGAAAAACTTTTAAAAGGACAAACAGACTCTAAAATAACAGACTCTTCTAAGCATGTTCCAACGCCTCGAATCTTCGCGCCCGGGGGGCGTTGTTTGGCCTTGCTGTAGTTCTTGGTGTAAGATCTTTCTGTATACTCCCCAATTCTGCCATGAATCGGTGGACACATTCCATGATTGAAGAGAAGAGGGCAGGCCGAGGTACTCGTTCGCAGGTCAAACACCTCAAAGTGATGTAGTGCCCGATCTCATTGATCCTGGTCTTGATCATGTCTTTTTCTCTGAGCAGCTGCCCTATGTGCCCGTTCTTTGCCCCTAATACTTGAGAGTTGCCGGAGACATGGTCCAAGAGCCTATCTATTTGTCTTTCCATCCGTGCCATCAAGTTGTGACAACGGTCTCTATCTGCTTTAGCATCCTGGACTTGCCTGTGAGTTCGCTCTCTAAGAGTGGCATTTGCTTTTCTTAAATCAACGATTATTGCATCATAGTCTTTCTCTACTTGTTGTAGACAGAGTGCTTCTTGGTGGGCTGCTCTCTTCCATTTTGTCCGGACTGCAACGAAAGCCGCTTTTGCCTTCTCCAAGTCTTCTTGGTGTTCAAAGGCTTTCCTTTCCAAATCGTTTATCAAGCATCTGATCACTCCGACTCCTCCTTGACCTCTCCGCGGCCAATTGCATCTCTCGAATTTGAGTTTGGAGTGCTTCTCTTTCCTGCTCCCAACCGGCCCTTTCCCGATCGAAGTCAGCCTGTTGTATGTCCATGGCAGCTTCCAGAATTCCCTTGTCTTCTTTTAAAGTGTTCATGCAAGATTGGAAATCTTGCGTTGTCTCATGCTTAGCCTCCCTTACTCTGGCTTCTACCTCTTTCTCCCAATCTACGGCATACTTCACTGACCTTTCTGACCTTTGCTCCGGTATTGATTGGTTGTGGAACCATTCAAGATAAGCGAGACTCACTTCTCCCCGTTCTCGATCGGCAACCATCTCGTTGATGTCGGAGAGTCGACTACCGAACCATACCTTCTGTGCATAAGTCTCCCTCGGGGTCTCTTCCATCACAAATTCCCATGTAAATGATCGCATATCCTCAATTGGGGGCCTTTTTTGTTCTCTACCCAACTACCGCATGACGCGTAGTGGGGCATATGGTTGGAAACCCCTGAAGCCCATTAGTATGTAGAATGGGCGATATGTCGACATATGCATGATTTTGGCGGAAGGGAACCAATAATAATTCCAGGTAAGTTGATCTGCTCCTAAAGAGTTGAGAAGTTCTTGCCAAGTCCTCAAATCTTCTAGAAGGTTACAACGGGCGGCTCTATCTGTATGACAACGAATATAATTTAGCCAATCAGTGTTAAAGTTTATCACAATTGGGTGATGATAGAGATGTTCTATAAACCACATTTGTAATAAGATATTGCAACCTTCAAAATAGTCTTGTCCTTCTTGGCACCGAGTTAAGGCCCGGAAGATGTCTCCTAGTATCATCGGAGGAACAGTGTGTTCCTCGTTACTCTGTAGATATGAGACCACCGCAGCCAAACGGATTCTGATGCGTCCGCCACATTCGGGAAAAAGCATGGTTCCCAAAAAAGCGATCATAAAAACATAGATTCTTAAATCTCCCCAGGCGTCATAATTCAGCCGGTTAACAAATTCAGCGTTTGAGAATTTCTCAAACCCTTTCTTATCACCAAATCTATCGTAGAGATAATCCAGTGGCACCCAACCGTTCTCCAGACAACCCAGGGGAACCCGCCGGAGACATAACTTTTTCAAAAAGTTATTCACACCCATCTGCCTAGGAGCTGCATGTCTCATCTTGTGCAAACCTCTTCCGAGTCTTGTGAGTCCGCCCAATTCTTTCAAAGTGGGTGTCATTTCGCAATCCCGGAATCTGAACACATTGCTTGTTGAGTCCCAAAAACTCACTAAAGCTCTGATCACATTTTTGTCCGGTTTTATCATCATGATGTCCGGAAGAAATTTGAGGTGCTTGTGAACTTGATTTCTTTCCCAAGCTGAAAAACTAGTCCACCATTTACGGAGCCGATCCGGGGTTTTGTCCTGGACCATGAACATAGGTGGCATTTCGTCTCTCACCCTTTTCTGGCCGATTCGTTGCGAGGAAGTCATGTTGATCCTAGAAAAGATAAAAAATGAACTTAAGATTTTTTTTCAAATTTTTTTTTTCTTTATTATAAAAAAAACGAATCTTGTTAATACAGCCTTTCAGTACTTGAAGAAGATTTGAAGGCTGTATAACAGGATACCAGTGTGATGTCTATATTCCATTTTGCGAAATTAGTCCTCCGACGCCCCTTTTGAGGCGTTTGGCTATTTTTGCAAAATTTCCTAACTCTCGACTAAGAACAAAAATCCTAATTCTAATATTTTTATTATTGTTTTTTCTTAAAAAAAATCAGTATTAGTTGAGCCCGATATGGGTTGCCTATGTATCTCATGTTTGGTGAGAATCAAACTTGTGTAGTTCGAAAATAAATGAACTAAATCATTTTAAGAAAAGAAAACAAACTATTTTAAATGGCATTTCTAAAACAAATTATTTTCAAAGGAACTAAGAAAATTTATTTGGAATTTTTTGCATTTTAATTTTTTAAAAATTATTTTTCAAAGAAACTAAACTATTTTCATAAAATTAAGAAAATTTATTTGGAATTTTTTTTTTGCATTTTTTCAAAATTTATTTTTAAAGACTAACTATTTTTGTAAAATTAAGAAAATTATTTGGAATTTTTTTTTTTTTTTGCATTTTTTCAAAATTTATTTTCAAAGAACTTACTATTCTCCATAAAACTATTTTGGACTCTATACCCTGACATTTCCCACTTCTTCCTCTCTTTTTAACAAACCGGTCGGCATGTAAGATCGAAACAAATAAATGCACACGGAAAGATGCAACAAGTTGGTCTTTTGTTTCAGGTACACCTGTCCTAGACAGGCCCAACCCCTGTGTTGAGCCTCCTAAGTCAAATATGCACATGATGCAAATAAACGTTCCTATCGGGGATCCGGCATAAGGTTTTGTTATTCTAAGTCATCATCCCGTTGGAAAAAGTGTCTAGACTGGCTTTAACTCGAGCGGACAACTCGAGCCGAAGAGTGTCAGTGCACCGGTAGCATGGCTTTCCGGCTTAATTGACAAAACTCTCCGCCTAAACATGTGTGACTACAAAATCCTTCACCGGGTGCCAAGCACCACTGCTATCTTGAGAAAAACGGGCTATGTCCAGCAAATGCCCGGTATTGTATTTCAAAAGACTCAAAAGAGAAAAATGGTTATCGGCACAATTCATATACAATTCACAAAATATCAAAGCGGTAAAAGCAACATTTAGCATATTGAATTTAAACATGTAATAAAATCAGATAATAAATAATCCAAACACAACAATTATTCAAAGCTCGAATTCTTAAACCCCGAACCAATGGTTCTGGGTTTGTTCCCCACCAGAGTCGCCAGAGCTATCACACCTCCTTTTGGCGCGCCCCTTTTCGAGTGAGTATATAAATGAGTTTTTCCAATTTAAGTGACAATATTCGAAACGATATTATTTTATTTATTTCAGAGTCGCCACTTGGAATAAATTAAGGCGTCCCAAGTCACCAATTTATTTAAGTCCCGAATTGAGGAAATTTCGACTTTCCAAATGAAGTCTGCGAACCAGAAATTCTAAGTAAGGAATTCTGTTGACCCGAGGGAAGGTGTTAGGCATGTCACGACCCAAACCCTGGTCGTGATGGCGCCCAACACAATGCTAGGCAAGCCCGACCATATTATCCCTTAAACCAACCAGTTATTAATCAAATTAAACTTAAACAGTAAATGATCATATCAGGTGATGAGCGAAATGTAAAACATACAAAATACGGTCCCAATCATATCGTGGTGTCACGAGACTGAGCCTCTACAGAATAGTATCCTAATACAATCAAGTCTAGGCAAATAGGAAATCAACAAGATGATAAAGAAGGAGAAACAAGCTCTGCGGACGCTGGCAGCTACCTCGTAATCTCCGCAAGAGTAGACAAGGATCAGCAGCTACAATCAATGTCTCAACTGCTCTCGGGCACCTGTGGATCTGCACAGAAAGTGCAGGGGAGTGGGGTGAGTATATTTCAACTCAGTGAGTAACAATAATAAATAATAACCGAAGGTAAGAACTCCTGTGCTATCACTTAGCAGTTCTAAGGCAACCCTCACAGGTACGTCATCACTATAGTAGTACTCTAACCTCCAATCTACGTTGATCTCTACAAGATTCCACTCTGAACCAACCCTCACTCGTACCCCTACGGTGTACGGCCATCTCAACATATAAAGACACATACCTATGTCTATAATGTATAAGTATTTAAGTAGATAATAGGATATGATTAAGTATAATGCTGCGGCGTGCAGCCCGCTCCAATACATATACCGCTGCGGCGCGCAGCCCGCTCCATTTAACGTCGACGGCGCTCACTGGGGGTGTATACAGACTTCGGAGGGGCTCCCTAGGCCCAAGCACTATAATACCGCGGCGTGCAGCACGATCCACACAAATATTACTGCGGCGTGCAGCCCGATCCAATATATATATGTATATATCTCTATATCGCTGCGGTGTGCAGCCCGATCCCAGTCAATATATACTTGGCCTCTCATGCCCAATATAATATATCACAGTGGGTCCTTGACGGGCTCCTACAGCCCAAGCGCAATAATACTGCGGCGTGTAGTCCGTCCCACATGTATATTACATGTATATTACATGTATATTACTGCGGCGTGCAGCCCGATCCAATATAGGTATATATATATAATGCCTCATAATGGGTCCTCGACCCTATCCCAGTCAATATGTGCTTGGCCTCTCAGGCCCAATATAATATATCACAGTGGGTCCCAGACCCTGTCTCAGTCAATATAGACTTGGCCTTTCAGGCCCACTCAGCTAGAACAGGGAATTCCACCCTAGATAATCTCTCTCAATACACATCTAGTACGGGCTCATATTATGCTATACAGCTAGAGCTACGGCTGAGTGTATGTTTCCAACATGATATAAAGGCCACCTAGCTCTATAGGTTTCCTAATGCTCTACAGATCGGCACAAGGCCCCAAACATGGCCATTAGCCCAATTGTACAGTTATAGTCTCCGTAACAGTCATACAACACAGTATTCTATTAGCCGGGAAGGACTAAGTCCGAACCCCCAATCACAATGTCACCACGCCCGTCATAGAACGTGTGTCTCATCTCAATATAGCACTGTGAAGTGCTAGTACGGGGTTTCAAACCCTCGGTACATTGTTTACTACCACCACTCACCTCGAACCGGTAGAAGCTTCAATCCGCCTTGCGCTTGCCTCGCAAATCAATCTCCTCGGATGCCAAATCTGCTCAAAATCATATAGAATGCATCAATATACGCTAATTTCACGAAATTCATTCGAAATAACCCAATTTATATCAAAACCCACAAGTTGTCAAAACCCGACTTTTGGTACACTTGTCGAAAAATTACAAAAATTACATATTCGAATCCTCATCTCGATACGAGTCTAGGCATATAAAATTTACTAAAATCGGACTTCATTTGCCCACTCAAATCAATGTTTTTCTTTAATTTAGGCCTAGGGCTCAAACCCACCTTCAATCTTCCATTTACAGGGATTTAACCAAGGAATTCATGATAAAAGCGCGTAATTAAACCACAAAACTTACCTCCGACAATATCCCGATGATCTCCCAGCAATTCCCGTCACTTTCTCACTCTAGAGCTCAACAATGGGGGTTTCTAGGAGTGAAACCCGTAAATGAAATGTTCTGCAATTTAAGAATCTGCCCAGTCATTTAACCCTTCGCGAATGCGACACTACCCACGCGTTCGCGATGAACAAAATTAGCAGCCTCCGAATTTACTCTACGCGAACGCGTGGCTTCCAGCCGCGTTCGCGATGACCAACCGCTCAGACCTACGCGAACGCGTTAACTCCTTCGCGATGCTTCCCAAGCCTGACCCTACGCAGACGCGTGCCCTTCATCGCGAACGCGATGAAGGAATTTCCTCTGCAGATACAGCAGCAATTCAGCTGCTGTCTTAGGCCAAAAATGGTCCGTTTGGACCCCCGAATTCATCCCGAGGCCCCCGGGAACCCAACGAAAACCACCAACATACTCCAAAATATGATACGAACTTGTTCCAATCATAAAAACACCACACTAAACATCAAAATCACCATTTCTACATGAATTCAAGCCTAAGTTTCTTCAAAACTCTCAAAACTAACATTCAATCCAAAACCCGATCAAACGATGTCCGAATGACCTGAAAATTTGCAGACACATCCAAAATCACATAACGAAGCTACAGAAATTGTCGGAATTCCATTCCGACCCCCGGATCAAAATATCACCTACCATCCGGATTTCGCCAAAATTCAACCTTCGCCAATTCAAGCCTAAATCTACACCGGGCCTCCAAATTCAATTCCGATCGCTCCCCTAAATCACAAATCACCCCCCGGAACTAACCGAATCATCAGAATCCGATTCCGAGCCCTCAAACCAAATAGTCAACTCCGGGTTGACTTTTCTTATTCAAGTTTCCTTCAAAAGGCTATATGCCTCATTTCCAATCCAATTCACTCCTAACTTCCCCGATAGACTCTAACACCGATATAAAAGCATAAATCATGTAGTTACAACATAACGGGGTGGTAATTACCATGACGACGGGCTGGGTCGTCACATTCTCCCCCTCTTAAGCAAACGCTCGTCCTCGAGCGGGTCAAGAAACATACCCGAAGTCTCAAATAGCTGAGGGTATCTGCTCCGCATCTCCTGCTCAACCTCCCAAGTAGCCTCCTCTACGGGTCGACCTCTCCACTGAACCTTAACTAATGCAATCTCCTTTGACCTCAACTTCCTTACTTGGCGACCCAAAATAGCAATAGGCTCCACATCATAGGATAGATCACCATCAAGCTGAATGGTACTAAAGTCTAATACATGGGACGGATCTCCGATGTACTTCCGGAGCATAGACACATGGAATACTGGATGAACGCTGGATAAGCTGGGTGGCAAGGCTAACTCATATGCCACCTCTCCAACTCTCCTGAGTATCTCAAAAGGACCAATGTACCTGGGACTCAACTTCCCTTTCCTCCCGAACCTCATGACACCCTTCATGGGTGAAATCTTCAGCAATACTCTATCACCAACCATGAAAGACAACTCTCGAACCCTACGGTCTGCATAACTCTTCTGGCGAGACTGTGCTGTGCGAAGCCTCTCCTGGATCAACTTTGCTCTATCCAGAGCATCCTGAACTAACTCAGTCCCTATCAATCTATCCTCACCAGGCTCAAACCACCCGACGGGAGATCTACACCGTCTACCATACAATGCCTCGTACGGGGCCATCTGAATACTCGACTGGTAGCTGTTGTTGTAGGCAAACTCAGCAAGTGGCAAAAACTCATCCCATGAACCACCAAAGTCAATCACACATGCCCGCAACATATCCTCCAGGATCTGAATAGTGCGCTCAGACTGTCCGTCTGTCTGGGGGTGAAATGCGGTGCTCAACTCAACCCGCGTACCCATCTCTTGCTGAAATGCTCTCCAAAACTGAGAAGTGAACTGAGTGCCTCTGTCAGATATAATAGACACCGGGACCCCATGCAACCTAACAATCTCCCGAATAAAGATCGATGCCAACCGCTCCGATGAGTAAGTAGTACTAATTGGGATGAAATGTGCGGACTTAGTCAGCCGATCAACAATCACCCATACAGAATCAAACTTCCTCGCTGTCCGAGGAAGCCCAGTAACAAAATCCATGGTGATCCTCTCCCATTTCCACTCGGGAATAACCATACGCTGAAGAACACCGCCCGGTCTCTGATGCTCATATTTGACCTGCTGGCAATTGAGGCACTTAGCTACATGCCTAACAATATCCATCTTCATTCTCCTCCACCAGTAGTGTTGTCTCAAGTCTTGGTACATCTTTGCGGCACCTGGGTGAATAGAGTACCGCGAACTGTGTGCCTCCTCAAGTATCAACTCCCGCAAACCATCAACATTGGGCACGCATATACGGCCCCGCATCCTCAGAACACCATCACTGTCGATAGTCACATCTCTAACATCATTATGCTGCACTCTGTCCTTAAGGACAAGCAAATGTGGGTCATCATACTGTCGCTCCCCGATGCGATCATATAAGGAAGATCGAGAAACAACACAAGCCAACACCCGACTCGGCTCCGAAATATCTAATCTTACTAGCCGATTGGCTAGGGCCTGAACATCATAAGCAAATGGCCTCTCCCCAACTGGGATGAAAGCTAAGCTGCCCATGCTAACCGCCTTCCGACTCAAGGCATCGGCCACCACATTGGCCTTCCCCGGATGATACAAAATAGTGATGTCATAATCTTTAAGCAACTCCAACCACCTCCGCTGTCTCAAATTAAGGTCCTTCTGTCTGAATAAGTGCTGAAGGCTGCGATGATCCGTGAACACCTCACAGGAGACACCATACAGGTAATGCCTCCAAATCTTCAAAGCATGAACTATGGCTGCTAGCTCCAAATCATGAACAGGGTAGTTCTTCTCGTGGGGCTTCAACCGACGAGAAGCATAAGCAATGACCCTACCCTCCTGCATCAACACACAACCAATGCCCACTCCTGAGGCATCACAATATACAGTATAAGAATCTGAAGCTGTCGGTAGAATCAAGACTGGTGCTGTGGTCAGTGCTGTTTTGAGCTTCTGAAAGCTCTCCTCGCACTCCTCGGACCATAAGAAAGGAACACCCTTTTGAGTCAACCTAGTCAAGGGTGAAGCAATAGAAGAGAACCCCTGAACCAATCGGCGATAATACCCTGCCAATCCCAGAAAGCTACGGATCTCAGTAACTGAGGTCGGTCTGGGCCAACTCTGCACTGCCTCGACCTTCCTCGGATCTACCTGAATACCATCACAGGACACCACGTGCCCTAAGAATGCCACGGACTCGAGCCAGAACTCACATTTGGAGAACTTGGCATACAGCTTCTCCTCCCTCAATCTCTGCAACACAATACTCAAATGCTGAGCATGCTCCTCCCGACTACGGGAGTAGACTAGAATGTCATCAATGAACACAATCACAAATGAATCCAAATAAGGCCCGAACACACTGTTCATCAGATGCATAAATGCTGCTGGGGCGTTGGTCAGCCCAAACGACATCACAAGGAACTCATAATGGCCATATCGGGTCCGAAATGCAGTCTTCATAATGTCAGACTCTCTAATCTTCAGCTGATGGTAGCCTGAACGAAGATCAATCTTCGAGAACACCCTAGCTCCCCGGAGCTGATCAAATAAATCATCAATACGAGGCAGAGGATACTTATTCTTCACTGTTACTTTGTTTAGCTGCCTATAGTCAATACACATCCTCATAGATCCGTCCTTCTTCTTAACAAACAGGACTGGTGCACCCCACGGCGACACACTCAGCCGAATGAACCCCTTATTTAGGAGTTCCTGGAGCTGCTCCTTCAATTCCTTCAACTCAGCTGGTGCCATCCGATATGGAGGAATGGAAATAGGCTGAGTGCCTAGCACCAAATCGATACCAAAATCAATATCCCTGTCCGACGGCATGCCCGGCAGGTCTGAGGGAAACACATTAGGAAAGTCTCGCACAATGGGAACAGAATCAATACTGGGAGTCTGGGCCTCGACCTCCCGCACAAATGCTAAATAAGAGAGACATCCCTTCCCAACCATTCGTTGGGCCTTGAGGAAAGATATTACCCTGCTAGGTACATACTCAGCCGTGCCTCGCCACTCGATCCTCTGAATGCCCGGCATAGCCAAAGTGACTGTCTTAGCATGACAGTCCATAATAGCATGACATGGAGATAGCCAGTCCATGCCCAATATAACATCAAAATCAATCATGCTGAGAAGCAACAGGTCTACTCGGGTCTCCAGACCTCCAATAGTGACCAAACAGGACCGGTATACGTGGTCCACAACAATAGTATCCCCTACCGGGGTAGATACATGCACTGGCAGCTCAAGACTCCCTCGGGTCGTGCCCAAATGAGGAGCAAAATATGTAGACACATAAGAATAAGTAGAACCGGGATCAAACAATACCGAGGCATCTCCGTGGCAGATTGAAATAATACCTGTAATGACAGCATCAGAAGTAACAGCCTCAGATCGGCCCTGAAAAGCATAGCATCTAGCCTGTCCGCCTGATCGGCCTCCCCCTCGAGAGCGACCCCTAGCTGTCTGACGGCGCGGCGGGTGCTGAAGTAGAAGAACCAGATGACGAGGGCTGCCCCCTCTGCTGATAAGTTCTGGAAACAAGACGGGGACACTCCCTACGGTGGTGCCCAAGCTCTCCGCACTCGTAGCAACTCCCCGGTGCTGGGTACCGAGACTGATAAGGACCTCTGGCGCTGGAGTGGCCAACTGATGAACTAGGCCGAGATGAACCCTGAGCGGATGGGGCCTGTGAAGAACTCTGAGCTGGCATGGCACTGAGAGATGGCTGGCTCTGGTGCGAACCCCGATAACCCTGTCTAGGTGACCATCTGCGACGATCTGAGCGACCCGACTACGAAGACCTGAAAGAGCGACCTCGGCTCTGCTGACTCTGGCCTCTGGTCTGAGTGCCACTGGAACTAGCTGCTCCTCGAGGCCTCTTGGCCTCCCTCTCATCCCGCTCTCTGCGACGATCTGTCTCTATGTCGCGAGCAATATCCACAGCATCCTTAAATGTACGACTCAAAACCCTCTCCCGAGTCATCAGAATACGAATGGGATAAATGAGGCCGTCCACGAAGCGCCTAATCCTCTCTCTGTCGGAATGAACCAACCACGGTGCATATCTCGACAACTCTGTAAACCTGATCTCATACTCTGACACTGACATGTCCCCCTGACGGAGACCCTCAAACCGCCTACGCATCTCCTCTCTCCGAGATCGAGGCACCCATTTCTCCAAGAACATAGTGGAGAACTCCGGCCATGATAGTGGTGTCACACCTCCCTTTTTACTACCCCGAACATGCGAAAGCTAGCCCCTGAAACTGAAAGGTAGTGAAAGATACCCCACTGGACTCCAATATCCCCGCCGTACGAAGCATCCGACGACACTTATCCGGAAAACCTCGGGCGTCCTCGCCGGAGCACCCAGTGAACACCGGAGGAGATAACTCGGTGAACCTCTCGAGACGACGCCGCTCATCGTCCGTCGTAGCCGGGACTCGTCCCCCCGAATCCGATCCGCCGGCCGAACCGGAACCACGAGGCCGAACCGGAGGAGCCTCCGGTGTCCGTATGCCTCGACTGCCGGCTCTGGAGTGCGTATTGCGGGGGTCCGATGACCACCCCCGATCCCCGATGTAGCTGCCGCAGTAGTAACCGAAACCGCCCGTGCTAGGCCAGTGCAGCCTGCTAGTATCCGAGCCGTGGTCTCTCGTAGACCCGGAATAACAATGGGCACGGCTGGTGCCCGATCCGGTGCCGCTCGGCACCTCTCGCAACCGGGGGCCGTGGGTCGGCTCGGCACCGCCTCGGCCGCCCTAACTCCGCCACGACCACGACCGCGTCCACGGCCTCTAGCGAGTGGTAGTGGTGGTCGTCCTCCACGTCCGGATGATCGAGTTCTCGCCATCCGCGAGAGAATAGAATGTCAAAGTTCGGATCAAGTCAAAAGTAATCGCACGACAAGAATTCCAAGAATTGAAACTTTTCCTAAAAAGGTTTGCAACCTCCCGAGGATAAGTACAGGCGTCCCCGCACCGATCCACGAGACTCTACCAACCGGCTCATGACTCGCGAGACCTATTAACCTAGGCTCTGATACCAACTTGTCACGACCCAAACCCCGGTCGTGATGGCGCCCAACACAATGCTAGGCAAGCCCGACCATATTATCCCTTAAACCAGCCAGTTACTAATCAAATTAAACTTAAACAGTAAATGATCATATCAGGTGATGAACGAAATGTAAAACATACAAAATACGGTCCCAATCATATCGTGGTGTCACAAGACTGAGCCTCTACAGAATAG
The DNA here is from genome assembly GCA_032618575.1 of Nicotiana noctiflora. Classification (NCBI taxonomy): domain Eukaryota; kingdom Viridiplantae; phylum Streptophyta; class Magnoliopsida; order Solanales; family Solanaceae; genus Nicotiana; species Nicotiana noctiflora. The sequence continues at coordinate 52,343 of JASVEL010013965.1, forward strand.
TATCCTAATACAATCAAGTCTAGGCAAATAGGAAATCAACAAGATGATAAAGAAGGAGAAACAAGCTCTGCGGACGCTGGCAGCTACCTCGTAATCTCCGCAAGAGTAGACAAGGATCAGCAGCTACAATGTCTCAACTGCTCTCGGGCACCTGTGGATCTGCACAGAAAGTGCAGAGGAGTGGGGTGAGTATATTTCAACTCAGTGAGTAACAATAATAAATAATAACTGAAGGTAAGAACTCCTGTGCTATCACTTAGCAGTTCTAAGGCAACCCTCACAGGTACGTCATCACTATAGTAATACTCAAATCTCCAATCCACGTTTATCTCTACAAGATTCTTACGCTGATCCGACCCTCACTCGTACCCCTACGGTGTACGGCCATCTCAACATATAAAGACACATACCTATGTCTATAATGTATAAGTATTTAAGTAGATAATAGGATATGATTAAGTATAATGCTGCGGCGTGCAGCCCGCTCCAATACATATACCGCTGCGGCACGCAGCCCGCTCCATTTAACGTCGACGGCGCTCACTGGGGTGTATACAGACTTCGGAAGGGCTCCTTAGGCTCAAGCACTATAATACTGCAGCGTGCAGCACGATCCACACAAATATTACTGTGGCGTGCAGTCCGATCCAATATATATATGTATATATCTCTATACTGCTGCGACGTGCAGCTCGATCCCATAATATACACCAGTGCTCACTGAGAATGTGTGCAGACTCAGACTCCGAAGGGGCTCCTACAGCCCAAGTGCAATAATACTGCGGCGTGCAGTCCGTCCCATATGTATATTACATGTATTTTACATGCATATTACTGCAGCGTGCAGTCCGATCCAATATATATACTGCTGCGGCGTGCTGCCCGATCCAATATAGGTATATATATATAATACCTCATAATGGGTCCTCGACCCTATCCCAGTCAATATGTGCTTGGCCTCTCAGGCCCAATATAACATCTCATAGTGGGTCCTTGACCCTATCTCATCTCAATCGGTATAGACTTGGCCTTTCAGGTCTGCTCAGCCTAGAACAGGGAATTCCACCCTAGATAATCTCTCTCAATGTACACATCTAGTACGGGCTCATATTATGCTATACAGCTAGAGCTACGGTTGAGTGTATGTTTCCAACATGATATAAGGGCCACCTAGCTCTATAGGTTCCCTAATGCTCTACAGATCGGCACAAGGCCCCAAACATGGCCATTAGCCCAATTGTACAGTTATAGTCTCCGTAACAGTCATACAACACAGTATTCTATTAGCCGGGAAGGACTAAGTGTCCAAGTCCCCAATCACAATGTCACCACACTCGTCTCAAGACGTGTGTCTCATCTCAACATAGCACTGTGAAGTGCTAGTACGGGGTTTCAAACCCTCAATACATTGTTTACTACCACCACTCACCTCGAACCGGTAGAAGCTTCAATCCGCCTTGCGCTTGCCTCGCAAATCAATCTCCTCGGATGCCAAATCTGCTCAAAATCATAGAGAATGCATCAATATACGCTAATTTCACGAAATTCATTCGAAATAACCCAATTTATATCAAAACCCACAAGTTGTCAAAACCCGACTTTTGGTACACTTGTCGAAAAATTACAAAAATTACATATTTGGAATCCTCATCTCGATACGAGTCTAGGCATATAAAATTTACTAAAATCGGACTTCATTTGCCCACTCAAATCAATGTTTTTCTTTAATTTAGGCCTAGGGCTCAAACCCACCTTTAATCTTCCATTTACAGGGATTTAACCAAGGAATTCACGATAAAAGCGCGTAACTAAACCACAAAACTTACCTCCGACAATATCCCGATGATCTCCCAAGCAATTCCCGTCACTTTCTCACTCTAGAGCTCAACAATGGGGGTTTCTAGGAGTGAAACCCGTAAATGAAATGTTCCGCAATTTAAGGACCTGCCCAGTCATTTAACCCTTCGCGAACGCGACACTCCCCACGCGTTCGCGATGAACAAAATTAGCAGCCTCCGAATTTACTCTACGCGAACGCGTGGCTTCCAGCCGCGTTCGCGATGACCAACCGCTCAGACCTACGCGAACACGTTAACTCCTTCGCGATGCTTCCCAAGACTGACCCTATGCGGACGCGTGCCCTTCATCGCGAACGCGATGAAGGAATTTCCTCTGCAGATACAGCAGCAATTCAGCTGCTGTCTTAGGCCAAAAATGGTCCGTTTGGACCCCCGAATTCATCCCGAGGCCCCCGGGACCCCAACGAAAACCACCAACATACTCCAAAACATGATACGAACTTGTTCCAATCATAAAAACACCACACTAAACATCAAAATCACCATTTCTACACGAATTCAAGCCTAAGTTTCTTCAAAACTCTCAAAACTAACATTCAATCCAAAACCCGATCAAACGATGTCCGAATGACCCTGAAAATTTGCAGACACATCCAAAATCACATAACGAAGCTACAGAAATTGTCGGAATTCCATTCCGACCCCCGGATCAAAATATCACCTACCATCCGGATTTCGCTAAAATTCAACCTTCGCCAATTCAAGCCTAAAACTACACCGGGCCTCCAAATTCAATTCTGATCGCTCCCCTAAGTCACAATCCACCTCCCGGAACTAACCGAATCATCCGAATTCGATTCCGAGCTCTCTAACTAAATAGTCAACTCCGGGTTGACTTTCCTTATTCAAGTTTCCTTCAAAAAGGCTATATGCCTCATTTCCAATCCAATTCACTCCTAACTTCCCCGATAGACTCTAACACTGATATAAAAGCATAAATCATGTAGTTACAACATAACAGGGTGGTAATTACCGTGACGACGGGCTGGGTTGTCACAGGCACCCCCGGATCCCGTGGTTCTAGCACGGTCGCTTCAATTATTATAAATGACTAAAAATACCTGATTTTATACATGTTTATAAATTATATGCTCTAATTAAACTTCAAACCGCTCTATTAATTTGAAACCGGACCCAAAGAAAACAAAAAAAACTAATTACAACATAGACTCGGACTTTTGACAAATAAAAAATGTATCTGAATTACTTACTTTGAAACTATACTGATTAAAGAAAACATTGTAAAACTAAACTAAAAAAAATCAAATTATTTAACAGGATATCTCTTAAAATTATTGCCAGTTAAAGAATCGTACCAAATGATGTGTTATTTCCTAGCTTTTAACTTATGGCCGGGGATTGAATGAAAAGATGTGAACTAATAGGAAAATTGACCAAAAATATACGAAATAGAATTAATTCGTCTTGGTTAATTATTTAGCCATGAGGTTGTCTACTTTGGATTTCGCTATCCTCAATATGACATTAATTGACAAAATCGAAATTATATGATTAAAGTGACTAACATTGTTATCTAAAAGCATTGTCTAACTTATCCTTGCTTGCTTAATTATGAATAGACCTCAAAAGAAGAAGAAAAATCCAAAGTAAAAGAAAATTTGAAATGATTCCAACCATCTTATATTAATAGCTAAACTTTAACCGAACCAACATCTTGAACATGCTTAAACTACTTAACTTTAACAAATTACCTATGTAAAATATCGAAGGGAATCCTAATCCGAATTGGCTAGTTTTACTTACACAAGTCCAATCGTATACTAGAAATATAGAAACTAATTGAGCATAAATGAAAACTGATATCTATTCTTATCAATGGTCCAAAATAATCCAAGTTTACAAATACAAGCCTACCAAGTTTTGTTTCAATTCATACATAATGAGAGTAAGAACTAAGTAAACATACAAGATTAATGCACCCTCAATCTTCTAACGACTAAACTGTACGATGTCTATTTTTGGCTAACAGTTCTTAACTTAACAAAAAAAAACCATTTATGCAGTGGCTTCAAACAAAGATCCAAAGTGGTCTTCCATTTCAATCATGGTACAAGAGTAGTCAAGCCCAAAAAATGTGTACCTGGAAATTGCTAGCTGAAAATGAAGAAATGAGAGGTCAGTAACTACTTGGCAGTGATCAAACAGCAACTCAACAATCAAAAGAACACCAACAACCAAACAGCAAGTCAACCCAGAAATTAAGCTCAGACCAGACCAGTTTTTTACTTCAAAATAACCAGCAAACCTTTGAAAATATCCACAGACCACTATTTGTCCCAAAGAGTTTCACGACCCGGATTTTTCCCCCAACATCGGGATCGTGATGGCGCCTACTCGTGGTAGCTAGGCAAGCCATTGTATTCATACTATCCTATTTTTAACACAATTTTAATTAAATAAATGCGGAATACTTTATCGAAATGGAAATAACGAATCACAAGGTGAAAATCATACTGAAATCCTCTACCCAAGACGTGGAGTCACCAACTCACAAACTACTATGGAATACTACACATAAAAGTCTGAAAGAAATATAACACAATTCTGTTTGTCTCGGAACAAAGAGACTCCAGCTAATAACATAAATAAAGAGAGAGACGCCGGGCCTGCGGACGTCCGCAAGCTACCTCGGTCTCAAATATGATCAACTCCCACGCAATCTATTTACTGCTGCTGCTGCTCCTGATCGTAACCTGGACCCGTGCAAAAACGCACAGAAGTGTAGCATCAGCACAACCGACCCCATGTGCTGGTAAGTGCCTGGCCTATCCCGGCGAAGTAGTGACAAGCCTAGGACCAGACACTCACATAAATCTGTGCAATTCAATATATATGTGTGTACCACAAAATAACAAGAAATAATCAAGTAATAACACAATAAGGAATATCTTAAAGAATTCAACAATTAACCACAAGTTAATAATTTCGCAAAGAAGACAAAGTATAATGTAAACACGAATAATATCACTTCAAGAAATAGCAAGCAATTGCACGGCATCACCCTTCGTGCTTTTACTCTCATCCTCACCAAATAAACAAATAAAGTACACGGCATCACCCTTCGTGCTTTTACTCTCATCATCACCAAACAAACAAATAAAGTACACGGCATCACCCTTCGTGCTTTTACTCTCATCCTCACATCCATAGTACGGCATGATCCTTCGTACATGGTTCAATAACAGGGCACGGCATGATCCTTCGTGCATAATCAATAACAGAGCACGGCATGATCCTTCGTGCATAATCAATAAATAAACATGGCACGACATTAACCTTCGTGCATAAATAAATAAACATGGCACGGCATCACCTTTCGTGCATTATCACTCTTCCTCACCCAAATAACAATCACAGTTAAGGGCAGAGAAAGAAACAACAATTCATAAATCGTCCCATCAAGGGCAATCAATAATTATCTTCACAACAAGTCCCAACAAGGGAGAACAATAACAATTCACCTGTAATATATCTCAAAATATCATTTTCCAACGACTTACGGTCATACTAGACGCCAGTGTATGGATGCTCGTCACCACAGCCCATACACCGCACTCGATCACATAACACATAACACATAATCCTATTCCCTCAAACTAGGATAGAACAAACACTTACCTCGAATGCTTATGAACAATTCACTCCGTGGAAATGTCTTTTCTTTCAATTTGGCTCCAATCCAACCGTATCTATACACAATTGATTTAATATCATCAATTCTACTCAACAAACTAATTCTTAATACCAAATACAACTTATACAACATTCTGCCATGAATAGTGAATTTCAACTCCGGGCCCACATGGTCGGAATTCGGGGTTAGGACCAAAATCCGGTTACCCATTCCCCCACGAGTTCATATATATAATTTGTTTCAAAATCGGACCTCAATTCGAGGTCCAATTCCCTAATTTATGAAAAACCCTATTTTCTAACAAAAACAAGAATTTTACCATGAAAATCTTTGATTTCTTATGAAAAACATGTTTAATGATGTTAGGAATTGAAAGAATTAAGTAAAAAGTGACTTACAATCGTTTTGATGAAGAAGAAATCCTTGAAGAATCGCAAATGAGTGTTTTGGTTTTGTAAAAATGTGAAGAAATGACTGAAATTCGTGTTTTTCAGGTCTCTGTGTTCGCATTTGCGAACTTGGGTTCGCAATTGCGAACCCCGACCAATTTCTGGAGTTTGAAAATTAAGCTAAGGGTGGGAAGTTCGCATTTGCGAACAGTTCGCATTTGCGAACTAATGTTCGCATTTGCGAACACATGTTGTATAAGGCAGTGTTCGCATTTGCGAACAACAGTTCGCATTTGCGAACCAAGGCATAATGGGGGATGTTCGCATTTGCGAACTTTTGTTCGCATTTGCGAACATAGGCTAGCACTGGGGACCTTCGCAAATGCGAACAATTCTTCGCATTTGCGAACAAGGCTGGGCTAAAGGGGGCTTCGCATTTGCGATGAATGTTCGCATTTGCGAGCCTGTCCCCCTTCGCATTTGCGAGAAAACTTCGCAATTGCGAAGCCAACAGTTGGGTGAAAAACCAGCAGTTCAAAAATTCAGAGTTTCATCCAACGGCCTATCAAATCTTTACCCGAGCCCCCCGGCTCCAAACCAAACATGTACACAACCTCAAAAACACATTATGGACTTGTTCGTGCGATCATATCGCCAATATCACTTCGTTTTAATCAAATCAAGCCTCAAACTCATGATTTTCATACTTTTGATTTTCAAAACTTCTTAACATTGGAACTCAAGGTCCAAAACATCTCAAACGACATCCAAATGTCACCAAACTTTACAGAAATCACATATATGATATTTAAGACTTGTAACGGGCGTCGGAACCAAAATACGAGCCCGATACCAAGGTCAATTAATTTATTTCCTTTAATAATTGCATTAAAAACAATTTCACATAAAAATTCATAACTTGGGCTCTAGGCCTCATAATTCGACTCCGGACGCATGTCCAAGTCCCATATTTTTCTACGGACCTCTCGGGACCATCCAATCTCGGGTCCGGATCCGTTTACCAAAAATGTTGACCGAAGTCAACCATATCAATATTAATATCATTTTTATCCAAATTTCTCATAGAATTCATATTTTCTATCACAAAATCTTTCCGGCTACAAGCTCGGATCGTGCACGTAAATCGAGGCAATATAGAATGAGGTTTTCAAGGCCTCGAAGCTCGAAATGATTAATTAAATAAGTGATGACCCTTTGGGTCGTCACAATCTCCACCTCTAAAACAACCGTTCGTCCTCGAACGGACAAAAGAAGAAGTACCGAGTCGGGAAACAAGTGTGGGTAGCGACTCCGCATATCGGACTCGGACTCCCGTGTCGATGCCTCGGAGGCCGACCTCTCCACCGAACACGCACGAAGGATAACTCTTCGACCTCAACCGCCGAACCTCGCCGGTCTAGAATAGCCACCGCGCTCCTCCTCGTAAGATAGATCATTGTCCAATTGGACAAGACTCTGAGGTCTAACACATGTGTGGGATCGCCGTGGTATCTCCGAAGCATAGATACATGAAAAACCGGATGCACGGCTGATAAGCTAGGCGGCAAAGCTAATCCGTAAGCCACCCCTCCCACTCTGTCTAGAATCTCAAATGGGCCAATATACCTAGGGCCGAGCTTGCCCTTCTTCCCAAACCTCATCACGCCCTTTATAGGCGACACTCGGAGCAATACTCGTTCACCAACCATGAAATCTACATCTCGAACCTTACGATCCGCATAAGTCTTTTGCCTAGACCGAGCTGAACGCAATCTCTCCTGAATAGTCTTGACCTTATCTAAGGCCTCCTGAACTAAGTCCGTACCCAACAACCGAGCCTCTCCCGGTTCAAACCATCCAACCGGTGATCGACATCGCCTACCATACAACGCCTCATACGGGGCCATCCGGATGCTAGCTTGGTAACCGTTATTGTAGGCGAACTCTGCTATGGCAGAAACCGGTCCCACGAGCCTCCGAAATCAATAACACGAGCTCGAAGCACGTCCTCGAGAATCCGAATAGTCCTCTCCGACCGGCCATCCGTCCGAGGATGAAATGCCGTACTCAACCGAACCCGGGTGCCTAACTCCTGCCGAACCGCTCTCCGGAACCGCGAGGTAAACCGTGTTCCCCGATCGGAGATAATAGATACCGGCACTCCATGGAGACGAACAATCTCCCTAATGTAAACCTCCGCTAACCTCTCCGACGAGTAGGAGACAGATATCGGAATAAAGTGTGCTGACTTGGTCAGCCTATCAACAATGACCCAAATAGCATCAAGTTTTCTCCGAGTCAAAGGAAGTCCAGTAACGAAGTCCATAGTGATCCGCTCCCATTTCCACTCGGGAATTTCAATCCTCCGGAATACACCACCAGGTCTCTGGTGCTCATATTTCACCTGCTGACAATTTAGACACCGAGCGACATACGCAACAATATCTTTCTTCATTCTGCGTCACCAATATTTCTGCCGTAAGTCCTGGTACATCTTCGCGGCGCCCGGGTGAATAGAATACCGCGAACCGTGGGCCTCTGCTAAGATCAACTCTCGAATCCCTTCGACATTGGGTACACAAACTCGACCCCGCAATTTCAATACCCCATTATCATCTAGGTTTACCTGTGTGGCACCTCCCTGCTGTACTGTATCTCTCAACTCACGCAAATGAGGATCATCAAATTGCCTCTCACGGATACGCTCTAATAATGAAGAACAAACGACCGTGCAGGCTAACACCCTGCTAGGCTCAGAAATGTCTAATCTCACAAACCGGTTGGCTAAGGCCTGGACATCTAGAGCTAATGGTCTCTGACTGACCGGAATGTATGCAAGACTACCCATGCCGGCATACTTTCTACTCAATGCATCGGCCACCACATTGGCCTTACCTGGGTGATATAATATCGTAACATCATAGTCTTTTAGCAACTCTAACCATCTCCGCTGTCGTAGATTCCACTCCGTTTGCTTGAACAAGTACTGTAGGCTTTTGTGATCAATGTACACCTCACATGTCACACCATATAGATAATGCCTCCGGATCTTTAAGGCATGAACCATTGCTGCCAACTGAAGATCATGAACTGGATAATTATTCTCATGTATTTTTAGCTGTCTCGAAGCATAAGAAATAACATTACCATGCTGCATCAATACCTCTCCAAGTCCTGTACGGGACGCATCACAGTAAACTGTATAAGGCCCTGCACCCGTCGGTAGTATCAGCACTGGTGCTGTAGTCAAGGCTGTCTTGAGCTTATGAAAGCTCGCCTCACACTCATCTGACCACTGGAACTGGGCACCCTTCTGGGTCAACCTGTTCATCGGGGCTGCAATAGAAGAAAACCCCTCTACAAATTGACGGTAGTAACCTGCTAATCCCAAGAAACTCCGGATCTCGGTCACTGAAGCTGGTCGAGGCCAATTCTGGACTGCCTCAATCTTCTTTGGGTCTACCTGAATACCTTCCACTGATACAATGTGACCCAGAAATGCTACCGAACTCAGCCAGAACTCACATTTAGAAAATTTGGCATATAGTCGGTTATCTTTCAGAGTCTGAAGAACCACTCTGAGGTGCTGCTCGTGCTCTTCCTGGCTGCGGGAGTACACCAGGATGTCATCTATGAAAACTATCATAAACAGATCTAAGTAAGGCCTGAATACCCGATTCATCAACTCCATGAATGCTACTGGGGCATTGGTCAACCCGAAGGACATGACCAAGAACTCATAATGCCCATATCTAGAGCGAAAGGCTGTCTTAGGAATGTCAGCCGCCCTGATCTTCAGCTGATGGTAGCCCGATCTCAAGTCTATCTTAGAGAATACCCTCGCTCCCTGGAGCTGGTCAAACAAATCATCAATCCTCGGCAGTGGATATTTATTTTTGATAGTCACCTTGTTTAACTGCCGGTAATCAATACACATCAGCATCGAGCCATCCTTCTTCTTTACAAATAACACAGGTGCTCCCCAGGGGGAAACACTGGGCCTGATAAAGCCCTTCTCAAGAAGGTCCTGCAACTGATCTTTCAACTCTTTTAGTTCCGGCGGGGCCATACGATAGGGTGGAATAGAGATGGGCTGAGTACCCGGTGCCAGATCAATACATAAATCAATATCCCTGTCGGGTGGCATGCCCGGCAGGTCTGAAGGAAAAACCTCAGGAAACTCCCGTGCAATAGGGACCGACTCAATGGAAAGAACTTCTGCGATGGAATCGCGAACATAAGCCAAATAAGCTAGACAACCCTTCTCGACCATACGTCGAGCCTTAACATAAGAAATAACAGTGCGAACGGAGTGGCTCGAGGTACCCTTCCACTCTAATCGGGGTGATTCTGGCAAGGCTAAGGTGACAGTCTTAGCATGACAATCAAGAATAGCATGATATGGGGACAACCAGTCCATTCCCAATATGACATCAAAATCTACCATATCCAAGAGCAACAGATCAACACGGGTCTCAAGACCCCCAAATATAACTACGCACGAACGATGCACCCGATCGACTACAATGGAGTCACCCACCGGTGTAGCCACATAAACCGGAATATCTAGAGCATAGGCGGGCACGACCAAATACGGTGCGAAGTAGGAAGACACATAGGAATAGGTAGATCCGGGGTCAAATAATACCGAAGCACCTCTCGTCACACACAAGAATAGTACACCGTAATCACGAGCATCCGATGCCTCTCGCCTCCGGCTCGGCCGGTAAAGCATAGAATCGGGATCTGCACCTCCCCTCCGAGCCGCGTCTCTAGGACGACCATCAACCGGCCGACCTCTACCTCTCGCCGGGCCGGTCTCCACCTCTACGGTCTCGACCTCCACCTCTATAATCTCTACCCCCGCCTCTCGCTGGCTGGGCAGGCTGAGGGTCAGCTGGGGCCTGAATCATGGGACGAGGACCTCGCCGCCGAGAGTTGCCCGCTGCTAGAGGGCAATTCCCGATAAAATGACCCGGGTCACCACAACCGTAGCAACTCTTGGACCGATAGGGCTGCCGGCCCCGACGACCCGAATGGCCTCCACGAACACTCGAAGAGGCCGAGCATTAATAGTAGATTGGTCCGAATGATGCCCCCGAACAACACGATCACCCGGTCCACCCCGTGAAGCCTCGAAGGGCGGAATGAAAAGGCATGGAGGACCGGCCTCTATCAAAGGATTCTCTCGCTACCGGAGGAAGAACCACCAAACCCGCTCGAATGACGAGGCCTCTTATCCGAAGAATAACCGCCTCCCTAGCAAGAGCCATCTCAACTCTGCGTGCTGCGCATTGGCTGCCTCCCGAAATGATATGTCACTTCCCACACCCATAGCCATCTGGAGTCTAATCGGCTGATTGAGCCCATCTATAAATTTGCGGACCCTCTCCCGCTCCGTGGGAAGTATCACCACCGCATGACGAGCCAAGTCGATAAATCTCGTCTCATACTGTGTAACTGTCATAGTGCCCTGATGGAGGCGCTCAAACCGCCTCCGAAGTACATCCCTCTGAGTAGCAAGGGAGAAACTTCTCCATAAATAGTTCCGCAAACCGGTCCCATGATAAAGTTGGGGACCCTGCTGGTCGAGTCAAGCAATAATCTCTCCACCAAGTCTTGGCGGATCCTGCAAGTCTGAAGGTACCGAAGTCAACCCCGTTTGTCTCCACGATCCCCATAGTCTTGAGAATCTCATGGCAACTAAATAAAAAGTCCTGAGGATCCTCTGATGCGGCTCCACTGAATGTAGTGGTAAATAGCTTGGAGAACCGATCAAGCCTCCATAACGAATCGAAAGTCATGGCCGCTCCATCGCCGGCATAAGCTGTGGTACCTGACTGAGTGGCCACAGCTGGCTGAATTACTGGTGCCTGAGGCTGAGGAGCTACTGGCTCCGGAGTATGAGCAATAGGAGTCTGGGCCCCTCCTCCAGCCTGAGAAGTGGCTGGGGCAACTGATAATAAACCCGCTCTAGCAATGCTGTCCATGAATCCCGCTATTCTGACCAAAGCATCCCGAAGATCCGGGGTAAATAAAGCCTCTCCTGGGACCTGAGCTGGGCCCACTGGAGCTGCTGGAATCGGAACCTCCTCGTCAATCTCAATATGAGGCTCCACCTCCGGAGTAGCTGCCTGGGGCTGAGCTCTACCCCTACCACGGCCTCTGATACGGCCTTGGCCCCTGCCCCTCACGGGAGCTGCCTGGGGCTCGGGCTGCTGGTCAGCGGACGAAGAAGCGCGTGTCCTTACCATCTGCGAAAGGACAGAATAGAAATTCAATTAGTAATTGAGGAACAAGTCGCACGACAAGAAAGAACAAATGAGAGACTCTTTCCTAACTCAATAAACTCTGGAGGACAAGTACATACGTCTCCGTACCTACCTCTCAAACTCTACTGAGCTTGTTCGCGAGTGGTAAGACCTATGTAACCTAGAGCTCTGATACCAACTTTCACGACCCGGATTTTTCCCCCAACATCGGGATCGTGATGGCACCTACTCGTGGTAGCTAGGCAAGCCATTGTATTCATACTATCCTGTTTTTAACACAATTTTAATTAAATAAATGCGGAATACTTTATCGAAATGGAAATAACGAATCACAAGGTGAAAATCATACTGAAATCCTCTACCCAAGACGTGGAGTCACCAACTCACAAACTACTATGGAATACTACACATAAAAGTCTAAAGAAATATAACATAATTCTGTTTGTCTCGGAACAAAGAGACTACAGCTAATAACATAAATAAAGAAAGAGACGCCGGGCCTGCGGACGTCTGCAAGCTACCTCGGTCTCAAATATGATCAACTCCCACGCAATCTATTTACTCCTGCTGCTGCTCCTGATCGTAACCTGGACCTGTGCAAAAACGCACAGAAGTGTAGCATCAGCACAACCGACCCCATGTGCTGGTAAGTGCCTGGCCTATCCCGGCGAAGTAGTGACAAGCCTAGGACCAGACACTCACATAAATCTGTGCAATTCAATATATATGTGTGTACCACAAAATAACAAGAAATAATCAAGTAATAACACAATAAGGAATATCTTAAAGAATTCAACAATTAACCACAGTTAATAATTTCGCAAAGAAGACAAAGTATAATGTAAACACGAATAATATCACTTCAAGAAATAGCAAGCAATTGCACGGTGTGAGCACGTGATTTTTGCCTAACATGAATTACTCCCACAAAATCAAAACAAAAATTGTCTATTTTTTACGATGTGTGTTTTAGTGAATTTTCGTGTTATTTTTGGTAATTGTTTGCATTTGTATATGCATGATTATATATGTTAAATTGATAAAAAATACAAAAATATGTCGTGTTTACATTTTTATATAACTTTGAAATTAGGAGTAATTAATTTTATCTTACAAAATGAAAATCACAAAAAATAATTCATCTTTTTACATTTTTTAGCATTTGAGTGCTTAGTTGTGTGATTTATGTCTAATTGATATTTAATTATATATAACGATTGTTAGTATAATTAGTATTAGTTAATTTGACTTGATTTTTTAGTGTAGTTAGGATTTTTATTTTTTCATAAATTAGGAGTTAAATTAAGAGGGAGGAAAATAATTAAAACTTGGTTTGTAATTCGGATTGGGCCATTTGAAACTGGACCAGGCCCAAATATTACACCCAAACCCAACCAAATAACCCATTTCCAGTTGAACCGACCCGGCCCCATGTTAACTCATTTGATCTCAGCCGTTGGTCATTAAAATCCAACGGCTAAGATTAAGTCTTGATTTTAATACCCAAGACCCCAAAACCCTATTCTCATCTCATTTTTCACCCAAAACAACATCTCTTCTCCAGCCTCACACCAAAGCCGCCGACCGTAACCCCTCCCACCAGCAACGCCGACCGTAACCTCTCCCACCAGCAACCACGCCGACCACCCCCGTCTTCAACCAACAGCCGCAAACCGACAAAACTTCAGCCAACAACCACCTCTCACCAGCCCCAAATGATTTCATGAACCCTAATAATTTTAAAGGCCGAATCGAGTCCCATTGACTGAAATTTAGGGGTCCAATGGACTCTATTCGAGGTGTTCTCGGTTGAGAACACTCCGATTAGAGCCCATTCGACTTCAAAAGGTCAAATCCGTTGGTATAAGTCCGGCCGTTCATATTTTTCGTCTTTGAGGTATTCTATCTTCTTTTCCTTCTGTTAATTAGCATCGTTATCATTTTTCTTTCGATTTCCGTTAATTTTTCTGTTTTCCTCATCTCTTTGGGACCTTTTATTTGGTCGATTTGTTAGTTGTTATTCTTCGCTGTTTAACGGGTAATTGTGAGTCGAATTCGATTCGTTGTTAATATCGTTAAGTTGTTTGATATTGAAATTATAACATGCTGTCCGAAATTGTGTAGTCACTGCTTGTCGGATTTGTTTGTCAATTACGCATATCGTAATCGGCTAATCGAATGATATAGAATATGTATTCGCGTCGATTAGTGTCGTCGAATAAATAGATTCGATTTGGTTTGTTTCTGGCCGGCCGTCCCTATTTCATTCTTTCTCAAAGACCCCTTGTTGGTCAATTGTTTCTGTTTTTGTTTATTAGATTACGTATGAGGTAGAATATGCATTCGCGTCGATTAGCGTCGTCAATTAGTTAGTTTCGTATTTCTAGTTTCTTCTTTGGCCGAGAATGAGGATCATTGTTTCTGTCGATTTTGTTTGTTGTCGATCATACATGTTGTGATTCGACTTAACGAATGTCGTCGTTTCAATTCGCAAATTTGTTGTTTGAAATTCCGGGCAGTGGTTCACTGTTTTGCTTGAATTAAAATTTTTCGGTTTGTTGTTTGTTCGGAGTGTTGAGTTAATTGTTGGATTGTTTGTCTTGAACCATTGTTGATTCTAAATTAGGTTGTGAATTGGATATAGCTGTTAGTCCATTTAAGTAGCCCTAAAATCAACCTTTAAAGTGCAGTACACATGGAAATGAGTTGTTAAAACTTGCTGGACAGCAGTGTATTTCATTGGTTTTTACCTTTAGGACTTTGTTTAGATGTTTAAAACCCATACTTAGACAAAACAGGGTGGGATAATCAGAGAATATCATGATGATAATGAGTGTTTCTAGTGTTGGTTAGTTGTATAATCAGAAACACATGGGAATAACTGAAAAAAGGTCAAAAGTAATGCACATGGGAGGAGTTTAAGCAAGCTGGACAGATCTGAAACTAAAGAAAATAGGGGCTGTTACTCTATAAAAGAGAGACACTCAACTGAAGGGAAAACACTAGAAAAGATACAGATACAGAGAAAAAACACACACACATACAGTGATATACTCTTCTGATATACACACTGTTTTCACACACACACTGTTTGCACACACACTGTTTTCACACACACAAAAACAGTGATATACTCTCTGACATACTCTCTGGCAGTATATATTCACTCACAGACAAACATACTTTCGGGCAGTATACATTCACTCACAGATAGACTAGCAGTATACATTCACACCTAGAGAGTCTCATTGGCAGAACATTCACACATACAGGCACACACTCAGAACACTCACACTCACAGAGAGGACACAATTACATTTTAAAAGAAATCAGAACATTCAATTGATTCTCTATTCTTTGTTCTCTTCCGAATTTTGAGTGTTCAGTTCTTTGGAGATCATTCGTTTGTTTTCTGTTTGGTTCACCAATTGATCTTGGGTCGTTGCCTGGATTCTGTTTCTGTCTAAGTTTGAGGTCTTTGAGTTGTACTGGAGTTTCAAGTGTTATTGCTGTTGCTTGTTTGTTGCTGCCAACTGTTGTTTTCTTCACTTGCTGTTGCCGACCTTTTCTTTTGCTCTATTTCAATTCAAATCCCAGGTATTTCATCCTCTATAATGCTTTGAAGTTTTTCACTCAATGTATCTGAATCATTTCGGAATCAACTGAAGAAACTACTGTTATCATTTTAAATTTTCCTCTGTATTGCATCTTTGTTTAATCAATTACTGCAGTCATAGATTTTCGGAATACATCAAGTCACCATTAGAAATTCCGGAGTTTTGTTTTAGTAATTAGATTAAAGGGACTTTGGGTTATTGGTTAGTAATTTTTAGAACCGGATTCAATTTTGTGATATACATTGTTAGTTGTATAATGTATTTGTACGGATTGAGATTTCCCTTGATATGTTAAATTGGTAATTTGTTAAAGTCAATTAATTTAAGCATGTTTAAGTTATTAATTTGGTTGATGTTAATTATTAATGCAAGGTATTTTGAATCATTTTTGAATTTCTTCACTTGATTTTCTCTTGAAATCTGTTTATACTTAAGTAGACAAGATAAGTTAGCCCGGGTTTTAGATGCTAATGTTAGATCGATTTTAATCGCATAGTCTTGCTTTCGCTAATTAACATCGGATTAAGGATAGTAAACAATCTTACTTTTTAATAATTGGATCAAGGTGAATTATTTCTATTTCGCATATTTTGATCAATTTTCCGTTAGCTTATATCTTGTCATTCAATCTCCGGCCATAAATCAAAGCTAGGAAATAATATATCATTTGGTATGATTCTTTAATCGGAAATAATTTTAAGGGATACACTGTTAAGTAAATTGATTTTTTTTTTGGGTTAGTTTTACGATGGTTTTAATCGGCATAGTTTCAAATAAATAATTCGGATATTTTTTTTATATTCACCTATCTGTCAAAAAGTCCGAGTCTATGTTGCAATTAGTCTTTTCTTTTGGCATGGTTTCAAATTAATATAGCGGTTTAAAAGATTTAATTGGAGCATATAATTTGTAAACATGTATAAAATCAGGTATTTTTAGCCGTTTATAATAATTGAAGCGACCGTGCTAGAACCACGGGATCCGGGGGTGCCTAACACCTTCCCTCGGGTCAACAGAATTCCTTACTTAAAATTTCTGGTCCGCAGACTTCATTTGAAAAGTCGTAATTTTCCTCGATTCGGGATTTAAATAAATCGGTGACTTGGGACACCTTAATTTATTCCAAGTGGCGACTCTGAAATAAATAGAATAATCCCGTTTCGAACATTGTCACTTAAATTGGAAAAACTCCTCGCGCTCCTACCCCCGGGTAGCGGGCGCGCCAAAAGGAGGTGTGACATTGCGACTCTGCTGGGGACCCAAACCCAGAACTACTGGTTCAGGGTTTAAGAATTCGAGCTTTGAATAATTATTTTATTTGGCTTATTTATTATCTGATTTTATTACATGTTTATATTTTATATGCTAAATGTTGCTTTACCGCTTTGATATTTTGTGAACTGTATATAAATTGTGCCGATACCCATTTTTTTTTCTTTTTTTCTTCTGAGTCTTTTGAAATACAATACCGGGCATTTGCTGGACATAGCCCGTTTTTCTCAAGATAGTCTGTGGTGCTTGGCACCCGGTGAAGGATTTTGTAGTCACACATGTTTAGGCGAAGAGTTTTGTCAATTAAGCCGGAAAGCCATGCTACCGGTGCACTGACACTCTTCGGCTCGAGTTGTCCGCTCGAGTTAAAGTCGGTCTAGACACTTTTCCGACAGGATGATGACTTAGAATAACAAGACCTTATGCCGGATCCCCGATAGGAACGTTTATTTGCATCATGTGCATATTTGACTTAGGAGGCTCAACACAGGGGTTGGGCCTGTCTAGGACAGGTGTACCCGAAACAAAAAGACCAACTTGTTGCATCTTTTTGTGTGCATTTATTTGTTTCGATCTTACATGCCGACCGGTTTGTTAAAAAGAGGAAGAAGTGGAAAACGTCATGGTATATAGTTAAAATAATTTTATGAGAATAGTTAGTTCCTTGAAAATAAATTCTGAAAAAAAAAAGATGAAATTCTGAAAAAAATGCAAAAAAAAAATTAAAAAAAAAAAAAAATTTCAAACTAAATTTTCTTAATTTTATGAAAATAGTTAGTTCTTTGAAAATAATTTCTGAAAAGTACAAAAAATTTTCCAAATAAATTCTCTTAATTTTACGAAAAATAGTTAGTTCTTTTAAAAAAAAAAAAAAAAAAAATCTGAAAAAATGCAAAAATAAATTTCCAAATAAATTTTCTTAGTTCCTTTGAAAATAATTTGTTTTAGAAATGCTGTTTAAAAACAGTTTGTTTTCTTTTCTTAAAATGGTTTAGTTCTTTTATGTTTCGAACTACGCAAGTTTGATTCTCACCAAAAATGAGATACGTAGGCAACCCATATCGGGCTCAACTAATATTGATTTTTTTTTTTAAAAAAAAAAAAAACAATAATAAAAAAAAATATTAGAATTAGGATTTTTGTTCTTAGTCGAGAGTTAGGAAATTTTGCAAAAATAGCCAAACGCCTCAAAAGGGGCGCCGGAGGACTAATTTTGCGAAACGGAATATAGACATCACACTGGTATCCTGTTATACAGCCTTCAAATCTTCTTCAAGTGCTGAAAGGCCGTATTAACAAGATTCGTTTTTTTTATATATAATAAATAAAAAAAAAAAATTTGAAAAAAAAAAATCTTAAATCCATTTTTTATCTTTTCTAGGATCAACATGACTTCCTCGCAACGAATCGGCCAGAAAAGGGTGAGAGACGAAATGCCACCTATGTTCATGGTCCAAGACAAAACCCCATATCGGCTCCGTAAATGGTGGACTAGTTTTTCAGCTTGGGAAAGAAATCAAGTTCACAAGCACCTCAAATTTCTTCCGGACATCATGATGATAAAATCGGATAAAAATGTGATCCGAGCTTTAGTGAGTTTTTGGGACTCAACAAGCAATGTGTTCAAATTCCGGGATTGTGAAATGACACCCACTTTGGAAGAATTGGGCGGACTCACAGGGCTCGGAAGAGATTTGCACAAGATGAGACCTGCAGCTCCTAGGCAGATGAGTGTGAATAACTTCTTGAAAAAGTTATGTCTCCGGCGGGTTCCCCTCGGTTGTCTGGAGAACGGTTGGGTGCCACTAGATTATCTCTACGACAGATTTGGCGATAAGGAAGGGTTTGGGAAATTCTCAAACGTCGAATTTGTTAACCAGCTAAATTATGACGCCTGGGGAGATTTAAGAATCTATGCTTTCATGATCGCTTTTTGGGAACCATGGTTTTTCCCGAACGTGGTGGACGCATCAGAATCCGTTTAGCTGCGGTGGTCTCATATCTACAGAGTAACGAGGAACACACTGTTCTTCCGATGATACTAGGAGACATCTTCCGGGCCTTAACTCGGTGCCAAGAAGGACAAGACTATTTTGAGGGTTGCAATATTTTATTACAAATGTGGTTTATAGAGCATCTCTACCATCACCCAATTGTGATAAACTTCAAAGCAGATTGGCTGAATTATATTCGCTGTCATACAAACAGAGCCGCCCGTTGTAACCTTCCAGAAGACTTGAGGACTTGGCAAGAACTCCTCAACTCTTTGAGAGCCAATCAACTTACCTGGAATTATTATTGGTTCCCTTCCGCCAAAATCATGCATATGTCGACATACCGCCCATTCTACATATTAATGGGTTTCATGGGTTTCCAACCATATGCCCCGCTACGTGTCATGCGGCAGCTGGGAAGAGAACAGAAAAGGGCCCCAATTGAGGATATGCGATCATTTGTATGGGAATTTGTGACAGAAGAGACCCCGAGGGAGACTTATGCACAGAAGGTGTGGTTCGGTAGTCGACTCTCCGACATCAACGAAATGGTTGCCGATCGGGAACGGGGAGAAGTGAGTCTCGCTTATCTTGAATGGTTCCACAACCAACCAATACCAGAGCAAAGGTCAGAAAGGTCAGTGAAGTATGCCGTCGATTGGGAGAGAGAAATAGAAGCCAGAGTTAGGGAGGTTGAGCATGAAACAGCACAAAATTTCCAATCTTGCATCAACACTTTAAAAGAAGACAAAGGAATCCCGGAAGCAGCCATGGACATACAACAGGCTGACTTCGATCGGGAAAGGGCCGGTTGGGAGCAGGAAAGAGAAGCACTCCAAACTCGAATTCAAGAGATGCAATTGGCCGCAGAAAGGTCAAGGAGGAGTCGGAGTGATCAAATGCTGATAAACGATTTGGAAAGGAAAGCCTTTGAACACCAAGAAGACTTGGAGAAGGCAAAAGCGGCTTTGGTTGCAGTCCGAACAAAATGGAAGAGAGCGGCCCACCAAGAAGCACTCCGTCTACGACAAGTAGAGAAAGACTATGATGCGATCATCGTTGATTTGAGAAAAGCAAATGCCACTCTTAAAGAGCGAACTCTCAAGCAAGTCCAGGATGCTAAAGCAGATAGAGACCGTTGTCACAACTTGATGGCACGGATGGAAAGACAAATAGATAGGCTCTTGGACCATGTCTCCGGCAACTCTCAAGTATTAGGGGCAAAGAACAGGCACATAGGGCAGCTGCTCGGAGAAAAAGACATAATCAGAACCAGGATCAATGAGATCGGGCACTACATTACTATGAGGTGTTTGAACTGCGAACGAGTACCTCGGCCTGCCCTCTTTTCTTCAATCATGGAATGTGTCCACCAAGTCATGGCAGAATTGGAAAGTATACAGAAATATCTCACCCCAAGAACTGCAGCAAGGCCAGACAACGCCCCCCGGGCGCAAAGATTCGAGGCTTTGGAACATGCTTAGGAGAGTCTTTTGTTTTAGAGTCTGTTTGTCCTTTTACAAGTTTTTCTCCGTTGCTATATTTTGAAAGTGTTTCGAGTTTCAAGTTTGTTGAAATAAAATTCATGAACACTTCATCTTATGTCTATTGTTTCCGAACTACGCCCGGTCTGATTCATGCGGGGACATGATACGTAGGCAATCCACATAAGATTCGACCATCACTAAAAAATAAATAAATAAAAATAAAAATGAAAAAAAAGGGGGGGAAAGAAGTTAAGAGAAAAAGAAGATCGACGAAAGATGAAAGCGAAAGAAAATACAAACCGGAATGACGCATCGCAAACGAATACATGTAGCAACATTATCAGTGCATCACACCCAACGTGAGATTACTTATCTGTTATGTTGTTTCAGACTAACCGTTTGTTTGCTGAAATCCAGGTTTTAGTAAAAGTGGTTGACTTTGCGGTAATCCGGCACCACATTCGTACTTCACAAGGTCCAAAGGAAAAGTTCGGCAGCCTGAGAGTACTCATTCCTATTTCACTAGATCAAAAAGGGTGCCGACATGTCTTCAGAAATGCCTTTAGCAACCATCCCCGTTTCAGAGGAAAGCTCATTGGCAACCATCCCGGCTACTGAGTCGGCAGCTTTGGAAGAGAATAAAATGCTGCGTTGCCGCATGCTCGAGATGTTGGACGATTGGAACAACGGGAAAGAGCCCCCGAGTCCGGTCCCCGGGTTCCCTGAAATTCTTCTCAGGTCAAGCGGTATTACAAATACCCCCATCAATTACCCGCCTACTCTGTTCGGGTATTCCAATGCTACAAACCTCTCCGAATCACCCTCCACATCCCATCCTCGGGTAGCACCACATGATACATCTGCAAGAACGTCCGTTGAGTTGCCAGTTCCAATCACAACGCACCCCAACACACATGCTCCTTTCTTCGACTCCTCATCCTTTACATTCCCAGCACCACCGCTTACACGGGACCATACCCAGGTTGCAACCAACACATATTCTCAGCCGCCTCGATATGAGTTTCTACCGAGCCAAAATCCAAAGACCCCCGAGCAGGATGAGATGGCAAGAAGAATGAGGAGTTTGGAACAAAGCTTGAAGAACATGCAAGGTCTGAGTGGACAGAAGAGTGTATCTTACGCCGATCTGTGCATGTTCCCGCACGTCCATTTGCCATCAGGTTTTAAGACACCAAAGTTCGAAAAGTACGACGGACATGGCGACCCCATCGCTCATTTGAAGAAATACTGCAATCAATTGAGGGGTGCCGGCGGCAGGGAAGAATTGTTGATGGCGTACTTCGGAGAAAGTTTGGTCGGAATAGCATCCGAATGGTATATGGATCAAGACATATCTCGATGGCACATCTGGGATGATCTGGCCAGAGATTTTGTAAAACAATTCCAATACAACATCGATATTGCGCCGAACAGGAATTCTCTATCGAACTTAAAAAAGAAGCCCTCAGAAAGCTTCAGAGAATATGCCATCAAGTGGCGAGAGCAAGCGTCCAGGGTGAAACCCCCATGGACGAAATTGAAATGGTCACGACTTTTCTCCAAGCTCAAGAGCCCGATTACTTTCAAAATATGATGTCGGCGATGGGAAAACCTTTCGCCGAAGCTATCAAGATCGGAGAAATGGTAGAAAATGGCTTGAAAACAGGGCGAATTTTGAGCCAAGCGGCCATTCGGGCAACTTCCCAAGCCATTCAAGGCGGGTCTGGAGGGATGCCCCGAAGCAAGAAGAAAGAAGAATCTGCTATGGCAGCGGTAGAAGACAGGAGATATCGAACCTCAAGGCAGGTATTCTCCGACAGGGCCCCCCAACATTATTATCCACATCACGGCATGGCTTATGCTCCTCCGCCTCCACCCTATGCAGTCATGAACATTCAACCTCAGGCACGGCCACAGCCACCAGCCAACAGGAATCCACCTCCATTCCAGAGAAACCAACCTCCTTACCCAAACCAGTATAATCCACGGCCAAATAACGCTCGCCACCGTGAGCAACCCAAAACGAGCTTTACACCAATTGGGGAGCCGTATTCCACCCTTTTCCCAAAACTCAGGCAAGAAAACCTATTGCAGCCTGTTCCGCAAAACAGGCAGAATCCAGACTCTCCTGCCTACCAGAGGGGGATATACTGTGCATATCATTCAGGTGTTGAAGGACACAGTACTGACAATTGTTGGACGTTAAAGAAGGCAGTGCAAGAATTGATCAATCAAGGGAGGATCGTCTTCGCAGATGAAGACATCCCAAATGTGACAAACAACCCATTACTAGCCCACAACAACGGACCGGTGATTGGGATGATTTGTGACGACAAAGAATTTGACCCAGCTTTGAAAGCGATAATCGCCATCGCCGACATAGAGAAGCGTCCTGAGGCTACCCCGGAACAAGAGAAAATGGGGAAAAGGTTGAAGCTCTTGAAACCAAATCCGAAAAGACGATTGAATTGAAAGCATCGTCTCAGAAGGGTGGAGTCCTTTACCTCCCACGAGGTAGAGTGGAAAAACCATTGTCCATAGGTGCCCCCAAGAAGTTCCATTTAAAGAGAGAAACATCAATGTATGTACCAAAGGGAACTTATGTGGCCCGAAAACCAGATGAACCTGTGGTTATTGCACGCGTGCAACAAAAACCAATGACAGATCCATCCGCAGTACCCTGGAGCTACCAACGAACACTTGTTACGCGCAAAGGGAAAGAGATCGTGGGAAATTCATCTGAGAGTGTCTTAGGACAGAAGTACTTAAACACACAGGAGGTAAATAACGCCACACAAAGGCGTTTCCCGTCAAAGAAACCCGTAAGTGCTGAAGAGGCAGAGGTCTTTTTTCAAAAGATGCAAATGCCTGATTATGAGGTGATAGACCAACTGCGTAAATGCCCAGAGCAGGTGTCGATGTTGTCCCTTCTAATGAAGTCTACCTGAACATCAAAAGGTTTTGCTAAAAGCCTTGAATGAGGCATACGTGCCTATTGAGACTTCATCCGAACAACTTGAAAGAATGACAGAAAGGTTCTTCGCGATCAATCAGATTTCCTTCAGTAAAGCTGATTTGCCTTTGGAGGGTGCCGCCCACAACAAAGCTTTGCATTTGACTGTCAAAAGCGAACGCTACTATATGAAGAGGGTCATGGTTGATGGGGGTTCGGGGGTAGACATATGCCCGCTTTCCACTTTAGGCCGCATAGGAATCGGAGCCGAAAGGATTCGGCCTAACAATATATGTGTGCGAGCTTTTGACGGTGTGAAAAGAGATACTGTCGGAGAGATTGATGTAATTATGACCATCGGCCCGGTGGACTTCGAAGTGACATTCCAAGTCTTGGATATGGACACTTCTTACAATTTTCTTCTAGGGAGACCATGGATTCATGCGGCCGGAGCTGTGCCCTCTACCCTCCATCAGATGTTGAAATTTGAGCACAAGGGACAAGAGATCGTGGTCCACGGGGAAGATGAGCAATCAATTTACCGAGATCCATCCATACCTTGCTTGGAAGCGGAAGCGGGAAGCGAAAACATTGTCTATCAAGCTTTCGAGATTGTGTTGGCGGATCAACACGAAGAAGGGAACCCTCTCCCCCAACCTTTTTTGTCTAATGCCTCCATCATGGTGGCGAAAGAAATGATTAAACATGGCTTCCAGCCAGGAAAAGGTTTGGGGAAATCCCTACAAGGAGTGCCGAAGCTGATAACTTTACCTATAGCTGAAAAGTTTTTCGGAGTGGGCTTTCGCCCAACCCCTGAAGATGAAAGATGGGCCAAAAAGAGAAAGGAGAAAGGATGGGTTCTGCCGCAACCATTGCCGCATCTGTACCAAACTTTTGTCCGACCAAGGTACAATGAAGAAGAAGAAGACGAGGTCTTTACAGCGGAGGAAATTGAAGACATATGTGGGGCCATGAGGCAAATGCTCTATGATGTTAATATGGTCCAATCGGGAGAAGGAACAAGCACCGCTGAGGTGCTGTATGTGGGCCCCGAAGCTAAATTGCAAAATTGGAAAGCCACACCCTTCCCAATCAGGCGGGAGTTCTGGTAGATTTGTCCTGTCGTTTTTCCTTCATCACAAGTTACTTCAGGATGTAGCTTGGATGTTTTTCTTTGTTTTCTTGTATTTTTGGTTTCCCCAATGTAATTTCGTTTGTTTTCATAAAATTCCAAGAAAATAAAATAAATATTTCCTTACTTTTGCACTCTTTCTAATTTTGTTATTCTTCCTTTTCAGTCCTAATAATGCGGCTTTAAATAACATGACATGCTTGCGGAACTCATGCTCAAATCCGAACACGCCACCTAATCTAGAAATAATGAACCAAGAACCGGAATACGATGAAGACGAGGCTTTTAGGGAAATAAATCGAGAATTGGAACATTTCGAGAATAAACCTAAGCCAAACTTGAATGACACCGAACCGGTTAATTTGGGAACCGATGAAGAGGTCCGAGAGACCAAGATAAGCATCCACACAAGATGAGAAAACACGAGATGCAATAATCCAACTCTTGTTTGAATTTAAAGACGTGTTTGCTTGGTCTTACGATGACATGCCAGGATTAGGAGCCGATCTAGTGGTGCACAAATTACCAATCTACCCTGACTGTCGCCCGGTGCAACAGAAGCAAAGAAAGTTCAAGACTGACATCAGTGATAAAATCAAAGAAGAAATCACTAAGCAGTTGAAAACAGGGGTAATTCGAGTGGTACAATACACCACGTGGTTGGCTAATGTTGTGCCCGTGCCAAAGAAGGACGGAAAAACTCGAGTATGTGTTGACTACCGAGATTTGAATAAAGCAAGTCCTAAAGATAACTTTCCTTTACCGAACATCCACATCCTTGTTGATAATTGTGCCAAACATGAGATACAATCGTTTGTGGATTGTTATGCGGGATATCATCAAGTGTTGATGGATGAAGAGGACGCCGAGAAGACTGCTTTTACCACACCTTGGGGAACTTACTGCTACCGGGTCATGCCATTCGGTTTGAAAAATGCTGGAGCAACATACATGAGAGCTATGACTTCCATTTTCCACGACATGATGCATCAGGAAATAGAGGTGTACGTGGACGATGTGATCATCAAATCCAGAACTCAAGGCGATCATGTGCGAGACTTGAGGAAATTCTTTGAGAGGTTGCGGAAGTACGATTTGAAACCGAATCCGGCCAAATGCGCTTTTGGAGTCCCGTCAGGTAAACTTTTGGGTTTCATAGTCAGTAGAAGAGGTATTGAATTAGATCCCACAAAGATAAAATCCATCCGGGATTTACCTCCCCCCAGAACAAAGAAAGATGTAATGAGTCTTCTAGGCCGACTGAACTACATCAGTAGGTTCATCGCTCACTTGACTTCCACATGTGAACCCATATTCAAGTTGTTGAAGAAAGACGCTGCAATCAAATGGACAACCGAATGCCAAGAGGCTTTTGACAAGATCAAAGAATATTTGTCAAACCCTCCAGTCTTAGTCCCGCCAGAGCCAGGGAGACCTCTTTTCTTGTATTTAACAGTCTTGGAAAACTCTTTTGGTTGTGTTCTCGGACAACGTGATGCGGCAGAGAAGAAAGAGCATGCGATTTACTACCTGAGCAAGAAATTCACTAATTATGAGGTCAAGTACACTTTGCTGGAAAGAACGTGTTGTGCTTTAACTTGGGTCGCTCCGAAATTGAGACACTACCTCCAAGCCCATACGACTCACCTCATTACTCGGTTGGATCCTTTGAAGTATATATTCCAGAAACCGATGCCCACCGGAAGATTGGCAAAGTGGCAAATCCTGCTCACCGAGTTTGACATAGTCTATGTCACTCGCACGGCAATGAAGGCCCAAGCATTGGCAGACCATTTGGCCGAGAACCCGATCGACGAAGAGTATCAACCATTGAATACCTACTTTCCCGATGAAGAGGTAAATACGACAGAAGTTGTTTCGGAAGACAGTCATGCTTGGAAAATGTTTTTCGATGGAGCGGTAAACGCTAAAGGTGTAGGGATTGGGGCAATCTTGATCTCTCCTGCTGGTCAGCATTATCCGGCCACGGCTAGGCTCCGTTTCTTCTGCACGAACAATACGGCTGAGTATGAAGCTTGTATCATGGGTATGAACATGGCAATTGATCAAGGTGTCGAAGATTTGTTGATCATGGGAGATTCGGATCTAATTATCAAACAATCTCAAGGTGAATGGGAAACTCGAGACGTTAAACTCCTCCCTTATCGACAGCACGTGAACATTCTTGGCAAGCGATTTGCATCGATAGAGTTCAGGTATATCTCGCGATGTCACAATGAACTAGCTGATGCATTGGCTACTTTAGCTTCAATGCTACCTTATCCGGGCAACGCCCATGTCAATCCCTTGGAAATTCAAATCAGGGAAAGCCACGGTTATTGCAATGCAATCGAAGAAGGACCGAGCGTCAAGCCATGGTATTACGATATCGGGAGATTTCTGAAAACGCAAGAATACCCAGAACATGCTACTGGAGATCAAAAGAGGACCATTAGGAGACATGCAGGTGGTTTCTTTTTGAGCGGCGAGGTCATGTATAAAAGAACCCCAGATCTTAACCTTTTAAGGTGTGTTGATGCCGAAGAAGCAGGAAGAATCATGCACGAAGTACATGCAGGAGTATGCGGGCCTCATATGAATGGGTATGTCTTAGCCAAGAAAATCCTTCGAGCAGGTTATTATTGGATGACCATGGAGAAAGATTGTTTCGGTTTTGTCCGAAAATGCCATCAATGTCAAGTACATGGAGATCTGATTCATGCACCTCCAACTGAGCTACATCCTATGTCAGCGCCGTGGCCATTTGTCGCTTGGGGAATGGATGTCATCGGCTCGATTGAGCCGAAAGCCTCGAATGGACACCGATTCATACTAGTGGCTATCGATTACTTCACGAAATGGGTTGAAGCCATCACTCTCAAATCAGTCACTAAGAAAGTTGTGGTGGATTTTGTACACTCAAATCTTATCTGTCGTTTTGGTATACCTGCAACTATCATCACAGACAATGCTGCGAATTTGAACAGTCATTTGATGGAAGAAATATGCGAGCAATTCAAAATAACGCATAGGAACTCCACCCCTTATCGGCCCAAAGCCAACGGTGCCGTGGAAGCAACGAACAAAAACATTAAGAAGATTTTGAGAAAAACAATCCAAAGTTCTAGACAATGGCATGAACAATTACCGTTCGCTTTACTGGGATACCGTACTACAGTACGCACATCGGTAGGAGCAACTCCATACTTGCTAGTCTATGGAACTGAGGCTGTGATACCGGCAGAGGTAGAAATTCCTTCGCTTCGTACGATTGTTGAAGCAGAGATTGAAGATAGCGAGTGGGTTAAGACTCGTTTGGAACAATTAACTTTGATCGATGAAAAGCGAATGGCTGCGGTCTGTCATGGACAACTGTACCAACAAAGAATGGCTCGTGCTTACAACAAGAAAGTACGACCGAGAAATTTTGAAGTAGGTCGGTTGGTTTTAAGACGCATTCTTCCACATCATGAGGAAGCGAAAGCAAAATTCGCTCCTAATTGGAAAGGACCATACATCATCAGGAAGATACTGCCAAGAGGAGCATTATACTTGGGAGACATGGAAGGAAAAGATCCTGAAACGACTGTGAATGCAGATGCTGTGAAAAGGTATTATGTCTGAACTTGCTTCAATGAGGTCCTCACAAGTCGAAATGATTGAAGGCTTTTATTCCCGCTACCCAAACACTACCAACCCTTTTTGTAAACCCTTTGAGCCGGTTACCTTTCTTTGGCTACCCTCTTTGGAATCCAAACCAAACCAAAAAAAAAAAAACAAAACAAAACAAAACAAAACAAAACAAAAACAAAGTTCCTGAACTACGTTCTGACTTGATTCCGAAAGGATACGTAGGCAACCTCTCCCTGAGGTTCAGTCACACCAAACCAAAAATCCCAGTTTCCCAAAAATGGGATTAAACTGGGGCAGACGATATTGTTGATTCGGTTTAAGATCCTTCAAGATGGTTCCGAAGTTGTAATTTTGTTTACAATTTTTGTTACCCGAACCGAGTACAAGTCCTTCAAGATCGATTGGAAATTGTGAAAACATTCATTGTTGCGATTCGAGATTTCCTGGAATGAAAAGAAATAAAATAAGAGAGTCTTATTGGTGAAAACCTTCGGCACCATAAGACGATGGAAGTAGAGAAATACAAAATGAGAGAGCCTGTTGGTAAAAACTCGCAAAGAGTGCTATCCGGCGATGGTAAGAAGAGAAATGAGAGAGGTCGATTGGCGAAAACCCGCAAAAGGGCGCTATCAACCGAAAAGTTTGTTTCACCACGAGAGGTCCTGGCACTGCTCCTTAGCTCGGAAATATAGACCCGTTTTGGTTCATAAGAAAATGGGAGTTTTGTGACGATCAAGCATTTGGTCCGAAGAGCATGTCATGTTGGTTAAAGTCAGCATATACCTCAGATAAGTCCTGTTTTTCTCCCCCGAAAGGGACTCCTCTATCTTTGATACGTTTTTCCATTCTTTGATTCATTCTTTTCTTTGAATCCCTTTCGGTTTGATTTTAATTCTGAAACTATTACAAAGGAAGATGACAGGATCGGGTTTACAGGACTCTGCCTGGTAAAGAAGAAAAGAAAAAACAGCCTCAGTGGTGTATTGTTACAATCCACGATTGGATCATAATGACCGATTGTTTCCAAAGAAAAGGATGTTTAGAAAGGAAACAGAAATCAAAGGCTAAGGTCTTAGAAGAGACGGAATAAGGCAGAAGGATGGAACCCACACGGAAAATCCCCATGGAATTCCGGGAATGAACCCGGTCGGTTCGAAAGGAAGTCACCCCAAAGACAATTGGTAGCAAACTTCTCAATGGAAATGGGGAAACGATCAAGCAATGAAGATAACCAAGGCCGCAAAGCCAACCACTTTTTCAACTGATAAAATGTTCTTTGTTGAAAGCAGGTCTGTTTAATTGTGCAAGAAGAAGGTACAACTCGAAGAAGTGAAATACGCAAGCTTTGAAATGGCTTTGGAACAAGGAAAACACATAAAAAAGTAAGTTTCTTTTTAGAGATTTATCTTATGCATTTGTTGATGGTTAAAAAGAACGCCTAAAAGAAGGCCAAAAAAAGAGAATAAAAGAAAAGGAAAACTCTGAAAAAGAGAATCAAATCATATCAGTCCAATATCTGTTTGGACCCCGGTCAGAAAAACCGAGGGTCTTTCCGGCCAGAAAGCCGTTGAAACTTTTATCCCGGTCAGAAAACCGAGGATCTCCCAGTCAGAACAATTGGTAGCGAACTTCTCAATGAAAATGGGGAAACAATCAAGCAATGAAGATAACCAAGGCCGCAAAGCCAACCACTTTTTTCAACTGATAAAATGTTCTTTGTTGAAAGCAGGTCTGTTTAATTGTGCAAGAAGAAGGTACCACTCAAATAAGTGAAATACGCAAGCTCTGAAATGGCTTTGGAACAAGGAAAACACATAAAAGGTAGGTTTCTTTTAGAGATTTATCCTATGCATTTGTTGATGTTTAAAAAGAACGCCTAAAAGAAGGCCAAAAAAAAATGAAAGAAAAGAAAATGAAAACTCCGAAAAAGAGAATCAAATCATATCAGTCCAATATCTGTTTGGACCCCGGTCAGAAAAACCGAGGGTCTTTCCGGCCAAAAAACCGAGGATCTGACGGCCAAAAAACCGTTAGATATTGTTTGAATTCCGGCCAGAAAGCCGTGAAACTTTTATCCCCGGTCAAAAAACCGAGGATCTCTCCCAGTCAGAAAACTGCGGAGCCATTTACTTTTACCCCGGCCAAAAAACCGAGGATCTAACGGCCAAAAAACCGTTAGATATTGTTTGAATTCCGGCCGGAAAGCCGCGAAACTTTTATCCCCGGTCAGAAAACCGAGGATCTCCCAGTCGAAAACTGCGGAGCCATTTACTTTTACCCCGGCCAAAAAACCGAGGATCTGACGGCCAAAAAACCGTTAGATATTGTTTGAATTCCGGCCAGAAAGCCGTGAAACTTTTCTTCCCGGTCAGAAAACCGAGGATCTCCCAGTCAGAAAACTGCGGAGCCATTTATTTTTACCCCGACCAAAAACCGAGGATCTGACGGCCAAAAAATCGTTAGATATTGTTTGAATTCCGGCCAGAAAGCCGTGAAACTCTTCTACAAAATCCCGGCCAGAAAGCCGTTTGAACCTTTGTGAAACCATGACTTTCTTACCCAATACCAAAGAATCTTTTAATCACTTTCTGTGTCACAACTAACTCACGAAATTTTCCTAGCAAAACTAGGGCAGAAAAATTTCGTTCGTTTGTTTGTTTTGTTGTCTAAATAGGTTTGACCTCGGGACGCAAGGATCGAGATAGCCTACAAATTGAACATCAATCCAGAGTGAAGAAAAGAAGAAAAGAACCAAAAGAAAAGAGTTCAAATGTTGGAGTAAACAAAGGCACAATTGCTCAGAAGATGATTGAAGTAACAAGCTCCGCCGACTCCGTTTCACTCAATGTTACCGAAATAAACAAGCACGTACAGCTTGCGGAGCATCAAGATTCAGATCGAGGTCTACAGCAAATCAGCTAAGATTCAAGATAAAGTTTTCAAGAAAATCATAGATAGGAATCTTGTAACTCGTAGTTTGATAGCATAGCTAGTTCAGCTTTAATTTCTTTTGGTGTAATAAGGAGATCGGTAAGCAGTAGGCAGCAACATGCAGCAACGATAGCAACAGTAACAGCAAAGTGTCAGTCCACGGTAGTCCCAGCTACCAAAACTTCCCGAACTACATTGACCTGATTCCTGTTTAGCCCAGGATATGTAGGAGGCCTCCGAAGCAAAGGTTCGGTCAAAACTCTTTCAAAATGCTTCCCACGGAGTATTCAAACGGGCAAAAATCGCTCGTATTTGCTCATTTATCTTTGCACGAAAACTCTTCGTGGTTTCCGCGCAAAGAGGGGCAGCTGTGAGCACGTGATTTTTGCCTAACATGAATTACTCCCACAAAATCAAAACAAAAATTGTCTATTTTTTACGATGTGTGTTTTAGTGAATTTTCGTGTTATTTTTGGTAATTGTTTGCATTTGTATATGCATGATTATATATGTTAAATTGATAAAAAATACAAAAATATGTCGTGTTTACATTTTTATATAACTTTGAAATTAGGAGTAATTAATTTTATCTTACAAAATGAAAATCACAAAAAATAATTCATCTTTTTACATTTTTTAGCATTTGAGTGCTTAGTTGTGTGATTTATGTCTAATTGATATTTAATTATATATAACGATTGTTAGTATAATTAGTATTAGTTAATTTTGACTTGATTTTTTAGTGTAGTTAGGATTTTTATTTTTTCATAAATTAGGAGTTAAATTAAGAGGGAGGAAAATAATTAAAACTTGGTTTGTAATTCGGATTGGGCCATTTGAAACTGGACCAGGCCCAAATATTACACCCAAACCCAACCAAATAACCCATTTCCAGTTGAACCGACCCGGCCCCATGTTAACTCATTTGATCTCAGCCGTTGGTCATTAAAATCCAACGGCTAAGATTAAGTCTTGATTTTAATACCCAAGACCCCAAAACCCTATTCTCATCTTATTTTTCACCCAAAACAACATCTCTTCTCCAGCCTCACACCAAAGCCGCCGACCGTAACCCCTCCCACCAGCAACGCCGACCGTAACCTCTCCCACCAGCAACCACGCCGACCACCCCCGTCTTCAACCAACAGCCGCAAACCGACAAAACTTCAGCCAACAACCACCTCTCACCAGCCCCAAATGATTTCATGAACCCTAATAATTTTAAAGGCCGAATCGAGTCCCATTGACTGAAATTTAGGGGTCCAATGGACTCTATTCGAGGTGTTCTCGGTTGAGAACACTCCGATTAGAGCCCATTCGACTTCAAAAGGTCAAATCCGTTGGTATAAGTCCGACCGTTCATATTTTTCGTCTTTGAGGTATTCTATCTTCTTTTCCTTCTGTTAATTAGCATCGTTATCATTTTTCTTTCGATTTCCGTTAATTTTTCTGTTTTCCTCATCTCTTTGGGACCTTTTATTTGGTCGATTTGTTAGTTGTTATTCTTCGCTGTTTAACGGGTAATTGTGAGTCGAATTCGATTCGTTGTTAATATCGTTAAGTTGTTTGATATTGAAATTATAGCATGCTGTCCGAAATTGTGTAGTCACTGCTTGTCGGATTTGTTTGTCGATTACGCATATCGTAATCGGCTAATCGAATGATATAGAATATGTATTCGCGTCGATTAGCGTCGTCGAATAAATAGATTCGATTTGGTTTGTTTCTGGCCGGCCGTCCCTATTTCATTCTTTCTCAAAGACCCCTTGTTGGTCAATTATTTCTGTTTTTGTTTATTAGATTACGTATGAGGTAGAATATGCATTCGCGTCGATTAGCGTCGTCGATTAGTTAGTTTCGTATTTCTAGTTTCTTCTTTGGCCGAGAATGAGGATCATTATTTCTGTCGATTTTGTTTGTTGTCGATCATACATGTTGTGATTCGACTTAACGAATGTCGTCGTTTCAATTCGCAAATTTGTTGTTTGAAATTCCGGGCAGTGGTTCACTGTTTTGCTTGAATTAAAATTTTTCGGTTTGTTGTTTGTTCGGAGTGTTGAGTTAATTGTTGGATTGTTTGTTTTGAACCATTGTTGATTCTAAATTAGGTTGTGAATTGGATATAGCTGTTAGTCCATTTAAGTAGCCCTAAAATCAACCTTTAAAGTGCAGTACACATGGAAATGAGTTGTTAAAACTTGCTGGACAACAGTGTATTTCATTGGTTTTTACCTTTAGGACTTTGTTTAGATGTTTAAAACCCATACTTAGACAAAACAGGGTGGGATAATCAGAGAATATCATGATGATAATGAGTGTTTCTAGTGCTGGTTAGTTGTATAATCAGAAACACATGGGAATAACTGAAAAAAGGTCAAAAGTAATGCACATGGGAGGAGTTTAAGCAAGCTGGACAGATCTGAAACTAAAGAAAATAGGGGCTGTTACTCTATAAAAGAGAGACACTCAACTGAAGGGAAAACACTAGAAAAGATACAGATACAGAGAAAAAACACACACACATACAGTGATATACTCTTCTGATATACACACTGTTTTCACACACACACTGTTTGCACACACACTGTTTTCACACACACAAAAACAGTGATATACTCTCTGACATACTCTCTGGCAGTATACATTCACTCACAGACAAACATACTCTCGGGCAGTATACATTCACTCACAGATAGACTAGCAGTATACATTCACACCTAGAGAGTCTCATTGGCAGAACATTCACACATACAGGCACACACTCAGAACACTCACACTCACAGAGAGGACACAATTACATTTTAAAAGAAATCAGAACATTCAATTGATTCTCTGTTCTTTGTTCTCTTCCGAATTTTGAGTGTTCAGTTCTTTGGAGATCATTCGTTTGTTTTCTGTTTGGTTCACCAATTGATCTTGGGTCGTTGCCTGGATTCTGTTTCTGTCTAAGTTTGAGGTCTTTGAGTTGTACTGGAGTTTCAAGTGTTACTGCTGTTGCTTGTTTGTTGCTGCCAACTGTTGTTTTCTTCACTTGCTGTTGCTGACCTTTTCTTTTGCTCTATTTCAATTCAAATCCCACGTATTTCATCCTCTATAATGCTTTGAAGTTTTTCGCTCAATGTACCTGAATCATTTCGGAATCAACTGAAGAAACTACTGTTATCATTTTAAATTTTCTTCTGTATTGCATCTTTGTTATCAGTTACTGCAGTCATAGATTTTCGGAATACATCAAGTCACCATTAGAAATTCCGGAGTTTTGTTTTAGTAATTAGATTAAAGGGACTTTGGGTTATTGGTTAGTAATTTTTAGATCCGGATTCAATTTTGTGATATACATTGTTAGTTGTATAATGTATTTGTACGGATTGAGATTATCCTTGATATGTTAAATTGGTAATTTGTTAAAGTCAATTAATTTAAGCATGTTTAAGTTATTAATTTGGTTGATGTTAATTATTAATGCAAGGTATTTTGAATCATTTTTGAATTTCTTCACTTGATTTTCTCTTGAAATCTGTTTATACTTAAGTAGACAAGATAAGTTAGCCCGGGTTTTAGATGCTAATGTTAGATCGATTTTAATCGCATAGTCTTGCTTTCGCTAATTAACATCGGATTAAGGATAGTAAACAATTTTACTTTTTAATAATTGGATCAAGGTGAATTATTTCTATTTCGCATATTTTGATCAATTTTCCGTTAGCTTATATCTTGTCATTCAATCTCCGGCCATAAATCAAAGCTAGGAAATAATATATCATTTGGTATGATTCTTTAATCGGAAATAATTTTAAGGGATACACTGTTAAGTAAATTGATTTTTTTTTTGGGTTAGTTTTACGATGGTTTTAATCGGCATAGTTTCAAATAAATAATCCGGATATTTTTTTTATATTCACCTATCTGTCAAAAAGTCCGAGTCTATGTTGCAATTAGTCTTTTCTTTTGGCATGGTTTCAAATTAATATAGCGGTTTAAAAGATTTAATTGGAGCATATAATTTGTAAACATGTATAAAATCAGGTATTTTTAGCCGTTTATAATAATTGAAGCGACCGTGCTAGAACCACGGGATCCGGGGGTGCCTAACACCTTCCCTCGGGTCAACAGAATTCCTTACTTAGAATTTCTGGTCCGCAGACTTCATTTGAAAAGTCGTAATTTTCCTCGATTCGGGATTTAAATAAATCGGTGACTTGGGACACCTTAATTTATTCCAAGTGGCGACTCTGAAATAAATAAAATAATCCCGTTTCGAACATTGTCACTTAAATTGGAAAAACTCCCTTGCGCTCCTACCCCCGGGGTAGCGGGCGCGCCAAAAGGAGGTGTGACACACGGCATCACCCTTCGTGCTTTTACTCTCATCCTCACCAAATAAACAAATAAAGTACACGGCATCACCCTTCGTGCTTTTACTCTCATCCTCACCAAACAAATAAATAAAGTACACGGCATCACCCTTCGTGCTTTTACTCTCATCCTCACATCCATAGTACGGCATGATCCTTCGTACATGGTTCAATAACAGGGCACGGCATGATCCTTCGTGCATAATCAATAACAGGGCACGGCACGATCCTTCGTGCATAATCAATAAATAAACATGGCACGGCATTAACCTTCGTGCATAAATAAATAAACATGGCACGGCATCACCCTTCGTGCATTATCACTCTTCCTCACCCAAATAACAATCACAGTTAAGGGCAGAGAAAGAAACAACAATTCATAAATCGTCCCATCAAGGGCAATCAATAATTATCTTCACAACAAGTCCCAACAAGGGAGAACAATAACAATTCACCTGTAATATATCTCAAAATATCATTTTCCAACGACTCACGGTCATACTAGACGCCGGTGTATGGATGCTCGTCACCACAGCCCATACACCGCACTCGATCACATAACACATAACACATAATCCTATTCCCTCAAGCTAGGATAGAACAAACACTTACCTCGAATGCTTATGAACAATTCACTCCGTGGAAATGTCTTTTCTTTCAATTTGGCTCCAATCCAACCGTATCTATACACAATTGATTTAATATCATCAATTCTACTCAACAAACTAATTCTTAATACCAAATACAACTTATACAACATTCTGCCATGAATAGTGAATTTCAACCCCGGGCCCACATGGTCGGAATTCGGGGTTAGAACCAAAATTCGGTTACCCATTCTCCCACGAGTTCATATATATAATTTGTTTCAAAATCGGACCTCGATTCGAGGTCCAATTCCCCAATTTATGAAAAACCCTATTTTCTAACAAAAACAAGAATTTTACCATGAAAATCTTTGATTTCTTATGAAAAACATGTTTAATGATGTTAGGAATTGAAAGAATTAAGTAAAAAGTGACTTACAATCGTTTTGATGAAGGAGAAATCCTTGAAGAATCGCAAATGGGTGTTTTGGTTTTGTAAAAATGTGAAGAAATGACTGAAATTCGTGTTTTTCAGGTCTCTGTGTTCGCATTTGCGAACTTGGGTTCGCAATTGCGAACCCCGACCAATTTCTGGAGTTTGAAAATTAAGCTAAGGGTGGGAAGTTCTCATTTGCGAACATTTGTTCGCATTTGCGAACAGTTCGCATTTGCGAACTAATGTTCGCATTTGCGAACGCATTTGCGAACAATAGTTCGCATTTGCGAACAATAGTTCGCATTTGCGAACCAAGGCATAATGGGGGATGTTCGCATTTGCGAACTTTTGTTCGCATTTGCGAACATAGGGTGGCACTAGGGACCTTCGCAAATGGGAACAATTGTTCGCATTTGCGAACAAGGCTAGGCTGGGCCAAAGGGGGCTTCGCATTTGCGATGAATGTTCGCATTTGCGAGCCTGTCCCCCTTCGCATTTGCGAGAAAACTTCGCAATTGCGAAGCCAACAGTTGGGTGAAAAACCAGCAGTCCAAAAATTCAGAGTTTCATCCAACGGCCTATCAAATCTTTACCCGAGCCCCCCGGGCTCCAAACCAAACATGTACACAACCTCAAAAACACATTATGGACTTGTTCGGGCGATCATATTGCCAATATCACTTCGTTTTAATCAAATCAAGCCTCAAACTCATGATTTTCATACTTTTGATTTTCAAAACTTCTTAACATTGGAACTCAAGGTCCAAAACATCTCAAACGACATCCAAATGTCACCAAACTTTACAGAAATCACATATATGATATTTAAGACTTGTACCGGGCGTCGGAACCAAAATACGAGCCCGATACCAAGGTCAATTAATTTATTTCCTTTAATAATTGCATTAAAAACAATTTCACATAAAAATTCATAACTTGGGCTCTAGGCCTCAGAATTTGACTCCGGACGCATGTCCAAGTCCCATATTTTTCTACGGACCTCTCGGGACCATCCAATCTCGGGTCCGGATCCGTTTACCAAAAATGTTGACCGAAGTCAACCATATCAATATTAATATCATTTTTATCCAAATTTCTCATAGAATTCATATTTTCTATCACAAAATCTTTCCGACTACAAGCTCGGATCGTGCACGTAAATCGAGGCAACATAGAATGAGGTTTTCAAGGCCTCAGAAGCTCGAAATGATTAATTAAATAAGTGATGACCCTTTGGGTCGTCACAAAGAGCTAGCTTAATTGAAACCAAAACTATTTGAAGTTGCCCTATACCCCTCTGAAATTCCAGTGGCTTTCTCGGATTTCAATCTGTTCTGCCCTTTCAATTCAACTCACTGTTTTTCTTAGAACTATGTCTCTCAAAACTCAAAGAAAGCTTTCCCAAAAATCCCTGCTCTCTATTCTGTTTAAACCCCTGTGAATTTAGTGTTTCTCAGATTCAAAATGTTCTCAATGTGTGTCTATTTTTTTTTTTTTTTTTTTTTTTTTGCTTTCAGTGAGTGTGTGTGTATCTGTCCTCTTATGTGGGTGTTCCCCCTTCTACTTATAACAGAAAAATTCCACTGGGACACTCCAATTGTCCAATTAACAATAGAACTTTGCCCAGCCCATAATATTCTCACTGTTAAACCACTAAATCCTGTCTAAGTATGGGATATTGATACAAAAATGCTAAACACATGGTGTTGGTGGGATACCCTGCTGTACAGCAGGTTCCACTAGGTTGTACCATATGCCTTGCATCATGACTATTAGCTTTTTTCTGATTTTCCTTAGCAAACTAAACAGTTATACCCAATTCCACTCAGATTTTAAAGTTACAGGTAAGCTGAAACTTTGATCTAACAGTGATTCAAGGACTAAACAGGCCAATTCCAACTTACTGCTATATTGTTCTAAACCTATTCTCATACAACTAGTTGAGGACACCATAAAACAATCAATTATCACAAACAATCAACAGCTAACTCAAATATACAGAACCAATCAACAAACAAAAGAAGTTCAATTCAAACAAGACAAATCACTGCCCGGGATTTCACACAAACAAATTCTACGAGATTGGACGACGACATTCAATTAACTATAACATGTATTATTGATAACAAATCAAACTGATAAACAGTGATTCTAAAAATCTCGGCCGAAAAAATGAAACTAAGTATTCGACGACGCTAATCGAAGCGAATACGCATTCGACAACATACGCAATCAAATAAACAATACAGAAGAATAATTGACCAAATAAAAGGTCTTTGAGAAGAAGTGACAACAGGGACGGCCGAAACAAATGAGAAGAATTCAATCAAATACACAAAAGAAACAAACACCTAATTGAAATAAACAGGAAAAGGAAATTACCTCAAGAGGAGAAAAAATCGAAACCAAAACAGAATCCGGGCCGTTTTGAGCTTGGACTTGAATTTGGAGTCTAACGGACTCTAATTGAGATGTTTTCAAACGAAAACATCCCAATTAAATTCTATTAGACTTCAATTTCCCTTGAATTCGAAGGAAAACCCTAATTTTGAATTTTAGGGTTCATACGGCCGCTTTTTGGAATTTTGGGCTTCCGATTGGATTCGAACAAAACCAAAGGTGGTTTGGGTGTGAGGGTGGTCTGGAGGTGCTAGGGTGAGATTTTGGGGCGGTTTGGCATAGATTTGGTTTTAGCTCGAATCTTCAAATGAAGATTCGAGAAGATAGGGAATGATTCGAGGGAAACGGTTTGTGGATTCGTGTTCAGGGTGGTCGGGAGGTTTTACGGTGTTAAAATGGTGAGGTTTGGCCTACCGGAACCACCGTGAGGCGATTTTCGGTAGGCGGAATGCGGCGGGGGACGGTGGCGTCGGCTGGTCTTTGAGAGAGATGAAGGGGTCTAGGGCTTGAGGGGTTTTGGGAATGGAAACGGGTTTGGGGTATTGGGGGGTTTGGTATATTAAAATTGGGTGAATTAATGTAGGCCGTTGGATTAGAAGAATCCGACGGCTCAGATTAAAAAGAGGATGGGTATTGGGGCGACGGGGCGGGTCAGGTGACATGGGTATTGGGTAGGGCGTTTTGGACCGTTGGATTCGTTATTATTGACGGCTGAGATTGAAGGGAAAATGGGGCTGGGCAGACGGTTTATTGGGCCTTGTATTGATTTGGTTTGGGCCTGATGAAAATGAAAGCCTGATCCGAGTTTCTCTTGTCTTATTTGATTTTGTTTCCTTATTTTACTTCTCTAATTTAATTTTCTAATTAAACAAAAATTTCTAATTACACTACAAAATCAATTAAATTATAAAAAATACTAATTAAGTTATATCAACAATTAACACACTCAATTTAATCAATTAAATATAAATCACACAATTGGGACATTAAATACTAGAAAAGCAAAAAATACATATTTTTGTGATTTTTTTTTATTTTGTAAAATAAACTTAAACTACTCCTAATTGCAAAGTTAGATCAAAATGTAAATACGACCTATTTTTGTATTTTTATATTAATTTAAACACATATAATCATGCATATACAAATGCAAACAATTACCAAAAATAACACGAAAATTCACAAAAATACACAACGTAAAAAAAATAGACAATTTTTGTTTTGATTTTGTGGGAGTAATTCGTGTTAGGCAAAAATCACGTGCTCACACCTGCGAAACAAAATACATATAAATGCAGAAGAGTCAGGAACGGAAACTTGAAGGAAACGAAAGGACGTTACGAGGAAATAACCAGTTCGGAACACATACCTTCATGCCCAACGATGCCACCTCGTTCATTAAACTAATGTCCGCCACCTCCCTCAGCGACTGGTTCTCCACAGAAGAACACAACTGGCCCAGCAGCGGCACCATGGAAGCATCCCTCAGTAATAAATTTTCATCTGCGGGAATTTCAATCACCCGCGGCCTCCCGTCTGGATGGACGGTCGCTCGCGTGATACCGTCACGGAACATGCGAACGTCCTCAGAATCCAGGTCGGATCCAGACGGAGACACCTCTCCTGTCACCGCCGCCCCTGTCGACGGGGTTCTGGAGTCTCCAAGGTCCACAACCACCCTAGAAGGCTCGCCCGCCTCAAACCTATGGGTGGAAGACTGGGCAGTGGGGGCGACACTCCCTTCCCTCTCGTCCCGAGCCCTCAATTCATCCGGCGCACCCATTGGAGTCTGCGCCAACTCAATAATCTCCCTCGTCCTAGAGGGCGGCGGAGGAGTCCCATCCACCTCCTCATTTGCAACCGGTTGCACCGCCGGAGGAGCCTCAGGCGGAAGGATCCACCGCCTGACCAAGGGCCTCTCCTCTTCATCTCGAGAAGGCGACGATTACAACTCCCGACACACTCCCACCTTTGAGCCTTGGGTGAGCAGGCGAAGGGGCAGCTACGGAATCAACAGAGACGGCCTTGGGAGCTCGACCGGCCGCTGGGGTAAAGAACCTAGCGATCGCCCCATGTCGCCGAAATACGGGAAGAGGGGCCCTGCCACGGCTTACCCGTCCTGCAAGAATAGAAGATAAATCAGCATCGAATTATGGCGATGGCCAAAGGACGGGTATGCCCCGTCGATAAAAAGCAACTTACCTACGACCAGACTATGGCCGTATCTTCTCGAGACGGACGCCCACGAGCGAATTCCCTCAGTATGCGGAAGGACAGCTTCCAACCATCCGCGCAGGATAGTGAATAGAGGCGGGGGCGACCTGTCAGCTGCGGAAACGACCAAACGGCCGTCAGTCAAGGGGCAAGAGTAAAATACAAATTCCAGCCCCCCCCCCCCCATTTTTCAAAAAACAAAAAAGAAGAGAGATAACAAGAACACTCACGAGCATGATTCCAGGCCTCCGGAAAGCCCGAAGGGGATGCTACCAGATGACTGGTCCGGACGTAGAAAAATTGTTCATATTGGCAAGGCTCGACCTTGTCGTCCAAGGCCGTCACCAATCCTTGCCACCCTCGCGAGACCATACGAATCATGCTCCCCCGAGTCTGTTGGGGAGCGAAAAGAGCAAGGACGTGCTGGAGAGTGACCAACCTGCCGGCTAACTCCGAGAGCTTGAGCAACATGGCCAAAAGCCTATATATAGACGGGGTAAGCTGCCCCGGTCAGACGCCGTAATATCGGCAGAAGTCGACTAGTAAATTGGGAAGGGGTATCCTGAACCCCAACCTAAGCTGGAAAGAGTAGAACACACAAAACCCCGAACGGTCAGTGTGCACCCTGTCTCCAGGTTGGGCTAATATAATGGCAGCATGGGGGGAATAAGCCCCTGCGCGCGTAGCTGGGCCATGCTCACCTCCCCCATCAGCGGGGCCTCATTGACATGCTCAACACCGCCATCCGCGATGAAATCCACCGCCAAATTTTCCGCCCCGAAAAGTATATCGTCGACTGAGGGCATCCTCTTAACATCATTCCAGTCAACCGCCGGGAGCACGGGGGACAGCCCCTCGATCACCGGAGATTCTAAGGGCAGCACCACCGCAAGACCATCACGAGAAGGAAGGCCAGCCATTTTTCTTGGGTCACCGGGAGGATTGAGAGAAGAACTGGGAAGTATGGCTAAGAACAGGAAGCAATTATGCCACAAAAAAGCAAGATTACCGGAGAGCTTGCTAGAGAGAAAAACGATCAACAAAGCGAAGAACAAAGAAATGTCTGACATACCAGGCCCTCTTATAAAGAAAAATCGAATCAAAA
Source organism: Nicotiana noctiflora (assembly GCA_032618575.1). NCBI lineage: Eukaryota > Viridiplantae > Streptophyta > Magnoliopsida > Solanales > Solanaceae > Nicotiana > Nicotiana noctiflora. The sequence goes on from JASVEL010013965.1 coordinate 94,634, forward strand.
CCTCGGGAAACTCACATGCGCCATTTAATGCGAATCCCAACCGTCAGAAACGGTTTGACTTTCATCGAAACCGTCACTTCCACGATCGAAATCGGGGGGTGTGCGCCAGAACACGAGCCGTCACTATAAGTACTCCCCGTATGGCGTCGTATCGGCCAAACCCCCATAGGGCGGGAGCGCCTTCAGAATCCCCGCCCAACGAAGAGGCGTCCTGGGAGGTCGTCGTACCCTCAATCGAAAGGAGACCTCATATAAACTGTCATATCCGCTCATCCGGTCCGTTTCGACATAACCGCGATAAGCGGAGGGACTATCTGTATGAGCTATAACTCGACCTTATAAAGATCTGCCTAAAAACAATATATCGATCGCTCCTCTTGGCCCAAATGCGGACAACAAGCATCAAGGCCGCCCCCATCTGGAATATGGAAAAGTTTTTTTGCTCCACTGTTCTTCATCAGAACTTGGAAAAAGCTAATTTAGCTAAAACAGATTCCTAAGCCAAACGTTTTGGCTTTTGAACCGAATGATAGGATGATCGCTTCCCTTACTTCACCAAACTGGTTACATTAGTGGCAGTAGAGGACTCAAAATAGCAGGAGCACAAAATTATTTGCATTATATTGTAGTCTGTTCTGCACCAACCAAACCGAGAGCAAAATAATGACGTCCAAAAATTACCAAATCAGCTACCACTGTAAGTGAATAGTGGGAGAAATGCCAAGGCTTGCAACCAAATGAGTTGTTCAGACGACACTCATGCCCTAAGAAGAAGAAAATAAGTTATGGGTAAGATGCGATAATGCAAATGCATAAAGCACATATGGATAGTGGAGCTGATCTTTATGTCAAAAGTATGCAGAGGAGAAATGCAACATATGGATGGTGGATAACTAATTTTCATACCAAAAGTAGTCAGAACAGAACATTTTGTCCATCTTACAACAAAACAAGAAGCTGTGAACTTGAGTTCATCACCAAACTCTGCAGCATCAACCCATTTTCATTGGCTTGCAGAATGCAGAATCTTAGCTCCATGTATATATAGTTCCTTACAATACTCAATGCCATATAAACAGCAACTCAAAGAACCAGCTGATTTATTTTCTTATACTGCCAATTGGTCCTTTATTATAAGCTTAAAAACTATACTGTGGACATTTCGTCGATAAGATTACGATCATGTATTTCTACAGAATCACCAAAAACTGAAGGGAATAAGAGCTTAAATGAATCAAATGATGAAGGAAATGCAAAAGCCGCTTCAATTTGAAACACGAAGAATGTCACATATCATAAGTGAAGAAGAAAAACCTGATGGAGGAAAAGGAGTGAGTTGAGACTTGAGTCCCACATCGAAAGTGGAAGAGTACGCCAAAACTTGTTGTGACATATAAAATGGCAGCTGTTAAGAGTAGAGAAGCTCACGCAGCCACGCAGTGAGCACATAGCGAACTATTCTTTTGCCTTTTACTAAAGAATATCGTGTGCGCGCTGCACTAAATGGCATACGCCTATTTTTGGAGGGGTTCTCTTCTTTGAGTTCCCCCTACAATGCTAGTTTAAACCTTTAGTGAAATGTTTGATAGTTATACTAGTTGATGAAACAAGTGGAATGATAGGTATACTAGGTATATAATACTCCCTTTGTTTCAATTCAGAATGGAAATGAACATCACTTATTAAGCTAAACTTCTTTCTTCTGGAAACTGGTATATAAATGAAAAAGAAACAAAAACAAACAGAAAGTGGATGGATCACTCTTACTGTACATACCAAACGGGGGAAAATAAACTCAAAATGTCCCTCATCGGCTGAAACAAAGAAAGTGAGGATAATGAGGGGTATAAAATCTTTGTAAGGAGCGACAATGAAGCATACTTACCTGGGCGGGGTCAATGGGTAATCAATACGACCCATGGCCTAGGCTGGTGACCTTCATTGCACTTTGGAGGGGTGCACGTCTAAGGTCGGTCCAAGTGGTCAAGCCTACGTTATAATTTGTGGCAGCGGGGGCCTGCGTTCGCGCGGCCCCTACCCAATTCTTACACAAAATTTGTTTTCTTAAGCTACTGTTTCTATTTTTTTGCATGTACCAGAGTCAGGCGATCAACATTTTTGCATTGGGTACTGCTTTAGAGTGTCACGCGAGGTATTTAGTTCCAAAACATTCTTATGAGGCATTTCATCGATCAGCTTGTAAGCATCTTTACAAATAAACTAAACTGAACCATGGAACGAAGAAGGAATGGGGATCGCCAAAAAATTTCTAATCCTTAGAAAGTTTTACGGAGCGAAAGGTAGAGGTGAATTCCACTGGAAAGAGAGGGTAGGGCTTCAACCCCAACCGTTTTTGTATGTAAGACAGGCGTCACCGAGGAAGCTGTGATTATGTTTTAATTTTCGGAAAAAGGTCAAATATGTCCCTATACTATTGAAAAAGGTTTAATATTATCCTCTGTTATACTATCAGCCTAAATATATCTCTAACGTCATATTATCGGTACAAATATATCTCTGACATCATAAAAGTGGTACAAACCTACCCTTCCTTCGTTAACTGCCTCCCTATGACAACATTTCATTGCCACCTCACCATTATCCTCCCATTTTCATCCCTTCCTCATAACCTTTCTTTCCAGTTCATTTGAAGAAATCGCAGATCACAGATATACAAACAAATTATATCAAAAGAAATGCTAACAACTAAAGATAATATGAAACAATGTAAACCGTGAAAATTCTAATTTTGCTATTCAAATCATGCTTATACGAACGAACATACATTTTGTTTTATTACTAAGCAAAGATATGAGCAAACTAGTTTAAGGTTTCAATATTGACCATGGTGAGAAAGAAAAACAACCTAGATACGAGAGTTAATTTTTTTTTTGTTTCTTGCTCTTCAACCACATTTCTGAAAGGCTACCATTTTTTTTCTCTTTACGTTTTATGTCAAAATAAAAGTGCTACTAAATTTTCCCTAAATATGTCTTACAAATTCAGACAACACAAGGAAATGCAAAATAAAATGCAAAATTTTAAGGTCAAGTGAAGGTACGTACAACTCCAGGATCGGTTGGAGAAGCAACAAGAGGAAGTAGAGGATGTGAATTCTTCTAAATAACGATAGAACTTCAAAGTAATTAAACTTGGTAGCTTCAAACAGGGAGAAATGGTGATTTAGCAATAAAATGTGTTCATAGGGGAGGGAGTTAACAGAGGAATGGTAGATTTGTACCGTTTTTATGATATCGGGGATATATTTGGACCTATAGTATGACGTTAGGGATATATTTGAACTAATAGTATAACAGAGGGTAATATTGAACATTTTTCAATAGTATAAGGATATATTTGACCATTTTCCGTTTAATTTTCTCAACAAAAATAAGCAAATGCATTATACCTCAATTAATTCATTATTTTACTCCTTCTAGAAAGTAAAAGTTGATTTACTCTAAATCCAGCTTGTTTGGATGGTTGTTTTCCGTTGTATCATATTGTATTGTTATCCTAAAATAATATTTTTTTATTGTTTCATTAAAATTGATTGTATTATTAAATCTATTGTTCCGCAACAATGAAAAATCATTTTTTTTGAAATAACTGATTTGGTGTGGTGGGATTGGTTCCTATGTTTCTTTCCAATTATGCCCACCTATAACCTACTTTTTGTTACAGATCTTCTGCCGCCAACGTTAAAGGTTTTTTAACGCCTTCTGTTTTATATTCTCTCTTAACTTGTTTTTAACTCGATTCTAATTAGCTATGCTCCTTTGTTTTGTTTCTTTTGTCTCGCTTATCTGTTAAGCTTTTTTAAGGTGTTTTGCCTTCTTCTGTTTTGTTTTTTAAAATTATTTGTATGCATAATTTTTGATAAGTTTAATATTTGAATAATTGAGAATATTTAGTAAACTTATTAATGACAATACAATACGACACAATCAAATCAAACAGTATAATATTATTTAACAATAACATACAATACAATTTATCCAAAAAAATTCTCAAACTCTAAGAACACTAACAACCATCCCTATCTTCACACTATCGACCACCTTCAGGCACTTTAGAATTTTGTTGGCATCAACAATCGCCAGAACAACATCACAACCAAATAATTACGACAATCAGTAGAACAACAACAGCAAGAAAAACTTATTCCTCCATTGTCTATCTCGTTCCCCTTCTTGATCAATGGCCTTGACTCTCCTCAACAAACCCTAAAAAACTTTATTTTCTTGGTCGGGAAATGCCTCCTTAAACCATCTGAAGTAGTTACATGAAGGATCAAGAACCTTTATAAATACTTTTGAATATTTATTTAGTTCATATGTCATGCCTTACATTTAAGGATACCAATATGAGTATGTATAAAAGATTTAGACTTGAAAAGTCACAAGAAGAAGTTTTAGAAAGAAAATATTTTTGGAAGTATCCTTTATTCTGAGAAGGGGTCATCGTCAAGGTCTAGGGTCGTGACCAAGGCCTTAACTTCCTAAACTACTTGTGCCAAAGTAGGGAGCACATGAGCCGAGGGCCTCGTTGCTGAGAATTTGCTTTGCCATGCTAAGGTATGATACATAAGCGCTGAGAACCATGAAGCGAGTGGAACCTCGTGGATTGGGCCTATTCGATCAGGTAGGAATCGAACTCGATCATACGGTGACTGAGACAGAATTAAGTGAGGATAGTTGTAACTCCCAAAGTATAAAGTGAAGTACTTTTATCAAGAAAGAAAAGAAAAGAATTTCGTTTAGAATATTCAATAACTGCTATTATGCAATTATTTAGAATTATTCTTATAAGCTTTATGTTTTACGTGCATTTAGAACCTTTGCTCATAATGTATATATTATTAAAGTTTCTCCCCTTGTTGTTGAGATTCACTGAGTACAATGGATGGTACTGATGTTCTCTTTTGGGAACCCGCGTTGATCTGCGGTTAACGTAGAAACCGAATTTGCAGGCGAGCAGGATACGAGTTAGGACTTCCTTCCCTTCTAGTGATATTGGTGAGCTCCATTTTTATTCGTGGAGTATTCCTTAGAATCATTTTCCTTTAGCTATTTCTTTGTTTATTTATATAACTGGCCAGGAAATCTCATGTCCTATGCAATGCGTCAGTTTATCAATAGAGGCTTCATAGACATAGTCATTGGGTTGAGATTCAGATGTTATTTTATAATAATTTAGCAATAATTCAGTAGTTACTACAAATAAAATTTTGAAAGTTGATTTATTTAAATATTTAAATTAATTAAAAGTATTTTGGTTAGAGTATTGCTTTGTTGCGTATAAAGTATGAGGCTATAATAGATTGGATAAACAGAAATGGTTCGCTCAATCATGTTTAGTGATCGAGTGTCTGTCTCGGCTTGTTTAGAAAATGAGACATCACTAAGTGAGTCCTCGTAAGTAAGATCACCAGTTAAGTTGAAGGAGCTCTGAGCTGCATCACAAAGTTACTAAAACTTAGTGGACTATGGTAGCAAGTCTTTTCTTATAATCATTTTCTCGTAATGACCTTTTTCATGACAAGATTGATCCAACCTGCGGAAGTTGAAGACAAAAAGGAGGGATATCTTGGTTACACTTAACTGTCACACTTAACTAAATATGATTGTCTTGTAACTCAGACATAAAGTTCCACCATCACAACTAAAAGAGTCCGGAACCTAAATAATAACTAATAAAACAAAAATTACGCTTTTAAATTAAAAAAATACCAAAATAGGCAATTCGCAGTATAAAACTGCGAAATACACTAATGGCCGTTAGTGCATTTCACAGTTTTATACTGCGAATTGCTATTAATTATTATTATTTTTTTAAAAATGGTCGGTTTTTGAAAATTGGCCTATATCGCAGTTTTGTACTGCGAATTAGGCTATTTCGCAGTATAAAACTGCGAAATAGGCTGCAAATGGGGCCCACTTTTAATTAAAATTCATAATTCGTAGTTTTGCAGTGCGAATTTCATTGAAAAATTGCTCAAAATTTCCTTATTTATAGACGATTCAACTTTATGAAAATTCCATCAATACTTAAACTTCAAACAAACGTTTATTCTCTCTTCTTCTTATCAATTCATTTTTTATAATGTCTGAAGTTGCCAAAATAAGGATTTTATTGTATTGGGGGGGGTGAGGTTGTTGTGGATAATAACTCTGTGAGGTATAGCTCTCCTCCACGGTGTCATGTTAAATTGCCGCTTAATATGGAGTACGATACTTTGGTATCGTTGTTACGTAAAAAAATGGGTGAGCGGAGGCGTTCGGTTAGCATTAAAGTAACCAGAAGATTTCCTTATTCAGTGACCCCGCATGGGTTTGCTTATTATTTTGAGTTTAACATTGACGTTGATGAAAGTCTTAGAGATTTTTTGCGGGTTCCAGACGAATATAGAGAATACATTGTAATAAAATTATTAGAAATGTATGTGAAGGTTGAAAACCTTAGTAGTAATGAAGGAGTACGTATAAGTGATAACCCCCAATCATCGGGTGGTTATTTTGGAGCAGCATTAGCCAGACAGGTTGGAGATGGAAGAGGTTCTCTTGATTTGAACTTGTCACCACAGGCGAATGAGCAGCCAGAAAATAATGTTACTACTTTGTATAATCAACAAGACGACTGGTAAACTTAATTTTAGTGAAATTTTTTTCTTGATGTTTTAATTGGATTTGTATTAATAATTCTAATTTTCATAGGGGGTACCGTCTGGATTTGAATATGACAAATTATGACCACGTCCCTAGTTGGAATTTTCAAAACTCTGCAGTATTGAAGCACGGTGGTCCCTCTGGTAGTTATCAGCAACCTCAAGATAGCCAACATGAAACTTCAAGACAATACGATTTGTAAGTAAAGTGATATAGTGATATGTACAGTATTTTTCCTAAGTATTAGGAAACTTAAATTTTTGTTGGTTTTATGCAGTGAAAACGAGCTTCTTGAAGCTCCTGGACTAACACAGTTGCCCATAGACGATGTTTTTACTCGTGACTTAGCAGATGCGTAGAGTCAGGAGGATGATAGTGATTACGATAACAATGCGAATGAGTCTAGTGATGAGACACCCTTCCGTGACGAGGGTGATGATGAGGAGGAGGAAGTGAATGTGGAACCTGAGTTGACTAGGGAGCATGTTCCTCCCCCCCTCTCGTTAGACCAAGAGTGTATGAATCCCATGTGCCTTTTCATGAGAGAAATATTCCATACCTTGATAATTTTCCCGCATGCCTAATGTTGATGCATTGACAAGGGATGATGATGAATTACGATCGAAGATGTGGGACGATCTAGACCATCTGTTCTTACAAAGGGCATGTATTTCCCTTACAAAGCTCACCTAGTTAGGGCTGTAAAAATTTATAGCATAAGGGTGTGTCGTGAGATGACGGTAAGTGAGTCAACTACGGATAGATACAAGGCTATATGCCGTAGGTGGTTCTTGGGTTGTCACTGGATGCTCCGTGCTACAAAGAAAAAATCAGGTTTATGGAAAGTTGGTAAATTTATTAGCGATCATAGATGTGAAATGGACACATTCAATGAGAACCACTTCAACCTGGATGTTGACTTGATTTCCTTTGTCTTGGTTCCATTTTTGGAAGTGTCTATTAGATTTAAGATTAAAGAGTGTATTTCAGCTGTCCACAAGGAGTATGGTTGTACTATAACTAAAAGAAAGGCATATTTCGGTCGCAAACTTGCCTTTGAACTAATTTATGGCGACTAGGATAAGTCCTTTTCAAATCTTCTCAGGCATATGGCTGCACTGCAACAATTTAACCCCGGTACTATTGTTGAATGGAGGCGCGAGCGAAGTTCTGGCAGGCCGGAATTTATATTCAACTATCTATTTTGGTCATTTAAACCAGAATAGATGGTTTTGTGCATTGTCGTCCTGTAATTTCCATAGACGGTACTCATGTCTATGGAAAGTATGATATTATGCTTTTGATTGCAGTTGCTATAGATGCCAACGATCAAATATTTCCACTAGCTTTTGCCATTTGTGCGAATGAAAGTGAAAATACGTGGACGCAATTCTTGAACCACTTGAAGCAGCACATTGTCAAACAGCGTTCAGGTATTTGTCTAATATATGATCGGCATGGTGGTATTTTAAGTTCTGTACGTCACTTTCCTGAATGGCAAGAACCGCATGCATACCACCATTACCGTGTGAGGCACCTAAAGGCCAATTTTCAGAAGAAATTTCCTGACAAGGCGTTGCATGACTTAATGTGGATGACTGCAACCGAGTACCAGCTTTGTAAATTCACGAGGTGCATGGAAGCAATCCGACAGATGGAACCACAAGCCTATACTTGGTTGATACAACATGACCCTCAAATGTGGACATTGCATGCTGATGGTGGCAGTCGATGGGGAGCCCTCACCACGAATGTGTCGGAGTCATTTAATGGCTTGTTGAAATCTGCCCGTGGACTGCCTGTCACTGCCATGGTCCGCATGACTTTCAAACAGAGGGCAGAGAGGTTTGATGAAAGGTATGCAGCTGCATCGTCATTGTTGGATAGGGGTGTTGAATTTATGCCAATACCCATGGTAAGATTCAAAAAGTACAGGAAGCGAGCACAGTGGCATTCTTTTCTTCAGTACGACAATGAATTGGGTGTTTTGAAGTTAAGACTGGTAATCGAGGACACCGTGGGAATAATGTACATACGGTGAATGAAAATAGAAGGTTATATTCATGTGGGAAATGGACCATCTACCACATGCCGTGCCCACATGCATTGAAGTGCTTTCAACAAGTTGGCTATGGGGAAACAAACTACATTGATAGGCACTACAGTGTTGCAGCATACGTAGACACGTATAGTGGGAAGTTGCATCCATTAGGTGCTGAGCATTATTAGCCGCCGGAACCTTTTAAGTTGGTATGTAACAAGGAGTACTTGTGCAAGCTGAGAGTGCAAAATAGAACACGTATACCAAACCAAATGGATGTTAGTGAGTCTGTTTATGCACGTAAATATAGCATATGCTCCCAAATTGGACATGACCGCCGTAAATGTCCTTCAGGTGCAAGTTTGTCAAATATACCCAACTATCAACCATAACATCAGTTCTTTATTTTTGTATTATTAGTTGTAATATATGTTTGTAGTACGTTTTGTGCATTTGAAATAAAATTATTCTTCAAATTACGTATCTTGTTCTAATTTTCTTATTGTGATGTTGTGCAATTTTGAAAGGTTATGTCCAAATACTACGTAGTCTCTATGTAATTCGTAGTTCAATACTGGAAAATTTTGAGTCTATAATAATACGAAAAGTGAAGTTATGAAAATCATGTGAATTGTCATGTCTATGTCATTTCGTCCATGTAATTCGTAGTTTAATACTACGAAATGTAAATTTGTCCTTTTATTTGAAAAAAGCTAAAAATCATGTGATTTGTCATGTCCATGTAATTCGTAGTTCAATACTACAAAATGTAATTCGTAGTTCAATACTACAAAATGTAAATTTGTCCTTTTATTTGAAAAAAACTGAAAATCATGTGATTTGTCGTGTCCATGAAATTCGTAGTTCAATACTACGAAATGTAATTCGTAGTTCAATTCTACGAAATGTAAAGTTGTCCTTTCATACGAAAAAGCTGATTTTTTTTGTAATCCGTAGTTCAATACTACGAAATGCAATTCGTAGTATTATATGACGATTTATGTTACATGTTGCCTATAAATACCGGGCTCATTACAGTCATTACATGTGCTCAAAATCTTACAAAATGCAAATATTTCTTGCAAACGTTTGATATTTTCAAAGTGTGTTACTGTGCAATATTTTAAATGGCTCAATATGGTACACCGGTGTGTTATTGTGGAAAAAAATGCGTGCAACAAACATGTTGGGAAGGTGATGATATTGGACGTAACTACTGGATGTGCATGAACCAGATGGATTGCTACAAAAATTCGAATGAACCAATATGTGAATTTAATGAATGGGCTGAGGAACAATGTCTCCAAGCAAACTACAGAGAACAAATGCTTAATCTGCATAATATGTGGTTAGCCGAAGCAGAAAGCAGCTAAAATAGCAATATAAGAAGGATAGAACTTAGGGACGAACTGAGGGAAGTAAAGAATAAAAAACTGAAAGTAGAATGGAAATTGGCAGCAGTTACGGAAGAAAGCCAAAAAAATAAACAGGAAATTGCGGAGCTTAAGACGAGAGTAAAAGAGTTAGAAGACGAACAAGAATGATTGCTAGAACAATTTAAGTGGCTAGAACGCATAATAAATGGAAGCACATAGACGAAACAATTCGTACTATGTGTTTAGTTGCATTTTAGGTTTGTCTACTTGATTTTACTCTCGTTTAAGTGGCATTTCAGTTTAACTGTAATAGTATGTTTGTGTTTGTATTGTACAATTTTAAGTTTTATTGAAATATTATGTTTGTGTTCTATTTTAACGGTATAATTTTTCGGTTATATTTGTACGTCCCTACTTTCTACACAAATATGAAGATTGGGCACTTTCCCAATGAATCTTGATTTAATGTCAGTGTTCATTTGAGATTTAAACTATACATATATGCGTCATTTGGTAGGGAATAAGTTATCTCGAAATTATAACAATGGAATTATAATACGGAGGTTAAATTGGAAGTGATTACTTAGTTGATATATTTTTATATATAGATATTTGGCTCATTGTTCTATTTATTGCTTTAATTATATTTGAATTGGAAGTGTTGTTTTGTTTATTAATGCTATGTTTGTATTTACACAATAATGAAATAAAAAAATATTTATTTATTCACAATAAATATTATTTACACAAGTGTATATACATAATGGAATCAATGAGTGCCGCAAGCTTTGTGCCTCAGATTTGCTGCTAGCCTAAGTCGCATCCCCTGTCGGTCGGGCACACTATCTGGATCAACATCGTCAAGCCGCCTCTTTATGGGAGGATGTGCAGCGGCATCTACAGCACAACTGGCAGGGTCGGAGGAATAGGCCGTTGGGCCGGCACCAACCTATAAAAAAATAAGTAATGTTAGATAAAATAAGATAGGTATTTAAATTATTATGGTTAACAAATTATTTCTCTCACTATAGTCTCGTCGAGGTCCTGCGTATATTCATCGATGGTCAGCTCATCATCGCATGTAGTATGCTCAAACATGGTCTGGGATGAAGACTGCATAAAAATAGATGTAATTAATTTATTGCAGCGAAAGTAAAAATAATTTAGAATTGAAAAACAAAAGTAATACAAACATACCGCATCAAATGCAGGGGACGATGGATAACTCAACCTACGACCGCCATCCACGTCACGGGTCGGCCGATGCTTACCTACGGTAGATGTGCCAGCGAAGTACTGATGTACATCCCCGTCAAAGGTACCCATAATCGGCAATGGTCCGGACGGGATCATCTGCGTCGCTGGCAATGACAACTGAATGTCGTATGAGGGCATACTGCTCGAAGGTTCGTATGAGGGCATGCTGCTCGAAGGGTCAGCTGGAAGGGTCATAAAACCCCGCTGCATGCTGCTGGAAGGGTCAGCTGGATGAGGCACATAACCCTCCTGCTCATCTCCAAACCCCCCAGCTCCAAACCCTGCAGGTGGGTCGACCGACTCCTCAACCGCCCCTTGCCGGGCACGTCCTCGTCGTCCCCTGCGACCTCTAGCCCCTGTATGGGGGACTGGCCTACCCCTACGGTACGCGTCTGGAGCCATATACTCGGGCTCATGGTCTAACCTACTGCCCTCCCTCGACTCCTCCAATGCCAAACGAGCTATCTGGGCTATCTCCCGTCCATAATCAACCAGTCTAGGGGTGTCTTCATACTGCTGCATATCTTAATAAAGAATGTATTCAGAATTATTTTGCACCTGAAGGAGTGGCAAAAAACCACCAATATCAGTAGCTGGACCGATGCTAGCCGGACACATGCTCCTATAGAGATACGCCAGAACAGCAGCTGCCCAACTATAATGCTGCACCTGCTCTATATCCTCCAGAGAGTGGAGAAACCACATCGATATCTTGTTCCCCGACGTGTCGGGAAACAAGACACACCCAAATAGCATGAGCAATGCCATTCGAGTGTAACGAATAATCCACAGGTCCTCTGTCTCATGCGTAAACTGTGGATGCAACTCCGCCATGGACGCTCTAATCAATGATAGCTGGACACGACTACCACCATGGTCGCCCGCCGGGTGCAAACATGTCATCCGCCCCATCGTATCCGCCAGCTGTGCGCAGGTCATCCGTCTCCACGCCTGAGGCAGTGTCAATGCGCGACCCTCAACGCGCAATCCATACAACACCTACACATCCTGGAGAGTGATCGTAGCCTCTCTAGTAGGCAGGTGAAATGTATGCGTCTCTGGTCGCCACCGCTCTATCAACGCTGTGATGAGCGACCAGTCAAGCTGGATCCGTCCCAGCTCAAATATGGTGTACAAGCCGGTCTGCTCTAGAAATTGTACAACTCGTGGATGAAAGGGATGCTGCGTCAAAAACTCCCATAGATCGTCCGGCCTCCTAGGGTGGATAGTCTGAATAGCTAGCTGGCCCTCCCAGACAAACGATAACCTATGGTCACCCTGCAGTACTAATAATCCTTCTGCCGAAGGTCCAGGGTGTGCAGGTAGACGAGATGCCATGTCGTGTACTATAAATAAGAAAAATTAATTATTGCATAAATGAAGACGCACTTTCAATTAATTATTACGTATAATTTTACAAAATGAAGATAATGGTTGTTTAAAGGTTTCAGGCTTGATTTTTTAGGCCCGGGACCGCATAATAATGCTTAATTATTATAAATCTCAATTTTAATATTTTTATAATTTTATTGTCTTAATTAATTAAATTACGTATAATTTTACAAAATAAAGATAATGGTTGTTTAAAGGTTCTAGGCTTGATTTTTGAGGCGCGGGACCACATAATAATGCTTAATTATTATAAATCTCAATTTTAATATTTTCATAATTTTATTATCTTAATTAATTAAATTACGTATAATTTTACAAAATGAATATAATGGCTCTTTAAAGGTTCCAAGCTTGACTTTTTAGGACCACATGATAATGATTAATTATTATAAATATCAATTTTAATATTTTCATAATTTTATTGTCTTAATTAATTAAATTATGTATAATTTTATAAAATGAAGATAATTGTTGTATAAAGGTTACAGACTTGATTTTTTAGGCCCGGGACCACATAATAATGATTAATTATTATAAATATCAATTTTAATATTTTCATAATTTTATTATCTTAATTAATTAAATTACGTATAATTTACAAAATGAAGATAATTGTTGTTTAAAGGTTCCAGACTTGATTTTTGAGGCCCGAGACCACATAATAATGCTTAGATATTATAAATCTCAATTTTAATATTTTTACAATTTTATTGTCTTAATTAATTAAATTACGTATAATTTTACAAATTAAATATAATGGTTGTTTAAAGGTTCCAGGCCTGATTTTTGAGGCCCGTGACCACATAATAATGCTTAATTATTATAAATCTTAATTTTAATATTTTCATAATTTTATTGTCTTAATTAATTAAATTATGTATAATTTTACAAATTAAATATAATGGTTATTTAAAAGTTTCAGGTTTGATTTTTGAGGCTCGGGACCACATAATAATGCTTAATTATTATAAATCTTAATTTTAATATTTTCATAATTTTAATGTATTAATTAATTAAATTACGTATAATTTTACAAATTAAATATAATAGTTGTTTAAAGGTTCCAGGCTTGATTTTTGAGGCACGGGACCACATAATAATGCTTAATTATTATAAATCTCAATTTTAATATTTTTATAATTTTATTGTCTTAATTAATTAAATTACGTATAATTTTACAAAATGAATATAATGGTTGTTTAAAGGTTCCAGGCTAGATTTTTGAGGCCTGTGACCACATAATAATGCTTAATTGTTATAAATATCAATTTTAATATTTTCATAATTTTATTGACTTAATTAATTAAATTTTGTATATTTTTACAAAATAAATATAATGGTTTTTTAAAGGTTCCAAGCTTGATTTTTGAGGTCCGGGACCACATAATAATGCTTAATTATTATAAATCTCAATTTTAATATTTTCATAATTTTATTGTCTTAATTAATTAAATTATGTATAATTTTACAAAATGAAGATAATGTTCCAGACTTGATTTTTGAGGCCCGGGAGCACATAATAATGCTTAATTATTATAAATATCAATTTTAGTATTTTCATAATTTTATTGACTTAATTAATTAAATTACGTATAATTTTACAAAATAAATATAATGGTTGTTTAAAGGTTCCATGCTTGATTTTTGAGACCCGGGACCACATAATAATGCCTAATTATTATAAATATCAATTTTAATATTTTCATAATTTTATTGACTTAATTAATTAAATTACGTATAATTTTACAAAATGAATATAATGGTTGTTTAAAGGTTCCAGACTTGATTTTTGAGGCCCAGGACCACATAATAATGCTTAATTATTATAAATATCAATTTTAATATTTTCATAATTTTATTTATGACAACTTGATAAAAGTATCAAAACATGATGAATTTATACTAAGGCTCTACGCTAAAATTTTATAAGGCTCTACGTTACAAAGCTCTACGCTACAAGGCTCTACGCTAACATGATATACAATAACATATTAAATTAATACTAACATGATAAAAATACCAATATGATAAATTAAAATTAACATGGTAAATTACTGCTAACATTTCGCACATGATATATACAATATATAACATAAATACAATTAACAGTAACATGCTATATAATATAAAACTAACTAACACTAACATGGTATATACAATATATAACATAAATACAACTAACACTAACATGTTTTCTCGTGATTTATAAAATAAAATCAATTCAAATACCTCGAATTAAAGCTGTGATAGTGAAATTTTGTAACCGAACTGTGTCCAACACTGTCTCCGTGTGGGGCCCACTCGTGTTACACTTGAAGGAGACGGGTGAGATCGCAAAATATTTTTTTTGACAAAAAAATTGAGAGAAAAGAAGAGGGGGCCGAGAGGTTGGAGTTGGAGAATATTTGAATTGAAAATGAAGAAGTGGGGATTTGGGAAGAAGATGGCCGGTTTAAAGGGGTAAAACGCAGTACAGTACTGCAATTTACCCCATTTTTAAAATTTTTTTTATTCTATTTCACAGTACTGCGAAATAGGTATTTTGTTTTTTTTTTTAAAATTTTAAAAGCATAATTTTTGTTATATTATTTATTATTTAGGTTTCGGACTCCAACTAAAATACTGAAAATGATATGATAGCAAATAGTTGATGAGATGCTAACCTACCATACACATTCATTGATGAATGCCTCATCCTCTGGTGGAACCTTTCTACTTCTCATTGTGAGAGAAAAGTCTCAGATCAGCAACTAATAGAATGCAAGAAGAGCAGATTGTTTCTATAGGTAAATGACTTATCTCCGCACCAATGCTTTAGCAAGTGGCTCATTATTGTTAATTTTGAGAAAGCTTTCTCATACCATTCAGAAGGCAAAGACTCCTCATGGACTTCTTCTGGGCAGTGATAAAACCGCATAACTCCACTTTTGCTCGAAGTATAAGGTTCCTCGGACTACTCAATTCCATTGTAAGGCGAACTTAATCGACCGAGAACTGCTATGTGATCTGCTTATGCTAATTGGGTCCTCCATTATGCAATTAAACACCAACCTGGATCCAAAATTCAAGACATTCTGTGCAGCATTTCGTCGACCAGCTTGTGAGCAAATATATCTCTTCACAATCAACTGAAGCGAAATGGAATATAAGATTACAATTAATGCAGAACCGCGTTAGTTCTTTTCAACCATATACTAATTGCAGGACTGGTAAAGAAGGAGAAGAACAAAAGAAGAATAGCAGAAAAATATACTCTGAAGCCTTGAGGGAAAAAAGAGTGATGCGCATACCACATCGAACATAAAGAGAAAAACCAGACTTTGTTACAATATAAAAATGGGAAGCACTTGCCATTGAAATCTCACGCAGCCATGCAGTGAGCACAAAGCGAACTATTCTTTCGCCTTTTACTAAAGAATACCGTGTGTGCGCTGTATTTAGTGGCATATGCCAATTTTTGGAGGGGTTCTTATTATTGAGTTCCCCCTATAATTCTAGTACCAACATTTCTTTGTTTAGAAGGTGAAAGAATTCTGATTATGAACTGAGGAATATTTTATGAGAAATCTCAGTGAAACCAAAATAAAATGAAGATTCTATTTAAGATAAGAAATGAACTACTGGTGATCCTGAACAATCTTTACAATGAAGACTCTATACAATGTACTAAGACTGCAACAACAGAGTACGTTACTAGTTGCTTGCCAGCCCGTGTGCTGCATGTGCCCAAACCCTATAACAACTTTGAAACGTTTAATAAATTGTAGTATAATAGATGACTTCACTTCAAGAATTTAAGACCCGAACCTACTAAAAAGGTTAGAACATAACATCAACTATATAAATTGTTGGTAAAACAGATATACGATTCAAGGATGCTGAAATTTCTTTTAATACAATTTGCTAGACATTACCTCCGTAAGAAGAAGGAACACTTGATCTTGTGGAGTTCGTAAAAAATGTGTTTGTTCACTTGTCGAGTTTGAAAGATATAAAAATTTCTAGTGTCATTTACTTTATCGCTCTCATATTATATTATGTTTCTTTACTGTTTATTGTGATTGTTATGTTTCTTTACTGTTTATTGTGATTGTTTTAATTGAAAGGACTAATAGTTCTCTGCAGGCTGTCTTCGCATAAGTCGACTAAGTCTGAAGAGTAGTCGACTAGAAATTTAAAAAGGCTACAATTCCCCCCTCCCATACTTTCACTTCTGACTTGTGAGAGGTGGGTGACTCTATGCCCTTTGCAGGTGCAAGTAAGAGTGTTCATGGTTCGGTTTGGATCGGTTTTTCTCTAAAAATAAACCAAACCAAATAATTCAGTTCTTAAAATGTTGGAACCAAACAAAACCAATCATTTTTTTTCCTATTATACTCACATATATATTACTCATTTCAAATCATTTTCTCAAATCCAATAAAATATGCATCAATTAATATGGATATCATGATAAATTAAGCGCTACATTAATTATTTCTTAAGGGACGTGAAAAGTCAAAATGTGTCAAGTAAAAGTGAACGGAAGGAGTAGTATCTTTGCATTGAACTATGTGAATTCCACTAAATACTTTACTCCCAAAGTTTCATAAACGTACGTAAGATCTGTGTTGAGCTAAGGGAAACTCCACCAAATGCTACAATCCCATAATCTTACATTTGCTCAGAAAGATTAGCTAGTATAAATCCTGCAAAGAAGAAGCACCAAAAAATCCAGTTTCACCTGTGGATCGATTGATTAGCAAGTCTCCTAAGAGATAGTTAATGTCCAAAAAAGAGAAGTGTGAACTCATCATAAGGGAAAGACTCCAATAGAAACATGGGAAAGTTTTTCTGCTCCATTGTTCTTAATCAGAACTTGGAAAAGCTAAAACAGATTTCTAAGCCGCACAGCATATATTATTTACAAAAATTGCACACATTTTGACTTTTGAATCAAATGATAGGATGATCATTTCCCTAACTTTACCAAACTGGTTAGATTAGTGGTAGTAGAGGACTCAAAAGAACAGGAGCACAAAGTTTTTATGCATTATATTGTTATCTGTGCTGCGCCAAGAATGCCAAGAGCAAAATAACGATGTCCAGAAGTCACCATATCAGCCACCATTGCAAGTGAATTGTGGAAGAAATGCCCAGTGCCCTGAGAACAAGAAAACAATAAGATATGATGATGCAGAGGCGAAAAGCAACATACAGATGGTGGATAACCGATTTTCATACCAAAAGTAGTCAGAACAGAACATTCCCAATAAGTCCATAGCTTATAACAACTTTGTCCATCTTATCAAAAAACAAGAAATTGTGAACATGAGTTCATCACCAAACTGTGCAGCATCGACCTATCTTTATTGGCTTGGAGAATCTTAGCTCCAGGTATATATAGTTCCTTACACTGGTCAATGCCATATTTACGCCAACTCAAAGAACCAGCTGCTTTCTTTTCTTATTCTGCTAATTGCTCCTTATTATAAGCTTAAAAACTAAACCTGCACTGGAAATTCAATATATAAAGTACAACACCATCCTGTTGACATTTCGTCGATAAGATTGTTAGCATGTATTTCTTCAGAATCACCAAAAATTAAAGCGAATCAGAGCTTAAATGAATCAAATGATGAAGGAAAAGCAAAAGTTGCTTCTATTTGAAACACGAAAATTGCCACATACCATAAGTGAAGGAATGGTGAAGCAACTCAAGAAGGAGAACATATTTTGATGCCTCAAATTTCAATAAAACCTGATGGAGGGAAATGAGTGAGTGGAGTCCCACATTGAAAGTGGAAGAGTATGTCAGAACTTGTTGTTACGTATAAAATGGCGGCTGTGAAGAGCAGTAAAGTTCACGCAGCCACGCATTGAGCACAGAGCGAACTATTCTTTCGCCTTTTACTAAAGAATACCGTGTGCGCGCTGCACTCAGTGGCATACGCCTATTTTTGGAGGGGTTCTCTTCTCTGAGTTCCCCTACAATTCCAGTTTTAACCTTTAGTTTGATAGGTATACTAGTTGAAGAAACAAATAATGATAGGTATACTAGGTATATAATACCTCCCTTTGTTTCAATTCAGAACGGAAATGAACATTACTTATTAAACTAAACTTCTTTCTTCTGGAAACTGGATGTCGTACAATTTGTTTATTATCTACCAGGAGTGCTATATAAATGAAAAAGAAACGTAAACAAGCAGAAAGTGGAGGGCTCACTCACTCTTACTGTACTTACCGAACATGGGGAAAAAAATTCAAAATGTCCCTCATCGGCTGAAACAACAAAAGTGAGGATCAGGAGAGGTATAAAATCATTGCAAGGAGCGACAATAAAACATACTTACCTGGACGGGGTCAATAGGTGATTAATAAGACCCATGGCTTAGGGTGGTGACCTCCATTGCACTTTGGAGGGGTGCCCGCCTAAGGTCGGCTCAAGTGGTTGAGCCTACGTCATAATTTGTGACAGTGGGGGCTTGCGTTCGCGCGGCCCCTACCCAATTCTTACACAAAATTTGTTTACTTAAGCAACTGCTTCTGTTGTGTTGCACGTCCCAGAATCAGGTGATTAACTTCTATGTATTTTGTTCCAAAATATTCTCTATGTGGCATTTATTAGATCAGCTTGTGATCATCAATTACAATAAAACTAAACTGAAGCAAGGAATGGAGATGGCTAAAAATTTAGTAAGGCTTAGAAAGCTTTGCCGAGCGGAAGGAAGAGGTGAATTCCACTCGAAAGAGAAGGTAGGGCCGCACCAGTATATTAAGTAAGCGTCACAGAGGGAGCTGTTATTACGTTCGAATTTTCTAAACAAAAATAAGCAAATGCATTACCTCAATTAATTCATTATTTTACTCGTTCTAGAGAGTAAAAGTTGATTTATTCTTTGATTCCAGCTTCAGTAAGATTAAAGAAATTGAAAATATAACCTATTTACTACAAGTTAAAAGGACATAGTGTTGATTATTGTAAGATTTCAAAAGTAAGACTACTCTTTTCCCTGAATAAGAGAGTATGAAGTTATTTGATGTGACGTCTAATTTAAAAATTTGTAATATTTCAGGATAATATTGGTAGATGCTTTGCCTAGTATAGGATATTAACAGTTGTGGAGCTGCAGGTTTGATCTTGCATTCCCTTTAATAGTTTTGACCACCATTTACTACTGGGCTATGACTCTTCATTGTTACAAGGGTGTTCAATATGTATTAGATATATATAAATCCTAATATTTTACATATAGGGTGTGTTTGGTATGAAAGAAAACAATTTCTGGAAAATGTTTCCCAATTTTCCCATGTTTGGTTGGCTTAAATGTTTTGGAAAACATTTTCCTTATCAATTTATTTTCCTCTAATTAGGAAAATGTTTTCCTTATCAAAAGAAGGGAAAACATTTTCCAAAGCTCCTTCTCAACCTTTCTCACCCTCACCAACCCACCCTACCCCCTCTCCAAAAACAATTTTTTTTAGATTTCAGTTTTTCCGTTACCATCCACCCTACTACCCCTCCACCCCACCCTGCAAAAAATTTTTTTTTTTACCTTAATTTTTTTTCTATAATTTTAAATTTTTGTTTTATTATTTTTCTGCACCATCCACCTCCACCCCCTACCCCCTCCCCCCCGCACAATAAAATTTTTACTTTTTTTTTGTAATTTAGATTCCCCCCCCCCCCCCCCCCCCCCCCCCCCCCCCCCCCCCCCCCCCCCGAAAAAAATTTAGAATATATTTTTCAGTTTTTAGTTTTATTATTTATCATTTAAAGGCTCAATATTTTACAAGTTCCAAAATTATGAGTTCGGAAGTTTACGGGTTTAGAAATTATAAATTAACGGTTCGAAAATACGCGATTTTTGCGCTAAAAAGTAAAGCATCACATTAGTTCATTTAGATTGTGTCAATTTTTAGAGACTTCGGGAAGGGAGGGGTGGGGGAGGTGGGAGGGGGAGGGGTAGGAGAGTTGCAAAAAAAATATTTTTCTAAAAAAACTATTTTTTACTCTCTAACCAAACATAGAAAATATTTTCCGGAAAATGTTTTCCACTTACCAATCAAACAAGAGAAAATAAGTGATAAAATCACTCATTTTCCATGAAAACATTTTTTAGGAAAACATTTTCCATGGAAAACATTTTCCTCCATACCAAACACATCCATATACACGGTATTATTTTTCGACAAAGGTAGTCAGTTGACCACCCTTGCTACCATGTAGCTTCTCCCTGGATATTAACCATTGGCGCCTAGTATAGGAAATTAACCATTGGGTTGTCCTTGTGAGAATCTCATGTTTTCTGACCAAATATGACAATATAAAATCTGCTCTAGGTCTTGTTTTATACTTAGGTTGAGATTCCATATAGCAGAGTGCAGTTCTTCAAGAATTTTGTATCAATAGGGGACATCGCGTCAAATAAATGGTTTAGTTGATTATTGGACTATGAAAAGCAGCATTGATTTGAACCAACAGAATTTTAGCACCCACCATTTGAATAGATAAGACACTATGACATCCATCACGATCACACCCTACGTTGGTGTTGGCCAGGATTTGGCTAGAAATTATGACGATCACCGAAAGTCCATGACTTGCTAAAATTCTGGCAATAGTCAGGAGGATTTTTATCCAAAACTTCTGTTACTGGGGTTAAAAAATCAATTTGTGTCGATCCCCTCTATAGTTTTGAACCTTTATTTACTGTAAACATCATTAACATACCCACATTGCATCATCTTTTCAAGCGTGTAGAGAGCAACCTGAGATTCATCATACTTTTCCAAACCTCAAATATATAAATGGGTAGATAAGTGTGACCTCGTCATAAGCAGCAATTAAAAAAACACCAGCTAAGTTGATGGAGCTCAGCAGGGAGCAGCATCACAGAGTTACTAAAACTTGGTGGAGTATGGCAGCTAGTCTTTTCTTATAATGATCTTTTTCAAAACTTGGTGGAGTGTGGCACCTAGCCTGTGCAAGTTGAAGAATGAAGAGAAAAAGCAGGAATATCTAACATTTAATTGTCCTATAGCATCATAAACTAAGCCAAGTCCATTACAATTGGTTACAAGTTAAACAGCAAAACCAATTTATCAACTACAATGTCACCAATTTGTAACAAACTAATGAAGTGATGATTGTCTTGTAACTCAGACATAAAGTTCTCCCATATCATAACTAACACACTGAAAATGGTATGACAGCAAATAGTTGATCAGATGCTAACCTACGATACACATTCAATGATGAATATATCATCCTCTGGTGGAACCTTTCTAGTTCTCATTGTCAGAGAAAAGTCTTGCATCAGCAACTAATAGAATGCAACAAGAACAGATTGTTTCTATAGGTAAATAGCTTATTCTCAGCGCCAATGCACCACAAATGGCCTTGAACTTCTAGGCCGCCTTTCATTCCTGCCGTTTCCCATACAAACTTGAAAAGCCCCAAAACTCTGCTTAGCTGCTTTATCCCACTCTGCACTGTATTCTCCTCATTGGATGTTAAGATCTTTCCCATGCACAGACGGAATTTATCCCCGCGACCAATTGCATAAAGTCCTCCACAAACTTCAACTTCAATATCCCATATGCTGCCATAAAGATAATAAAGAAGAAGAGTGAACACGCATCGCGATGAGTGACCCAATGTCTTACTCAACTTCTTGTGCACTAAACTCTCCTGGTGGCGAGTTTCCTTATACCCAATGTTTTTGTCTATTGAAACATCCCTAATTTGATAAAGCCCTTCTTTCATGACCTCAAGCTTCTTAACCTCTGAAGTTAATTTTATCTCTTCACTCAAGCAATTAGTAAGGTCGATGAACATTTCAAGAACATCTTCCCACTTGTGAGAAGCGGGTGACTCCACGCCTTTTGCAGGTGCGAGGCGCATCCATGAAGTGGATTCAGGGTCATAAGAAGTGGCATTTTCTAAAAACTTTTGACAAGTTGTAACTATTTGCTGTGCCATATTAATTTCTTTACCCGGACACCTACTATTTAGAAAATCTATCTCATAGTTCAATCCATTCAATATCTCCTCGAGTGCCCCAGTCCATATTGGGTACTTTGTCACCTGTGCACATATCGATTGCCTGACAAGCTTCTTTTGTTGAGCAGACACATTCAAGAAGTTTGACACTTTTGTTAGGGAATCAACTGTAATCGGTTCCCTCTCGCTAGCTTTGCTGAAATACATGGGCTGGTCGCTTTGTGCATCGGCTAATGCTTCCATCATATTCTTCTTCATCATTTCTTGCATTGATGGACACCCAATAAAAATCCTAGCCAATAATTTAAAAGTAGACATCTTTTGTTCCAAGCTCTCATCATAAACTCTCGCTTGGTCATTGACATTGACTAGCTTACCATCAACAAAGTCCACATGCTTAAGCAAGTGGCTCAATTTTGTTAATTTTGAGAAAGCTTTCTCATACCATTCAGAAGGCAAAGTCTCCTCATGGACTTCTTCTGAACAGTGATAAAACCGCATCAATCCACCTTTGTTGGCTAGCAATATCTTAGCTCGAGGTATAAGGTTCCTCATACTACTACTCAATGCCATTATAAGGCTAACTTAAAGTAAGCATAAACCATGCAATTTAAACGACCGACAGTTGCTTTGTGATCTATTTATGCCAATTGAGTCCTCCATTATACAATTAACAACCAACCTGGATCTGAAATTCAATATAGTTAGTCCAAATCATTCTGTGCGGCATTTCGTCGATCAGCTTGTGAGCATAAATATCTCTTCACGTTCACCTCTCAACTGAAGCGAAATCGAATAGGAGTATTAGATTACAAATCATGCAGAACCGCAAAAGTTGTTTTATTTTGAAAAAACTGTAAATTCCAACCATATAGTAATTGCAGGACTGGTGAAGAAGGAGAAGAACAAAAAGAAGACGGAAGGAGTAATATATTTCGAAGCCTTAAGGGAAAAAAGAGTGAGCGCGCGTACCACATCGAAAAGAGAGAGTAAATCCAGGCCTTTGTTACAACATAAAAAGAGAAGTTCTGGCTTTCACAAAACTTACGCAGCCACGCAGTGAGCACAAAGCGAACTATTCTTTCGCCTTTTACTAAAGAATACCGTGTGCGCGCTGCATTCAGTGGCATACGCCAATTTTTTAAGGGGTTCTCAGTTTGAGTGCCCCTACAATTCAAGTTTCAACTTCTTTTATGTTATATGTTTATAATATTTAAAATTTGTATTATTTTCCCATAAAATATTTTTAATATTTTCCCAGTGAACGAACGGAGCTGTCCAAGAAATATTTCTTAGAGCCGTCATTAAGATCTACAAATGTTAGTTACTCTTTTGAAAAAGGGGGTTCACAGTAGTTTTATTGTATAGCTAAATAATAAAAGTAAAATTCGTAATAGGAAAGAAATATGAATTGACATAATTTTTGTATAGCAAATGTGTCCGAATTTCCTTTAAAAAATATAAGTGAAGACTAGATTTTAAAACAAACCAAACTAGTAAAGAGAAATCTAAAGTAGAACCATAACTATTCCATAAGGATGTTGGTAATCTTGAACCTTGAGACTTGATAATATTGTAAATAAAAAAGAGGACTTTTAGCTTCTGTCATTGATCGTAATGGTCTTTTATCTGCGGTACTGATATAGGCTACTAAAAAAGTTAAAATCTTTTCTGTAATATTAACATAGACTACGGAGAGGAGTTACTTAATATGGGGATTACATGGCTAGTTAAATCCTTAAGTTTCAAATGCACGAGTTAAGACCTAAGCGAACCTCTACTTAGTCGAGTTTATCTTGTCGAGTGATCTAAACACTGTTTGCATGTAAAGGAAGTAGATAGAAATCCCTCAACTATAACATTCCTCGTTTGTGGTTCTCACCATCTAAATGTAACAATACAACGATAATTTACTACTCATAAATCATAATCACGATACGCTAACGGCGGACAAACTAATATCTTGGGGAGTTGGCTGTAAATTAGTAGTGCCATTCCGATGGTCCCAAATTGGGTTACGGCTTTACAAGGTTCCACTAAAACACACATGCATAAAATGATTACTCCAAATGAAAGGACGTTTACCCCGAGCTCCCTGCAATAACTTCGGTGGAAAATGCTCTTCCAGAGCCACTGAACACTTTGATGAATTTGAACTTTCATGTGAAAGAATTCTATCAGTTACATCGCTAATCAAGATAAAAAGGAATGTGAGAAAGAACCCAAGTTACAAAAATTACAAAATGGCAGGGGGCCGATGCAGGTCCCCACAAGCTACAAAAAGGTATCCTTCTATTCAACTAAACCTTAATGATACAATTTTCTTCCCCTTTTTCATTTTTCATTTCCTCTTTTTCCAGAATTTGCACTACTCTTCCGTTTCCCCCATTTACAGGTACAACAATTTTTTTTTCCTTTTCTCCCACCCCTCTTTTAATGGTGTGTCAAAAACTCCTATACCTTCACGACTCAGTATATCACAACTCGGAGAAGCCCTGGTTGTGGCTCAGAGTAGTCAAGGCCCTCCTCTAGCAGGTAACGCTGGACAGAAATGGGAAGCCTAGCAGGAGTCCTCGAACCCTTTGTATGGTGTCCTGTTCCAACGCAAATGTAAACCTGTATTCGCTGGTCTGCTGATCTGGCAGCATTTCTCAGCACGGACAGCTCACGCTTAAGGACATGAATAGCTTCACTAACATGAAGCCCATGCAGGTCTATGATTCTCTCTTGTCCTCTCCCATTTCCCTGCATCTCTGAATTCCTGTAAAGAATTTTATGCACACAAAGAGACACCTAAATAATCTTTACATTAAAAAATTTCGTTGAGGAAAAAGAGATTTTATCAATGTCTTTTTTTTGGGGGGGGGGGGGGTGGTGGATGGAGGGACTGATGCACAGAACTTTTTCAGCAGGAGGTTTTGTGTAGGCTGGTTAAAAGCTCAATTAGCATGAATACAGTTCAGCATTGGCATCCTCTCTCTGTCATTTTGTGTCATTGCACAGTGAGAAGCTGAAATGCGCAGCATCTGACAATTGTAATAGTACCAAAGCAGCACATGCATGAAAATTGGAAAATGCTGGAAATCAACAGGAAGATAATTCAACTTCGTGTGGAGCAGAAGAATTAAAAAATCACTGTCTGAGTGAGATTAAGATTGTGAAAATTCTAGAGTCAAATTCAGGATAAAGGACATCACAAGCATATAAAAACATTAATTTAAAGAGTTTAGGGTGCGGACCATTCACGTGGAGGATAAAAACAGACCTTAGGCGATATATAGATTCTTGAGCCTTCCCATGAGCTGCCTTCATCTGCATGTTGTGCAACTGTCCTTTGACACTCAGTTCTTTGGCCAAAGCCTTGTTACCAATGAGGTATGCCTGACGAGCCTACTCATAGACACAGTTACAAAGATTAAGGATCTGGTAGTGCCGCATAAGAGAACCAAGTTAACTTGACAAGATCATATTGGAATAAATTCCTGCCACAATGATAATCCTAAAAATAATTCGTGATGCCATTATTAACTATCAACACCCATCACTACCATCCTCAATCATAATCGTCATCATTACCAATCACCACGAGCTACTTCCCTAAACCACCACCATTAACCAAAACTACCATCAACCATCACCTCTAGTCGACATTCACCGGTTAGCCGTCACCACTACCAGCTATCATGTTTTAAAAAATTATATATATACTCCCTCTGTTCTAGTCTATGTGAACCAATTTCCTTTTTGGTTCGTTCCAAAAAGAATTATCCATTTCTAAATTTGGTAACAATTTAGCTTAAACTTACAATTCTACCCTTAATGATAAGCTTTTATAACCACATAAATACTTTGGCCCCTTTTCACTTGCTTCCTTTTTTCTTAAACTACGTGCCAAGTCAAACAGCATAAATTGGAACAGAGGGAGTATACTTTATTGATAGAATATTAGATTAATTAGTATTTTATTTGAATTTTATGTTTATTAATTTTTAAATAAAGATATTTTATACATTCACATGTTAAAAATCAAATAGTCTTAATCATTTAGTATTCAAATCTTAATATTCATATGTGTATTCAGATTCAGATGTCTTAATCTTAATACACATCTTGACATTCACATGTGTATTCAGATTCCGACGTCTTAATCTTTAAAAAAAAAATGAGGCCCTAGTTCGGGGCTTTGGTTCAATGGTAAAGATGCAAGATAACATGTGAGGGTTAAGGCACACATCACAGGTTCGAATGCTGCCGTAAACAAAGCCTGGTATTAATGCTGGAAGGAGGGTCAAACAGAAGCCCAAAGGGGATTTCTCCAATATTAAAGAAAGGAAAAAATCACTTCTAACTTCACTATCAGCACCTTTAAGGATTATCCAAGGGTCATCATCAATTATTGGTCCCAATTCCAGGTTAAGTTCCCTTAACAGGTAAATTATACATGTATCCATTATGCATTCGTGGATTCTTTCATCTTTCTCTTGTGGATTTTCAGGGAGAAGAGGGCTAATGTACTATCCCTTGTGGCTTTACATACTAATACAAATGCAAATTTAAGTGAGTTAACATTTACACGTCTGTCCACCTTTGCAATCTTATGTATACAACATACCTGTTCAAAGTACGCATTACGTAAGCGTGCATGGTCACGAGCTTCTTCCCGCATTTCAGAATATACATTTGCTGCAATCTCAACAAAGTTAAAGAGCATAGACGTGCAGAAATTATTTTCCTCAATGAACATTCAAAAATTATACTGGCTGCTTTAGGAAAACATTACCAACTGCTTCTCCAGTTTCAAGCCAAACGGGAGCTGCACGTGTGGGACCTCGGCTCTGCAACCTATCACCATAAACTCCCCTGCTCTGTCCACCAGTGTAAGAACTAGCCAAGACAGATGAATTTCTACTTGAACCAACAGTAGCATCAGCTACTCCAGCCCTATCATACTTCCATATGCTAGAGTCCTGAGAGGCCATCTTCCTGACAGCAGATGCAAAATCTGTAGCACCTCGTGAAGGGATGGAAGATCCAGATCTAAACAGAAGGGTGTTTTCTTTTTCAGAAGACCTATAGGGGTTGACATTTTGTTGAACATCATTGCCAGAGTACTTTAGGCTGCTGTTTTGACTTTCTGCCACAGAGAGAGCAGGGAAATCCAGAGCGCTAAGATTTGGAGCAGATAAGGCTTTTGAATTCATATTTTGATTCAACCCACAGTCCACTTGAAGCTGTATAAAGTGTGTTGAGCTATTAGTAAATAATCGAATGCTCCAAAGTACAGAATCTTCACTGGAAATTCAATCTCCAAAACTATCAGATAGATGATGACGAGAAGTTTCAACATTCCCCATATTGTGTCCATTAACAATATTCTGTTCAGTGCAACTAATTTGGCTGAACATCCAACTATTTGGTATAATCTAACAATATTTGCTTTGGACTCAAGACAATCTAAAAACACAAAAATGACAGACTACTAGGACACTGGGATTCAATGATGAAAGCTAATTGATTAAACCTTTTTTTCTTTTTGATAAGTAGCTGATTGACTAAACTTACCACATATAT
This sequence comes from Nicotiana noctiflora, assembly GCA_032618575.1. Lineage (NCBI taxonomy): Eukaryota > Viridiplantae > Streptophyta > Magnoliopsida > Solanales > Solanaceae > Nicotiana > Nicotiana noctiflora. The sequence goes on from JASVEL010013965.1 coordinate 122,927, forward strand.
TGTAGAATTTTCAAGACAATTATAAGCATAGAACACTTAAACATCACGTGGAGAAAAATCTGGACTCCTCTATTTAACAAGACACGGGGTCAGATAATTCTAATCCTTGATCAATACTTCCCAAAAGTTGGATATGCACAGAGGAAATATATAAATAATAATCAACCTGTAGGTCATATAGACAACCAAATCCCAGCCTATACTGGTTAACAGAACTGCATTTTTTTTTATGAAGTTGGTTAACAGAAGTGCATTACTTTAAGGTAATAGATCAAGTCTTGAAGATTAGAAAAGCAATTGCCTTTTTGAAGTTAATACAATTGTATGCTACTGTATCCATTAAGAAAGTGAACCACACCTCAAGCTGAGTAAGCATTTCAATTGTCAGATTCAAGTCACCTCCATTGGCATAGTACACCTCTGCAACACTTTCAGCAGCAAAACCAGGAAATTGAGAGGCCAAAAATTCAAGAGGGTTTACATCTGCTTCAAAAAATGGTTGCTCATTCGTCATGTCCGCAAAGAAGCTATTTCCTGAATTCCCGTTAAAATGAGGCTCCTCCCTAATATTGCCGAAAGGCTGGTCACTGGTCAGAGATGGCTTGTCCCAGGGTTTAGCAGGCAGATGAAAACTAGTTGGGGATGCATCTTCGCTAAAAGATGTAATAGGATATCCCGTCTTTTCAGCAAAGCTGGTCCCATTTACCCGAGGAGAGAATTCCTGCTGGTCCTTCAACATAAAGCCACTGCCAGTTGAGGCAGGGAATATTGAAGCTTCATTGACATCACTTATTGATAATCTAGAAAATGAAAGATTGCCGACTCCGTGAGAATCTTCTTCTCCCACGACATTGAAGTCCGGCGTAATATCGTCCGGGAGCTGGCGACGCCAGTACTGGTGGGCTTCATCATCTGAGTTATTCGAAACAGATGACTCCGATCTATCTAGTACAGCTTTTCCCAGAGTTGTGGTGGAGTTAGAAAGCTTTGCCGCATCTGGACTGCTAGAGCTACCTGAGGGTGATCTGAGTGCAAAGGGAACAAATTCTGCAGCATTTGGATTCAAGCTTGTCGCTTTTGCTAAGGTTAGCTTTTTGTCACTGGTAGGAGTCCCTTTTCCTGTAAAGCTCATTCTTTTATTTTCGTTACTTTTTATTTCCTCTTTCTTGTTTCAAGTAGGTTAAGAAAATAAAGGGTATCTGTGCGTAATTAAATTCTAATTATAGGAAGATGCAACTATGCAATCCTTGTCACCCAAAGCCTGCCAAAAAGAAAGAAAAAAGATTCAAAACCTTAACTCCTTTATCAACATCTTTAAGTCCAAATTCAAGATAAAAATCATCATAAAACAACTATGACCACTTTTCACAGACCAAAAGCAGAGAAGAAATGATCAACATCAGTTTTACCTTATTACTACAACAAGAATCGGATATTAATCATACAAACAAACACAAATAAAGTCTAAAGGTGTGCTACATAGTCAATGAAGTAGGTGAAAACTATGAGAAACCAAGGTTTAAATCCATGTTGGACAAAAGACGCCAAGTGAATTCTTCCAATCGCGGGCAGAATTACTTGATGACTCAATAACTTTGCTAGTGGGAGGTGGCAAGTAACCGGTGGATTAATCGAGTTGCGCAAAAGCTTGATCGTACACCACTATTGTATAAACAAGGGAAAACGTGAAGGAACAAACACAAGTATGAAGAAATAGCTTTAGGTGGTCCGATAATACCAACTCATTGCATGTCGTGTATAGGTTCATCTATTTTGAGTTTTCACTATATATTGAGTTACTTCAATCAGAAACTCATCATCCACCAAGTCTTGCATTATAATCACATTAGACATGAATAACATCAATAATCAATCAACTGCGCTCTGATCGTCAGGTCGGCTGTATGAATCCCTGTATCCAACCCAATCTATTTCATATCATATCATTCCAATACTAAATAATTTCGCTAATAATATCTACAATTACGAGCATAAGAGTGCCAATTCGTTCAGTAAACCACAATTAGCAAAACTTGATGTCAATTGTACTTACACTGTTACACATCTCCATATTAAAACATAATAACATTAAATCCTAATCATAGAAGCAAATAATTCAATAAACAATATCTTTTTACCAAAATATTTCAACAAACTAGTGATACTTAAGAGTGATAAATATTAATCATGCAAAGCAATAAGTTACTAAACCTCACTTCACCAAACTATTTCAACAAACAACAAGAATCATCACTAAAATAGACTTAAAAATCTTATATATACCAAATAAACAAAAATTAAACTAAAAACAAAAATTTCACTGCTCCAAGACCAATAATATACAGAGATCTCCATGAATCGCAACAGAATTTGAAATTTAACACAAAAATACAGAACAAAACAACAATTCAACCAGAAATAGCGTAAAAATCATAAGATCTGAGAGCGAGATAAGATATACCTTTACGAAGCTCGATTATGGACGAAACATAATCAAATGGATCCATTAGCTGCAGATGTTGACGATAAGGTTTTTCAGATTCAACAATAACACAGCAGAGATAAAAATTAAAAAAAAAACAAAAAAATAATATTGAAGAAAAAAGGAGTCAAAAAGTGTACATAACAGAAAAAATACAAAGGCAAAAAGATATGAGAATTCTTCTGCTTTCGCTGTTGTTCTTCGATGTCTTAGCTGAGAGAGAGAGAGAGAGGGGGTTTTAATTTTAATTTTTAATTTTTGTGTGTTTTTCCTATCTCAATATATCTAAATATCTATCAGTATGTTTATCTATCTGCTATTCTACTGCTCTACTAATTCTAGCTTTGCGTTTTTCTTTTTCCTTTTTTTTTTCTATTTCTTTCTCCTTTTCTGCCTGATATCATTTCATTTTTCCCTTTTTTGTTATTTTTTAGCTTTTACAAAATCTATTCTTTGTGACCACATAATAAAAGGTCAAGCTAAACCTCAACCCTGCGCCATTCAATATCAACCCACCTACCCTTCACTACTTTCCCCAAGCCGCCTCCTCTTTACACTAATATACTACTTAATCGTTTTTAAAAATAATAATTGATAAAATAGTAATAGTTTATATTTTTTATCCATACGTAGATTATATAAAATATATAATTTATATACTTTTCAACTAAATGCAATTAGTTTCATTCGACTAGCCAGCTTTTGTAATTTGCTTACTAAAAAGTTTGGGTTATTTTTGCGGATAATTATTTTTTACTGTAAGAAATAAAATCATAAAATTATTTATTATCTTGTTAAAAAGAGTTTAACTATGCTTGAGTTACTCAAAAAACTAACATCTTTAATAAAAGATTTTGAGACTCGCTCATATATTAGTATATATTATTAGTTTTTGGTTAATCTGTATTTTTTGTTTTCTTTAAGTATAAATAGCCAAAATTTTACTCGTTGATTCCTTAAATTTTTTGATATATAATTACATATACAAAATATTGACGCGTCATATTTTGGCATAAAAATTCGTAATTTCTATAGATTTATTTTTTCTAAGTGATTCACATATTGCTCAGTTGTTAAAATAATAATTTTATTTTTAATTAAAGTCTAATAATTGTAAATAAGTTAACTAAATAAAATTCTTTTTGTCTTGAATATTTAATATATGTAGCCTTTCATATTAAATTTATTAATTTTCATGACCAACTTAATTATACCTCGACAACTCACCGGACAACTTGTCATAGAATCACAAGCAAAGAGTTCATGTAATGTCCCCCCCAAAATTGAAAGTATACGGCCTCACATTGAGTGCTGTATAGTTGATATTCAAATAATGTTAATTTGTTAAGTTTTTCTTTAAAGTTGATTTTTGTGATTAATTCGACTCAATTAGAACAGTATTTGGGCCTAGCATATTAAAGTTTAGAAAATATATTTAGTCACTTATTACGGTATGATAAAATGGTAACAAATAATTAATTTCTAGTTAGAGGTCAAAATATACTTAAGAGTAATTTGCTAGCCATGCTTCAGGGTTGTGACTACTAAAATTGTTCTACTCTCTCTAAAGTCTAAAGTTCCGTGCTCTGAGCCTATGACCATTGACTAATAATATCCAGGGAAATTATGTTACTGAGATCAAGAGATTTGTTTAATGCAAATTGCTATTATGGAAAGTTAATAAAAAAAACTTAAATGATTATGTACTTGTGCTGAGTTGTGCATACAATTTGATGGGTTTGTTATTTAATAATAACAACAGAAGAGTTGTGAATGAAAAATGGTGGGAAAAGAAATGAATGGTTGACTCGCGACCCGGTCCGGTCTAGCCCATTTTTTCTTCTCCGGATTAATTTAAATTCGTTTTAAATTTTCCGCAAAAATTTTCAATAGCCATGGGTGTTCTGAAACAAGGTCACACATGTTCCAACAGTCATGACTATTCTGAAAGGTTGCAAACCTCTTTAGAAGGTCATACCTGTTCCAACGGTCATGACTATTCTGAAAGGGTGCAAAACCTCTTCAGAAACATCACCTAGTTGTCTATAAATAGACCTTCAAATACCATAATATTTACTTACGAAATTTTCTGATTATCTTCTTCTTCTGCACTAAAATTCCAGTGTGTTTTGCTCCCATCGAGTGGTTCGCTGATCATCGGCACTTTTGGTACCAACACTCCGGTGAGTTAAATCGTTCTATTCTGGGACGATATATTCCATAACCTCGGGTACTTGAGGGTAATAATTTTCTTAAGGACACACTGTGTATTCAGTGGGCTCGATTTATTTCTTCAACGTTTCAAAAATTATTTTGAAGTTCTGGATTGAGCATGGATCGAGCTGCGCGTCGTAGCGATATTATATTGATACTGAGGCCGAGAGCCTATTTGGTGCAGGAGATGGCTTGATTATTTGCGCTTGGACTGTAGGAACCCCTCCGGAGTCTGTACACACCCCAATTAGCCGCTGTGGATGTTAAACGGATCGGGTTGCACGCCGCAGCGGGTACTAAAGTGTATTGTTCTATGTGTTGCATTGCTCACGCATTTATTACTTATCTGGTTTACCTGTCAGGGTATTTCTGTACTCGTATTTCATCGGCTTGTTGTTTCACTGTTAAATGTTCTAGGATGCCAGTTATAGTTTACTTTGTATTATTCCATGATTTCTTATCCTCAGCCTTTATTTATGTTTATTACTCACTAGGTTGGAGTACTCACATTACTCCATACACCTTGCGTGCAGATCCAGGTACCCCACAGGTTGAGTGAGGACTTATATAGCATAGCAGCAGTATCTGGGAGTATTGAGGTAGCTGCATGGCATTCGCAGCCTTGATCTCTCCCTTCTATCTCTATCCTTTATTTCCGCATTTTCCTAGACAGACTTGTATTATGTGGATATTCTGTATTATAGGCTCTTATTCGTGACACCAGATCCTATTTGGGGGCTATGTTGCAGTATTCATTAAATTCTCGTATATTTCATCGTTATTTCTAGACTTTTGATAAAATAGATTAGTAATTATTACATGTGCTTTGCATCTATGATCCGTTCAAGTCGGAAAATGTTGTTGAAAGGTCGGGCTTGCCTAGTAGTGTATTGGGTGCCATCATGATCGGGGCTGGGTCGTAACATGTATGTAAGAACTCTCATGTTCAGAGAGTGAAGTTTGCAGAGATGAGGATGCTCGAGTGGATGTGCGAGCACGCCATGTTAGATAAGATTAAGAATGAAGTTATTCGTGAGAAGGTGGGGGTGGCTCTAGTGGATGAGAAGATGCAGGAAGCGAGGCTCAGGTCGTTCGGCATGTGCGGAGGAGAAGCCCTGATGTCCCGTTGAGGAGTTGTGAGCGGCTGGCGGTGGTTGGCTCAAGCCAAGGCAGAGGGAGGCCTAAGAAGTATTAGGGAGAAGTGATTAGGCAGGACATGGCAAGGATGCAGATTTCCGAGGACATGGCCCTTGATATGAAAGTTTGGAGGTCTAGTATCAGGGGTGTAGGATATGGCCTTCTAGAACTTTTCGTACTTCATTCCCGGGGCTAGATGGGTTTGGTAGGGCTCTCCATAGATGACTTGCGTATTGTATTGTGCCCCCTTATAGTAGTTACTAATCGATATTATTGCATGCCATTTAATTTATGGTTTTATGTTTAGATAATTATTTATGCGATTTCTGCTGGAGTCACTAATGCTCTTTTATTTTTCTTTTCCCTTTCTTTTTCTTTCTCTCATGAGCCGATGGTCGATTAGAAATAACATATATGCCCTTTCGGGTAGGGGTAAGACCTGTGTACGCATTACCCTCCAGAGATCTCACTTTATGGGACTATACTTGGTAGTTGTTGTTGTATTTTGATATACACATTATTATTATGTTATACAATGTGATATACAAATAAAATAGTTATTTATTATTGATCAAAAAGGAAAATAAATTTTTCTGATATAGCATGTTTAAGCAAGTTCTAAATATAAAAATAATAAATATAATTGTGAGTGTAAATAATATTTTGGTATACAAAAGAAATTACTTGTAATATACACAAAAAAGAAAATAAACTTATGATATCTATTTTAATGTACACATGTCCGATGTGCTATACAATGTAATATACAAATAATACAATATTTTTCTTGTGATATACATTGATATAAAGGCAACAGTAAATATATATATAATTTTATATTACTGATATACAACGACTAATATTATTTATATACAAAAAATGAAAATAAATTTTTAATATACATGTTGATATAGACAAAGAAGAAAAAAGAAGTTGTGATATACATATTATTATTGTGATATATATTTATTTGTTATTTGATGCCAAATCTTTAACTATGACTATTTTTTGCCAATTATATGGGTATGTTGTTACACCATGTCAAAACCCCTTTAAAATAGGGTCATCATTCGGGCAAGTGCACAAAATGTATATTTTAGGGATGCCATTTAGATATTAGCCAGTACTTATTTTGTCACCGTAATTTTAAACTAAAAATCATAACTGGTCAATAATTCAAGATATTTTTATCCTGAAAAGTTGAATTAAAAAAATAAAATTCAAGACATACCGGCTAATTCCTAAATAAATGTCCTTTAAAATAGTTATGTAACGTAATTTCTACGTCATCATTTGGACAAGGGTCTTAGCCTTTTTTTTTTGAACAATTTGAGCATAAGAAATCATCATATAGTCACATTTTTAATTTTTTTACTGATCTTCTAATAAGCTGGCTATATAACTAAAATAACAACAATAATGAACTCTTGAATAATTTGTATAAGTTCTTGAAAACTAGCACTTGCAGTGAGAAAAAAGTTTTCGTCACCGGTGTATAAACTGAACTTATGAATATAAGATATGTGTTTTACTCTTACATAGGGTAGATGTGACAAAATGCTTAAAGAACGCTTATCCGCTCATATTATTCATTAAAAATTGGATTGGATAATGAATATTTTAAAACGGGTCGAATTAATGTGTTTATCTTATATATTTATGAAGCCTCATATTGGGGACTCCTCAAGGATGGAAAATTAGGAATTTTCCCAAGAGTGATCATATTCAATAAGCCATTTGATAATATGAATAACCATATTATCCGCCGGATAACGAGTTTTTTATCCATATTAAATATTGATCGGGTCGGATAATTTATCTTCTTTTTTTTAATTACCTATTTTTTACTCGTTCATATTCGACCGACCCACCAGTTTGCCACCTTACATAGGGGTGTTCACAATTTTGGCAAAATATTTATATAAATCAAAATTAGAGCCAAAACGATTAAAAAATCATTTTCTCTTGTATGGGATTTTTTAAAATAATAGTATTTGGTATTGCATGATTTCATTTAAAATATATAAAACTCTGTTAAATTATATACAAAAGATATTTAAAATTATATATATTGTATTAATTTTTATAAATAATTTATATTTTATACTTTTCATCCTTTTTTTTACTGTTAGTTTTATCTTGAAAGAAAAAAGCTAGTGGGTTTTAGGCCTTAAGCCCACTTCTTGAAAGAAAATAAAAATGCAAATTTCATTTATAGTCGGTCGGTGGAAAGTATTATCATTCGCTAGGTATGAATTGATGAAAAAACATAATTAGCCAACATTTAAGAAAACTTTGCGGGATTCTAGTAGCAATTTGTAATTTACAAATATGGCAGCTAATTAACTACATTTCTAGCAATAATACACATATCTTTTGAATTCTTTCCAACTACTTTCTCTCCCCCATTTAATGCGTCAATGCTAATATATCTCTAAAACCCTCACTTTCTCTTCTCTTTTTTAGAAAGTTACATAGTAGTAAATTTTTCTTACCCTAAATTCTCTCCTTTTGCGTCTTCTTCAATCCAACTTTTGTCTTCAAATCATTCTTTACTTCACTTCTCCTTTATGTTACTGATTTTACCTCTAATTTTTATACTTATTATATAATAATTTAATAATTTATTGTATTGTATAATTATTAAATACATGATGAATAATACATATAAATATGTTACTAGCATATATTCATAGTATATCTTAATGGTATCACAAATGGATATATTATTTGGTATTTATACAATGTATTTTTAATTGTATACACATATTATACAATTCTTAGAACAAGTAGATTATGAAGTATACAATTAAATATTATCTGTATATAGTATTTAGATTATTTGGATATACATAGTGTATAATTATTTTAGCATATATTTGTTTAATGCATGAACATAAACAGTGTATATTCAAAATATATAAAATTTAATAGTCAAGTTACTGCATATTTATTGAATGTATATACACCTAATATTCAGTGAATTAATTTCTTCTTCTGTTTCTTATCCATTTCAGAGGTTGTAGCAATGAAATCAACAATCTTAATGAGTTTCACATTATTATTCGCATCAAATTTGCAGTATATTAAAAGAAGAGAAGAGATAGTTTTTTGGGTGAGATTTTGTCTTACATGATAAGAGAAAAAACGAAAAGGGTGAGATTTTGGGTTCATGATGATGGAGCGATTAGAGTGGAGAATAATCACTACAATTATGGAAACTTGGTTAGATATGGGAGATTTTTAATCACTAACACATCATCCCTTAAATCATGGGTCAGTTTTAAAAATAATCTGATGGTAATTAAGATATGCTACATATGTAAATGAATTTGCTTTAAATGTAATAAAACAATAATAATATTGTTTATATAATTATTTGCTTACTAATTGCTCTACAACGTAAAATTCTCTATAATTAATTAATTTATAGCCCCAAACAAATTATAATGACTAACCTAAGTTAGTCTTCTTTGCGTACCGACAAACATTATTGTAAAACCTAAATCGTTCATCCACCTTCTCATTAAAGCTGCCGCATGTTCCTTAGGTTACTGTTGGTTTAATTCAGATTAATTTCATCATCCATCTAATTTTCTGATTTTTCTTTTTGAACAAACATCTCCTGTTGGTTCTCATTAAACAATTGTAAAGCCTAAATCGTTTATCCACTAGTTATTAATATGTGACTTGGACATGAGTAATTTTTGTCCTAATCTCATTATGTTTGATTTTTGCTTCTGTGCCACACTAAAGCTAATAAGAAACAAGTTTAAGAGATTGAAATATTATGTATTCTTCACTTTGAATGACTAACTTTAAATGCGCATGTATTTGTAGTTAATGTTGATTACCAAAATTGGCAATAGTCCCACATCGGTTGGGAAGCAAAAGTAGGTAGGAATTTTTCCTATAAAAGAAGGCCTAATGTTTAGGATTTAAACACCTCTCATTTGATTTCTTATCTTCTTAAGGCATTTGTATCTTCTCTCTCTAGTACTATTTCACTTGTATTATTGGACTGAAATAAAATATTGGTTGTGTCTGAGGAGTAGGCAAAATTAGCCGAACCTCATAAATTCTGGTGTTCCTTTTATTGTTGTTTTATTGTCTTATTTATTATTTGGTGGCTGTCATAATTTTGGTATAATAGTTGTGACTTATTCACACTATGTATATTTGGCTTCCGCAACAATTGGTATCAGAGCCAAGGTACTGTCTAAGTATGCTCTGTGGTTCCAGCGTAGTCTGATCTTCCATATCAGAAAGGATTTATCTTGCTAACTGAGTCAATGTTCTGTCTCAGTATGCTCTGTAGTTGCAGCTTAGTCTGATCTTCCACATTAGAAAGAAAATAATCTTGATTTGTGTCGTCAGCTATTAAATAATATTTGTGTCAAAGATGGGAGACAATAAACAAGAAGAATCTACATCAAGTGTCAGCAATACGTCATCATTGACATCTTCGCTTATGATAAGAATTGTGTCAAATGCGAAATTTGCGGTAGAAATTTTTGACGGGTCCGGACATTTTGGGATGTGGCAAGGCTAGGTTCTAGATGTCCTTTTTCAACAAGGGTTAGATCTGGCCATTGAAGAAAAGAGACCAGATGCTATTGGAGAAGAAGATTGGAGAATTATCAACCGTGTTGCTTGCAGTACTATTCGATCCTACCTTGCTAGAGAGCAGAAATATTCATACACAAAGAAAACTTCTGCAAGTAAATTATGGTAAGTATCGGAGGATAAATTTTGAAGAAAAATAGTCAAAATAAATTGTACATGAAGAAGAGACTGTTTTACTTTACCTATGTTCCTGGTACCACGATGAATGAACATATCACCAGTTTGAATAAGTTGGTCCCGGATTTGCAAAATATGGATACAACTTATGATGATGGTGACTTAGCCTTGATGTTGTTGGCGTCACTTCTTGATGATTACGAGCACCTTGAAACTACTCTACTCCATAAAAATGACGAAGTTTCTCTTAGAGAAGTTTGTTCGGCTTTGTACAACTATGAACAAAGAAAGCGAGAAAACTAGAAGGGCGGAGAAGGAGAAACACTGTTCGTGAGGGGTCGTTCTCAAAATCAAACGAGGACAAAGAAAGGAAGATCTAAGTCAATATCTAAACCCAGCAAAGATGAATGTGCCTTTTATCGAGAAAAAGGGCACTGGAAGAAAGACTGTCCGAAGTTAAATAATAAGGCCAAACACAACAATAGAAAGGCCATTATGGATTCAAAGTAGCTGATTGTGATAATTCAGGTTTCTCATTAGTTACAACGGAGATGTCAATGTCATCAGACATATGGTTGATGGACTCGGCTTGTAGCTATCATCTATGTCCCAACAAGGAGTGGTTCGTGGACTTTCAAGAAGGAGAATATGTAGTCATCCAAATAGAGGATAACAACCCTCTTACCTCATATGGAATTGGTTCAATGTAATTAAGGAACCATGATGGAATGATCAAAACATTAACAGATGTTCGGTATATACCAAGTTTGAAGAAAAATATCATCTCTGATGGGAGCCCTAAAATCAAAAGGGTTCAAGATTATTGCAGAAAATGGAGTGATGAGAGTATACTCTGGTGCACTAGTGGTAATGAAGGCCAAGCGGAAGAACAATAACATGTACCGTTATCTCGGTAGTACAGTTATTGGGACATCGACAGTGACGTCCAATAACAACAAAGAGGCAGAAGCAACCAGGCTATCACACATGTGCTTGGGACATGTTGGAGGAAAATCCTTAAAAACTTTACGAGATCAAGGATTGTTAAAGGGAGTAAAGGCTTACAATTTGGAGTTTTGAGAGCATTGTGTCAAACGGAAACAAACAAGGGTTAAATTTGGTACAGCGATCCATAATACTAAAGGCATTTTGGATTATGTACACTCTGACGTTTGGGGTCCTTCTAAAATACCTTAATTGGGTGGGAAACACTATTTTGTGACCTTTGTTGATGATTTTTCTCGAAGAGTATGGGTATATACAATGAAGAGCAAAGATAAAGTGCTGTGAATTTTTCTCAAATGGAAGACGATGGTGGAGAATCAAACAGGCAGGAGGATCAAGTGTATTCACATAGATAATGGAGGTGAATACAAAAATGATCATTTCAATAAGGTCTATGAAAATGATGGCATCGTTCGACACTTTTTTGTCAGACATACACCACAACAGAATTGAGTGGCAGAACGTATGAACTGGACCTTGCTAGAGAAGGTACGGTGTATGTACTCAAATGCTGGCTTGGGCAAATAATTTGGGGTTGAGGAAATTACATATGCATTCCACATCATTATTCGTCTACCATCTCTTGCTATTGATGGCAAGACACCGTTTGAAAAATGGAATGGAAAGCATGTTGTAGATTATGACTCTTTGCATGTGTTTGGCTCAACTACATATTATCACGTGACAGAGTCAAAATTAGATCCAAGGGCAAAGAAGACTATTTTTATGGGGATTACTTCTGGAGTCAAAGGATACCACTTATGGTTTCCTATGACAAAGAAAATAATATTCAGCAGGGATGTTACCTTTGATGAATCTGCTATGGTAAATAAGGTAACAAATAAAGATACCATACAAGATGATGGTGCTTCTAAGCAGGTGGAGTTTGAGGAAAACTTTATTTTTCCTGCTGATTATCCTCTAGAAGGAGAGCCAGTAGAGGAGATTCCAACTCAGGAACCTCAACAACAACTTGAATCAATATCAACCAGCAGGCCAAAAAGGAAAATAACAAAACATGTTCGTCTCATAGAGACAGTTGCTTGTGCGACCGCAATTGCAGCTGATGATCCTACCACTTAGAAAGACGCAGTCCAAAGTTCAGAAGAAGATAAGTGGAGGATTTCCATGAATGATGAAATACAGTCCCTTCATCAGAATCATACATGAAGATTGGCCAGTCTTCCGAAGGAAAAAAAGCAATTGGGTGCAAATGGGTATTTGCTAGAAGGAAAGATTTCCTAACTAAGTAGATGTTCGCTACAAAGCAAGGTTGGTGGGCAAAAGATATGCTCAAAAGGATAGAATTGATTATAATGAAGTGTTTTCTCCAGTTGTAAAACTTCCTCCATTCGAATTATGTTGGCTTTGGTAGCACAATTGAATTTGGAACTAGTTCAGATGGATGTAAAAACTGCATTTTTACATGGAAACCTGGAGGAGGAAATCTATATGACTCAGCCATAAGGATTCAAAGTTGCTGGAAAGGAAAATGTAGTGTGCAAACTTGAAAAATTATTGTATGGATTGAAACAATCTTCTAGACAATGGTACAAGCAATTTGACAAGTTTATGTTGCAGCAAGGGTACAAGAGAAGCAAATATGATCATTGTGTGTATTTACGTAAACTTAAAGATGGTTCCTTATATATCTTCTCCTATATGTTGATAGCTTCCAAGAATTCGGAAGAAATTGATAAGTTGAAGATTCAACTGAAGAAGGAGTTCGAGATGAAGAATCTGGGTGAGGCGAAGAAAATTCTTGGCATGGAGATAATAAGAGATAGACATTCAAAGAAACTCTGTTTATCTCAAAAAGAATATTTGAAGAGAGTACTACAACGTTTTGGCATAGATGACAAGACTAAGCCAGTTAGTACTCCACTTGGTCCCAATTTTAAGCTAAGTACCACTATGTCGCCAAAGGATGAAACTGAACGAGAGTATATGTTAAAGGTGCCATACGCAAATGCTGTTGGTAGCTTGATATATGCAATGGTCTGTACGAGACCTGACATTTCACAAGCTGTTGGAGTTATTAGTAGATATATGCATAATCCAGGAAAGGAGCATTGGCGAGATGTGAAGTGGATTCTACGGTATATTCATAATGCTGTAGATGTTGGGTTAGTTTTTGAGCAGGAAGACAATCAATCTGTAGTTGGATATTGTGACTTAGACTTGCGGGTGATCTAGACAAACGAAGATCAACTACTGGTTATGTGTTTACTTTTCCAAAGGCACCGGTTAGTTAGAAGTCTACTTTGCAGTCAACAGTTGCTTTGTCTATAACGAGGCAGAGTACATGGTTATTACAGAGGCTGTGAAGGAGGCAATTTGGCTTCAAGGATTGCTAAAGGAGTTTGGGGTTGAACAAAAAGGTATCATATTTTTTGTGATAGTCAAAGTGCTTCAATTAGCAAAGAACCAAGTTTATCATGCAAGGACGAAGCACATTGATGTTTGGTATTATTTTGTACGAGAAATCATAGAAGAATGTGGAGTCACGGTGAAGAAAATTCATACTACAGAGAATCCTGCTGATATGCTGACAAAAGTGGTGACTGCGATCAACTTTCAACATTGTTTGGATTTGATCAACATTGTTGAACACTGAAGATTGAAGATGAAGGCACAACTAAAATTTATTTTAGAGAGAAAATTGAAGATGTGGACTTTTGCCAAGATGGAGATTTGTTGATTGCCAAAATTGGCAGTAGTCCAACATCGGGTTGGAAGCAAAAGTAAGTAGGAATTTTTCCTATAAAAGCAGGCCTAATGTTTAGGATTTATACACCTCTCATCTGCCTTCTTATCTTCTTAAGGCATTTGTATCTTCTCTCTTTAGTATTATTTCACTTGTATTATTGGAGTGGAATAAAATATTGGTTGTGTCCGAGGAGTAGGCAAAATTAGCCGAACCTCGTAAATTCTGGTGTTCCTTTTATTGTTGTTTATTTATTATTTGGTGGCTGAATTTTTCCTATAAAAGCAGGCCTAATGTTTAGGATTTAAACACCTCTCATTTGCCTTCTTATCTTCTTAAGGCATTTGTATCTTCTCTCTTTAGTATTATTTCACTTGTATTATTGAAGTGAAATAAAATATTGGTTGTGTCCGAGGAGTATGCAAAATTAGCCGAACCTCGTAAATTCTGGTGTTCCTTTTATTGTTGTTTATTTATTATTTGGTGGCTGTCATAATTTTTGGTATAATAGTTATGACTTATTCACACTATATACATTTTTCTCCTACAGCAGTTAATTGATTTTGTTGATGCTACCTATGCAGTTTCTGTCTTTTTCGTGTTGATTGTTAAGGACTCAAATCCTTATGTATTGTAGACTAGAATAACAAAGGGAAATACTCTATACTCTCTGCATTTTATTTAACTATTTTAACAAGAAATTTAATAAAAGAAGAAGCATATTCAAAATTTGTAGTCTTGAATATGGCATATATCTTTTATACCCCTCAACTTTCAAATATTGTTTATTTGTATCCTTCGTTATACTATTAGGTCATCCATACCCCTACCGTTATACTATTGGGTTATCTATACCCTTACTATCTGTATAGATAACTCAATAATATAACGGTAGGGGTATGGATGACCCAATAGTATAATAAAGGGTACAAGTAAACCATATTTGAAAGTAGAGGGATATATTTGGCACTTTTCCGTATTTTCAATCGTAGAAATGTGCCTTTTTTTGGAACAAAGTATTAAGAAAAATATGTCATCTAAATTAAAACAGAGGAAGTAATATTTACTTTGTATTATATTAAAAGGAAGTAATATTGGTTACATATATACTGTTTGCGATGAAACAGTGTTAAATGGCATGTTGGGTAGCTAGGAAGGTGCCTCCGGCACTTATTCTGCCAGTTAGTGCTAGAATATTAGTGATTTGTCTCCCTAGGACCCACAAGAGGAGCACGAGAATTTAACAACATTCACATATGCTTAACAAGAATAAGTATCCCACAAAGAAAACTTTCGATATCCCCTTTTCTTTAATTCTGAATCTAAAGAGAATCTGATAGCGTCATATGTTAGTAAAAAAAGAATCTGACAAAAATAGATGCCATATACACAAAATCCTTTGTACGTCACTCGGTCACTACATGCAAAAAATGCCTGGTGATATCTTGTGGTAATCTGCTCCTCAGACCAAGTCTTAAACTAGTGGGTAATACTAAAAGATAGGATTTTACGTAGCACCCTCGTGAAAGCTCTCGTACGGCCAATATCTTTTGATTCCATCTCAGTTACTAAGTGTATGTGGTGATTAATTATGTGAACCATGCTAACTAAGTTTTTTGGATTCCATCTCAGATTCTTTTTTACGATACATAAGTTATATGTATCGATTAAAAAAGCAAACAATAAATCCCCCAACTATTTATGTAAAGATCCAAAAATTATAACTTCAGTAAAGAAACAACAAAAAGCGTTTAACTTATAAATTCACTAGATGGATGATCTTCAGAGTAAGGTAAGTCTAAGCTTTGTTACAAAAGTACTAACCTTAAATTATAATGACGTTGGAGGTTTTTCTAACTGGACAACTTCTTTATTTCGATGACCCTCTTCTAATGATATTTGATAAGGATCCTCTTCTTGTGATCAACATTCTCTATCGGAGAAAATGTTCGGAATATAATAGTTAATTAGTAACAAACTGGTGAGGTGTAATAATAGATCAATGACAATAAAATTTTAACCTATATCATTTTATTTCCAGTGGTAACTAACTGTTTCGAAATTA
Source organism: Nicotiana noctiflora (assembly GCA_032618575.1). Taxonomy (NCBI): domain Eukaryota; kingdom Viridiplantae; phylum Streptophyta; class Magnoliopsida; order Solanales; family Solanaceae; genus Nicotiana; species Nicotiana noctiflora. Next base: position 139,280 of record JASVEL010013965.1, read on the forward strand.
GTTTGTTGAAAAAATCTAGGTACAGCAACCAACAAAAACTCTCACATTCAACAGAAGCAGAGGCGGACCCAGGATTTAAAGGTAGCGAGTATATTGTAACATTACCTTAATAATATTTGTAGGCAATAGGGTTACGACGGAAATAATTACTCGTTGATTTTAGGGGACTAATAACTAGTGGTTGCATGTGGGTTTTGAAAATTAAGGAAGAATTTTTTTTTTGTGTGGAGAAATAATTGGAGAAAAAACTTTTGATGTAGGGATTTAACTAAAAGTAAAAGGGTAGGTCCATTGAAAAAACTAAATCAAATACACTAAGAAAGTACTGCATCTTTCAACGACTTTTTGTATCACTACATATAATTTTTTAAATCTTTGAAATTCTCTCAAAGAGAGAGAAATGGTTACTAGAATAAGACCCAATCAAAAATATTATTTTTATTGTTTGAACCTGAGATTCGAGCTTAGGTCTTAAAAAAGCCAACTACTCCAAAACCAACTTTTCTATCCAATCCTTGTAAATGAGGGTGCAACATAATATATTTATAGGGGCCCTTCCTGTATTAACTTATATATATATATATATATAATATATACAGTATTTTTACCGTAGCCAACAGGTGCCCGTGCCCCAACCCAAGCGTAGGTCCGCCCCTGATCAGAAGGATTAATGAGGTATTACCTTTACCTTGTATTTGCAAGCCTGAGTCTCGGCATGCAAATTTTGGTTATGATACATGAGCCTTGTAGTGAACTATCTGTTAAAGAAGTGAAACAAGATTAATTTCACTAGTTACTGAAACTGAATGAACAAAAACTCATAATGAGATATGGATGACCAAACTCACTCCAGCATCTCTAGAAATGATTTCTCCCTCAAGCAATTGTGTTCCCTGACTCGCTTCTTGAAGACTTTTCCCTTTTCACTCTAAATGCATGTACACATAGATATTAAAATAATTAGAAACCTAAATGGGTCTTATATTTGAGAATTCATGACACATTATAAAGTTGTTAAAAAATTTTCCTATCAGCATCACTGCTCTTTACATTGTTCATTTGTTTCTTGATGGCATGAAGTTCAAGTTCAAGCCCTGCTCTCTGTAAATGCTGGTTTTAAGTTTTCCTCTGACTATATCAACCTATATAGTGGTAAATCATGTCATTAGATAAATAAATATAGTAGAAATAAATAAAGTAAAAAGATTCACTCTCGTTGCAGCCTAGTTATGTACTAATAAGCAATTTCACCGCAGCATCTTTGAATTCTATCAAATATATAAGTTGGTTCAGCATCACTTTTCATTTTCTCCCATTCGTCATTCCATTTTCTTCTTATCATCCTTGTGCACCCTGTTTGACCCAAAAGTTATTGATTGCTTTTTGAGTTAGGGACAATCAAAGATTATAAGAAGGTAAATCGGAATCAGTGGTAATATACTTAAGGATAGATCTATGATTCGTATGTAGATTGTTCTAGTAAAGTTATAAGAGACTTATTGAGATATTAAAGTTAGCCAACAATAGGGAGGTGAGACAGAGAGAGAATGATAGATAGAGAGAGAATAATAGATAGAGAGAGATTGTATTATTAATGAATAATAACACCCGTCTTACAAATGAGGGAGACCTTTCCTTATATAGAAGGAAGGCCCCCTCGCCAACACATTACATTATTTCATAACTACTGTTACTACAGCAACGGAATTAGGCGGAGGAGTCGGGACGCCTATACATGCGAGTTTGTCAATACGCGTTCATAGTTGGGAGCGTACTCCCTCTCGTCGTATGGGCGTGAAGGAAGATACTATTTGACGTCTACGGCCGTATATGGAGATGTACTCGAATTACATTAATCATATCCGATTCGACCCCATACAGTTAGTCCCTCCGCCTATTGGAGATGTATTCGACATATATCTGCAATGGGTGGAAAAAGTCGACCCGTCTTGGATCTATTCATGTGTGCATACATGGCCGGATCTATTCATGTGTGCATACATGGCACGTTCTTTTGAACCATCGTTTGCTAACGACATGCGTCATGATTGCAACTGCCCCCGAGGTAGGCCAGAAATGTGATTTGACGTTTCGGTTTCCCGCCTCCTTTTCTGATACTAACCTCTTCGAATTCCGTATACTGGCCCGCTATAAATAGTGAGGGTTTTCAAGGCTTTTCATTCTTTGGATCATCACAAAAGGTTCTTTATATTTTTGTCATTCATCTTTTCCTTATAGCAACACAGCTTTTCGTGTTGACCTCGTGGTTTGCTATTATACATTGAATTTGATAGAAAGATAAAAAATGGCTAAGGGCGGTCGTCGTCGTGGGACAGATGAGGGTGAGGCTACTTCTAGGGTTCCTCAGCCCTCGGGAGGTGGCAAGAAACCCCGCAAACCTCTTGTTCCTCTTTCCGTGGAAAACCTGCTTCCCCGCGAACTATACGTTCGAAGGGATTTCCCTACAAAGGGGGCTAATCCGGCATGAGAAAGGTCCACATTTACTGAACCTCTTCTAAATGAACTCCGAGTATCTTGTCAGATTCCGGAGGCGGTCGTCATGCAAACGGCCGAAGGGGACCTTGCCAACATGCAAAGAGTCGGGTTCTGTGATTTCTATGAATATCCCTTTATAATGGGATGTAGCCTCCCCATTTATCCATTGGCGGAAGAGTTATGCTGGTTTTACAATGTAGGTCCGGCCCAGCTTACCCCTTATACGTGGAAGATATGCCGCATTCTGACGACTTATGCCGAGAGGGCCGGATTAGACGTCACGGTATACCATCTGCTACAGCTGTTCAGTCCCGGGTTCATGAGAGGGACGAAGCTCCAATTAAAGAATCGAGGGACGAAAGGCCTGGTCATCGAGACAGGCGACAAGCCTAATTGCCAGTTCTGGCTGAAATATTTCTTTGTCCGAACGTCACATATGGTGACGCCGAACGTAAGTATTATCCCTTGCGCTTAATTAATTTGCGCCTGTTCGGCTTTTCGTCATCTTATTATATTTTTTGTTTGCAGCAAGGGTGCGTACAGCCCAGTCCGTGCCGGACATTAAAACTTGGGTGGGGCAGTTGATGCCCTTCGCGGAGGAGTGCAGGACATGGGCCGCATTTACCACAAAATATGGCCTCCCATGTATTGTCGTGGTTCTGGGTTTGGCGACCTCATATCTTATTTAGACATCGCGTTTTCTCATGCATTTTTATAATTGTGTTGGTAGCCCAGAGTGTACCGCGGAAAAGGAGACATCGCCACTTCCTCGTCGGCGGATTCCGGTTTTGAACACGTGGTTCACGTAAGAGAGACTGCCTCTGAGGCCAATAGCCTTGAGAGTGATCGAGCGGATGTGGGAGCATCTAGTGCTGATGTTTCCGACGCTGCTCATTCTAAAGGCGAAGCCGTATTTCGGGAGCTGGCTTTTGCGGATATCCCCGGGACTTCTCGTCCCGTGGTTGAGTTAGTGAATAAACCGACGTCTAGAGACGGCCCTTTTCCTCCACCTCTTCTTGTTGAAGAGGACGCTTCAGAGGACGATGAGCTGTTGGAGCGAAAGAGGCACCGACTACTCATTGGAAAAGGCGTGGCCATGGAGTAGAGGGAGGTGATTACTCGCCGTCCCGAGTCAAGGCTAGTCCTTATGGGCGATGCCATCCGACCGGAGAGGGAGGCCCTCTTGAGGGAGGTTGCGGGAAATACCGCTTCTCCGCATATTGAGGATGACAGCGCGCCGGCTGTCACCGGGCTGGCTGCTGACGAGGAAGGGGCTACTCCCGGACAGGCTCCTATTTCTAGGGACGTGCCGTAGGAAGACTTTGCCCGGTGGATATGGCGATGATAGGTCCTACCCGTCGGCTCATGATCCCTACGGGATACAACCTGCTGCTGGACAGCGAGCAGGCTATGGCGGACATGTCCTTGGTATGTGGAGCTGCCGAGGCAGGGTCTTTGAAGGCCGTGAGTGATAGAGATTTGTCTCGTCGAGTCGCTGGCGTTGCCTTGCGGGTATGACTTGGTTATTGTTTTTCGTAATTCTCTTATGAGCCCTGAGGCATTGTGTCGTTTTGAATTATATTTTTTTTCTTTATGTTTTTCTCAGACCCTCATCTTGGAGGTGGAGCGAGGCCGACGGGATCGAAAGAAGAACGCTTCCCTCAGGAAAGCATCGAAGAAATATCGGGAGGACCGTAGTAAGCATAAGACACTGGCAGACCTCTATACCCAGGATCCCCAGTTTCGAGTTTTCTGTGAGGGTTTGGAGCTGGCAGAGGATTAGCTGCGGGAGCGTACGGCCCAACTGGAGAGGACGGACGCGAACTTGATGGCCGCTGTGGCTCGAAATACCGAATTGGAGAGTCTCCTCCAACAACATGGGGGAGAACTGGAACTGGGCCGTGTGGCGATGTCGTAGGTAGCAGAGTTATGTGCCAGGGTTGATGCCCTTACCGCCGAGCTCAGGGCCGCAACGGTTGAGGTGGTCACCCCTCAGCAGGCGGGGACTGTTGTTCCAGCTGGCGATATGTCTCGTGAGGCTCATGATATGTTTGTGTATGATGAGGCGAGGCAGACTGTTTTCGAGGAGCTGCTGGCCGTTGGTAAAGCCACTAAGGCATAGGTCGAAACTGAGCATCGCCTTGTTAGGGTTGCGCGCGAGGCTTGTGGGTATAACCTTGACTCTCCGGACCAAGCGGGCTGTACGATGTGGACCAATTGGTCATAGGGTCTTGGATTTCTAGGGCGTTCCGGACCGAAGGCGATGGGGACCGTGTTGACGATGCGGCGAGTGCGGCGAGTGCGGCGGAAGGTGGCTGGGGCTAGGATGGTTAGATATGACTTTTTCTCCCTTTTATTTTTTGTAATCGAGGCTGTGTTGTAAATTTGTAATCTATTTAATGATTTATGATGATTTCGTGGGATTTGTTGTGTTTTTATGTCTTCTTTTGAAATTCTATTTTTCGTGTGGCGTGACCTTTAGTTGAGTTAAGTCGCCGTAGTAAGGTTGGATTGACTCCGGTCACATCCGCTTGTGTTTTTCTTTTGCGCGGTTATTGCTTTCCCTTTGGATATTTTATGCGTTAAGGAGTGGCTGTGACCTTCCGCGTTTGTGGGCGGTCGTGACCTTTTGTTTATCGAAAGCGGACGTAGTCTTTTTATACACTGTTAGAGACTTAGCCTTTTGCGTTTATGGGTGGCCGTGGCCTTTTGTTTGTCGGAGATGACCGTAGTCTCTCCTTACGCTGTTAGGGCCTTAGCCTTTTGCATTTATGGGTGGCCATGGCCTTTTGTTTGTCGGAGATGCTCGTAGTCTCTCCTTACGCTGTTAGGGCCTTAGCCTTTTGCGTTTATGGGTGGCCTTCTGTTTGTCGGAGATGACCGTAGTCTCTCCTTACGCTATTAGGGCCTTAGCCTTTTGTTTTCTCTCTTTACGTTGTTAGGGCATTAGCCTTTTGCGTTTCTCTCTTTACGCTGTTAGGGCCTTAGCATTTTGCGTTTATGGGTGGCCGTGGCCTTTTGTTTTTCGGAGATGACCGCTGTCTCTCCTTACGTTGTTAGGGCCTTAGCCTTTTGCAGTTGTGGGTGGCCGTGGCATTTTTATTTGTCGGAGATGACCGTAGCCTTTCATACATTGGAGATGGCTGTAGCCTTTCATACATTGGAGGTGGTGTAGCCTTTCATACATTGGAGATGGCCTTAGCCTTTCATACATTGGAGATGGCAGTAGCCTTTCATACATAGGAGATGGCCGTAGCCCTAGTCCTTGTGATATGCCATTCGTGTCGATCGTCGGTATGCTTGGTGTATCAGATTTAAAATTTTAAGCATTCCCGAGCGTTTCCTTCATCGCCTCATTAAAAACCTCTCTGAGAAAACCCAATTGGGACAAAACTCGGATGAGGGATAAAGAGTACGACTTGGGGGATAATCTTTCTAAAAATGAAAATGCTTGAGGTGGGAGATGTTCCAGTTATTTTGGAGCGTCTTCCTGTTCATGGTCTCTAGCCTGAAGGAGCCTTTGTCTGTTGCTGCGGTGGTTTTGTAGGGTCCGTCCCAATTGGTGCCCAACTTTCCCTCATTAGGGTCTTTGGATGCCAATGTCTTGGCTTTTAACACGTAGTCGCCTACTTTGAGTGGTCGGATTTTTGCTCTCTTGTTGTAGTATCTCTCGATCTGTTGTTTTTGGGCCACTAGCCTAATGTGGGCCATTTCCCTTCTTTCTTCGGCTTCATCAAGGTCTTGTAGTCGATTTGCATCGTTCTCCTCTCTTCTCGTGTGCGAGTACCTTAGTCTTGGCTCACCAACTTCGACTGGTATGACGGCATCAGTTCCATAGACTTATAAGTAAGGAGTTTCTCCTGTGGAGGATTTGGGGGTAGTTCTGTGTGCCCATAGTACTTCTGGCAGTAGCTCGGGCCATAATCCTTTAGCTTTTTCGAGTTTCTTCTTCAAAATATTCAGTATGGTTTTGTTGGATGAATCTGCTTGGCCGTTGGCGGTTGGATGATATTGTGTTGAAAGTATTCTTTTGAGGCGCCATTTGTCAAAGAATTCGGTTGTTTTTTGCCCTATGAACTGTCGTCCATTGTCACAGGTTATTTCTTTGGGGATGCCGAAGCAACATATGATGTTCTTCCAGATGAAGGCGATGATCTCTTGCTCGCGAATCTGGGCATAAGCGCCTGCTTCCACCCACTTGGAGAAATAGTCAGTTAAAACTAATAAAAATCGTACATTTCCTCGTCCCACGGGTAACGGTCCAACGATGTCCATTCCCCATTAGATGAAGGGCCATGGTAAAGTGACCGAATGGAGAGGTTCCACCGGCTGATGTATCAGATGGGCGAACTTTTGGCATTTCTCGCATTGGCGAACGTATTCTGCGGCATCTTTTTTCATGGTGGGCCAGTAGTACCCAGCCCGTATTAGACATCGCATGAGTGCTCGGTTGCCTGTATGAGTGCCACAATGACCTTCGTGGACTTCCTCCAATACCGGCGTCGTCTGGTTGGGGCCTAGGCACTTAGCCAAGGGTCTTCCAAAAGTCCTTTTTTAGAGGTCGTTATTTATCATACAGTACCTTGCTGCCTGTGTACGAACTTTCTTGCTTCTTTTTTGTCGTGTGGTAAGTTTCCATCCTGCAGATATGATACAAATTGATTGCGCCAGTCCCAAGTCAGATGTAGGGAGAGTACCTCAGTGTGGTCGATCGCTGAGTGAAGGAGGGTGACAATGCTTTCTTGGTGGCGGTAGCGGCCAGTTTAGCCAGCCCGTTTGCTTCGGCGTTATGCACCCTAGGAACCTATTCAAAGCGGCAGTCGTCGAGCTGTGCCATTAGTTTGCATATTTCTGTCCGGTATTTCTGTAGCCTTTGTTCCTTGACCTGATAAGTCCCGGTGACTTGATTTACGGCGAGTTGTGAGTCGCAATGTAGTACCAGTCGGCGAGCTCCGTACCTGATGGCTAATTTTATACCTAGAATAACAGCTTCATATTCTGTCTCGTTGTTAGTTATCTCGGGACATTGTATGGACTGGCGAATGACTTCACCCGTGGGAACTTCGAGGACGAGTCCCAGTCCCGACCCCGAGGCGTTTGCGACCCCATCAGTGTGGAAAATCCAGGGGTCGGTGTTTGAAGTGGCCTGTAGGGCTTCCTTCTCTGCCTGTGGTGATATTTTGACACTGAAACCAGCCACGAAGTCCGCGAGGACTTGTGACTTGATGGTGGTTCTGGGAATATAAGTGATATCATGCTCGTTGAGCTCTATGGCCCATCTGGCGAGACGGCCCGATAGTTCGGGCTTGTGCAGGATGCTCCTCAGAGGGAAAGTGGTCACTACTCTGATGGGATCGCATTGGAAGTAGGGTCTCACCTTTCTAGAAGCCGTGACCAGTGCCAAAGTCAATTTCTTGAGATGTGGGTATCGAGTTTTGGCGTTCACTAGGGTTTTGCTAATGTAATAGATAGGCGATAGCATACCGTTTTCTTCATGAACCAGTATCGTACTAACCGCAACTTCTGATACGGCTAGGTATGTCAGCAGAGGCTCACCTGGTTTTGCTTTTGACAGCAATGGTGGCGACGATAGATATGCTTTCAGCCTTTGTAGGTCTTTGACGCATTCTTCATTCCAGTGGAATCCGTTGTCCTTTCTCAATACATTGAAAAATTTGTGGCATTGATCTGAGGAACGGGAGATGAAGTGGGAGAGGACAGCTATTTGACCTGTCAACTTCTGGAGTTGTCTCTTGCTGTTGAGTGTTTCGGGTATTGAGGCGATTGCCTTGATCTGATCGGGGTAGACTTCGATCCCTCTTTGGGATACGAGAAACCCTAGAAACTTTCCTGACGCCACACCGAAGGCGCATTTCTCGGGATTCAGCTTCATCCTATATTTTTTCAGTATTTCGAAGGCCTCTCGTAGGTGGTCGATGTGGTCTTCCTTACTTGCAGACTTCACTAGCATGTCGTCGATGTAAAGCTCTATGGTTTTCCCAAGTTGCTCTTTGAACATCTTAGTGACCGGTCTTTGGTAAGTGGCCTTTGCATTCTTGAGCCCGAAGAGCATCACTCTGTAACAGTAGGTACCTTGGTGTGTGATGAACGTGGTTTTCTCTTGATCTTCCTCGGTCATCAGGATTTGGTTATAGCCAGAGTATGCGTACAAGAAACTTAGTAGTTCATGTGTGGTGGTTGCGTCGATTAGTTGATCGATGTGAAGGAGGGGGAAGGAATCCTTAAGATAGGCCTTGTTCAGGTCAGTGAAGTCCACGCACATCCTCCATTTCCCGTTCTTCTTTTTGACCATTACCACATTGGCGACCCATTGTGGATATTTTGACTCCCTAACAGAGCCGTTGGCTAGCAATTTGTCTACTTCTTCGCGGACTGCCTCATTGATTATGGCGTTGAACATTCTCCTGATTTGCCTCACCGACGGGTGTGGTGGGTCCACATTGAGCATGTGGGTGACGATATCTGGCGAGATCCCTGGCATATCTGCATGGGAAAAAGAGAATGTGTCTGCATAGTTAGTTAGAAATTCATGATACTTACCCGGGTCGGTGAGCCCGTGGCCGATGTATGCCTTCGTTTCGGGGTTATTACGATCTAGCTGAACTGGGTCGAGATCTTTGACCGTAGCTTTACAAGCTTTCACAACATCTGGGTCTCTGTTGGCGTCGGCCGTCGGGTCCGCTTTGGTCCCCGATACGGCTGATTGCTATGCCTCTGCGCTTGCCCCGCTCAGTTGTCGGTGTGGGCGCAGTCTTGTATTATTTTATAGCACTCTTGCACTGTCCGCGGTTCTCCCTTAAATCTGAATATTCCCCATGGAATAGGGAACTTGACCACTTGATATAAGCTCGAGGGGACCGCTCGCATGGCATGTATCCACGGGCGCCCGATGATGACATTGTATGCTATCTCTTGATTCATCACATGGAAGGTGGTTTCCAAGGTGACTCCCCATGCGAGGACGGGTAGGGTCACTTCTCCTAATGTGCGCTCCACTGCATTGTTAAAACCAGTTAGAGTTATGCAGCGGGGGGTTATCCGGTCCTCGAGTCCCATCTGTGAGAGGACTCTCGGATGGATGATGCATGCGCCGCTTCCGTCATCGATCATGACTCTCTTGACGTCCGTATCAATGATACGTAAAGTAATAACTAAAGCATCATAATGGGGAAAACATAAACCGTCGGTGTTAGACTTGTCACACCTCTTTTTTACCGCACCCGCGAGGGTGCAAAGAGTTTTTTCCAATTAAAGGACAATCGAAACGGGATTAATTTATTTAATTATTCAGAGTCGCCACTTGGAAAAATAATGGTGTCCCAAGTCACCGATTTAATCCCGAACCGAGGAAATTTTATGACTCTATAATGTAGTCTGCGAAACTAGAAACCTGGATAAGGAATTCTGTTAACCCGGGAGAAGGTGTTAGGCACTCCCGGATTCCGTGGTTTTAGCACGGTCGCTCAATTGCGATTTTTGTTTCTATCTGATTCTTTTATATATTTTAACTATGTGCTTTTAATGCTCTGCTCTTATTTTTTAGAAGAATTGCGACGTTACGAAAACACATTTCGAGTCACACCGCAACCGGTACGCGCCTGTGACTTTAATGTATTTTAGTTTCGCCGAGAGTAAGATTTGGGTCACATAAATGCACACCCGTATTCAGGAAAGTAATTTTATTTCAAATTGTACCTAAAGAGTTTATCGTCTATTTAACTTTAGGAAAGGCCCGTGAAATTCACTAGACGGTCCTGCCAAGTCTAAGTTTCCACGACAATTATTCGAGGACGCCACAATTAGGTGTTTAGTGCGGCGAGGCTCGTCTCGCTCTTTTATTAAAGGCCAGACCTAACATGATTATGCCTTTTTATTTGACTGGTCTCAAACAATAAACCAAGGTCCTGGTTAAACGATATTTTAAAACTATACATTAAAACCTCCCAGTCAAGTTTGTACCAACGGACTTATGGATCCATTTCTAATGAGACGAGGCCAAGGAATTTGTCATTTATACTATAGAGTTGGCTATCAAGTTCCGACGTCGAACCCGCAACTATTCGACATATGCGAATGATTCACATTAAAGTCCTCGTTTGCATGATTTATTTAAGTTCCAATTAATAGCCCAACCCCAATTGCAATTATCTAATAATCTAAGTTCATGACAGATTGTTATAAAAATGGTAGTGAGACATGGTACTAGCTTTCAGATTCCTTTATATACATGGCTAAGCTATTAAACTACCTTTAGAATTTATTATCAAAGTATCCATGAGATCGTATTACTCCGTATATTTTGGCACACGAGACTTCAATAATCAAAGTAACCAAACCAACATGAGGTATTAATACTACAATATTGAATATCATCATCACAGTCACATAATCTTCATAAAAAAACGTTCAATTATTTCATGTCATGATCACAACTGGTTTATTCAATCCTAATCAAACTTCATACATCTTCAATCATAGACGAGTATTTAGCTAAACATTTCACAAATAGATACAAAAATAGAACATCGAATGAACTTAGTCAACTGTTTCGTATATGCTTCTTCATTTGATTTTCCAAGTTAAACTCTCATCGATTCTTTACAATTGTATACAAGGATATGGAGAGTACCTGGACAATGGAAACAGAAGGAGAAGAAGAAGTCAGCAGTAGTAGTATGCAACAACAGCAACAACAATGCAAGCGTGTACCAACAACACAATCCAAATGCAATTCAAACAGTCAATCACCCAAGGCCAATTGTAGCAGAGACCAAACAGTCACACCCAAATAAACAACCAGCAAAGAGCCACGACCAGCAGTAACAACAAACGGCAAACAGCACAAGAACCACAACAACACAACACCAAACTTTATTAGAATGCCTCAACTGAAACCAAAGTCTGCTTGAAAACCAACCAGCAGATGCTACTGACTCCAGTGAACCAATCGAACAGGGAAATGTAGCTACCTTCAGGAATCTCCAAGCCCTCTAATGTCTATCCCTAATCTGTATATTTCAGTGTCTCAGCCTATGTGTTTCTCAATGTTTCAGACCAGCATTCTAAGAGTCTATCTCTGTGTATATATGAATGTCTCTCTATGTCTCTCGGAATCTCTCACTGTCTGCCTGTCTGCCCTCTTCACAGGTTTTTTCTCCGCCCTTCTCTAAGGTCTGTATGTCTCTTCTTATAGTTGAGACCAACAGCTCCTAAGTTACTCCCCCCATGTCAGGGGCTCTATTTGCCCATACCTCTCTCTGTTTCCAGCCCACTGTCCCTGAACTTCCACTATCCCTTGTCCATGTATGGACTTTATTAGTTAACTATGGTTTCCGCCCAGACAAGGCTAAGTGCCCTGCAGTGACAGCAGGCTCCACTGTCCAGCTTCATGTGCAGGGCATCAGGGATATTTCAAAGATGCTAACACCTAATTTCCTAGTCAGCTAATTCCCATCCTAATTTCAGTTTCAATCAAACACTCCAATTCAATTCAAAAGTGTTATTCACTGTCTGGGATATCAAACAAATCAACCTATGCAGCTAATCGACGACATTTAATCAACTACAACATATAACAATGGTAACAAATTAATTATCCAAACAGTGATTGCGAAAGTCTCGGCAAAAAATGAAAACCAAATATTCGACGACGCTAAGCGAAACGAATAACTATCCTATGACAAACATATTCGAACAATTAACAGAATACAAATTGACCAAATAAAAGTCTTTGGGGATGAAGAACAAAAACCGAAAAACTAAAGCACGAGGACAAAATTCAATTGATTAACAAATGGAATATGAAGAAATAAAGGAAGAAATACCATAAGAGAAGACCAACTCTGCATTTGAACGGACCCGGACCTGTCTTGGGTTCAATTCGAACTTGGGATTCAACTTGGACTTGGGTTCTTCGTTTTTGAGGCCAATGGACCTTAATTGAGATGTTTTCAATAATGAAAACATCCCAATTAAGGTCTATTAGACCTCAATTAGGAAGAAATCGGCATCTAGGGTTCATGGCCGAGATTTGGGGCTTTTACAACCCTGGTAAGATTCGAGCTAAACCAAGGCCGGTGGGGGTATGAGGGAGGCGAGGGGAAGCTATGGTGTGATTTTGGTGAGGTTTGGCATGAATGTCAAATTCCGGCGACCTTCGAACGAATATTCGAGACGCTCAAGCGATATTCGAGCCTAACGGAGGCCGGATTCGAAGAGAGGGATGTGAGGAGAAGGGTTGGTGTTAATTTGGTGGCCGTTGGCCTACCGGAACCGCCGTGAGGCGATTTCCGGCGGGCGGCGCACGGCGGTGGACGGCGAGGTCTGAGCGTCTCTAAGACGACGAAGACGAGGGGGGGTTTAGGGGGGCGGGTGTGTGGTTTAGGAATATATACCAACCAAGGGATTTGATCCAGGCCGTTGGATCGATTAAGATTGACGGCTTGGATCAACCTACTTAACTAAACGGGGTCGTTCGAGTAGGTTTGAGACCGGGCGGGTTTTTGTGTGGATATGGGTCGGGCAAACTCGGGTTGTGGGGGTGAAGTGCTGGCCGTTGGATCAACTTAGTTAAACGGCCCAGATGAATGCTTCCTAAACGGGTAGTAGAGGTGAATCTTGGCCATCGGATCAATTTGAAATGGACGACCAGGATTAAAAGTGAGCCGGACTGGGTTTGGAATAATTTGATTGGGCCTGGTTTTGGACTGGGTTTGGCCTCTTTGAGTCCATTCCGATTTTCTCTTTATTCTTGTTCTTTTTGTTTCTCTTTTTTTTCTTTTCTTTTATTTAAACAATTAATTAAAACTAAAAATTTTAACAATCCCAAATTAACCTATAGAACCAAATTAACTTATAAAAATGCTAATTAACTCTCAATAACAATCACCATGCAATCAAATAGCAAAAAATAAAATCACACAATTTGGACATTAAATGTTTAAAAATGCAAAACTACATTATATTTTTTTATGATTTTCATTTTTCTATAACAAACTTAATTACTCTAAATTACAAATATATAAAAAAAATGCAAACATTTTTATATTTTATATTAATTTAAATAATAGACATGCACACGCAAAAGATGCAAATAATAAGAGAAAAATAACAAAAATCACAAAAAATCACACTCAACACAAAACTATTTTATTTTGAATTTTTTGGGAATAATTCTCATGTAGGGCAAAAATCACGTGCTCACAGTAAGTTGTATTTGGAAGAGTTTTCGTGCAAAGATAAGTGAGCGGATACGAGCGATTTTTGCCCGTTGGAGCACTCCGTATGAAGCATTTTTTCGGAAAAGTTTGACCGAACCTTTGCTTCGGAAGGTCTCCTACATATCCCTGGCTAAAAGGGAATCAGGTCAATGTAGTTCGGGAAGCTCTGGTAGCTGGGACTACCATGACTGTTGCGATCTCGCTGTTACTGCTGTTACTGCTATTACTGCTGTTGCCACTGCTTAGCTGACCTCCTTGTTACACCGTACTAAACAACAAAAACAAAAAGCTAGACTAAGTTACAGTACTACAAGTTCTTATCTATCCTTTTTAACTTGATCGTGTCGCGCTCCTTGCCATCCTGTCTGACTTGGTGTTTCTTCTGATGCTTCTTCTCTTCTGCCAATTGTTATTTCGGCCTATCTTGATTGCCGAACTCCGACCGTTGGTCCCTTCCTTGTGATCTTCGAACTATTCTCCTTCGAAGTCTGAATCTATCTTTCTGATCCTTGTTGCCTTCCTTTGATTATGAACGGGGTTCATGCTGGGGATTTCCGTTATACTCTACCGCTTTCCTCGACCAACTTCAAAAATAAATCGCCATTCCTTTCTTCAGGCGGGCTCCTGACTTCAACATCTTTTGAAAATAAATCGCCATTCCTCTCTTCAGGCGGGCTCCTGACTTCAACATCAACTTATAAAATAAATCGCCATTCCTCTCTTCAGGCGGGCTCCTGACTTCAACAACATCTTTTGAAAATAAATCACCATTCCTCTCTTCGGGCGGGCTCCTGACTTCAACAACATCTTTTAAAATAAATCGCCACTCCGTTCTTCAGGCGGGCTCCTGACTTCAACATCATCTTTTAAAATAGATTGCCATTCCTCTCTTCAGGCGGGCTCCTGACTTCAACATCAACTTATAAAATAAATCGTCATTCCTCTCTTCAGGCGGGCTCCTGACTTCAACAACATTTTTTTTTTTTAACATCAACTTATAAAATAAATCGCCATTCCTCTCTTCAGGCGGGCTCCTGACTTCAACAACATCTTTTGAAAATAAATCGCCATTCCTCTCTTCAGGCGGGCTCCTGACTTCAACATCAACTTATAAAATAAATCGCCATTCCTCTCTTCAGGCGGGCTCCTGACTTCAACAACATCTTTTAAAATAAATCGCCATTCCTCTCTTCGGGCGGGCTCCTGACTTCAACATCAACTTATAAAATAAATCGCCATTCCTCTCTTCAGGCGGGCTCCTGACTTCAACAACATCTTTTAAAATAAATCGCCATTCCTCTCTTCGGGCGGGCTCCTGACTTCAACATCAACTTATAAAATAAATCGCCATTCCTCTCTTCAGGCGGGCTCCTGACTTCAACAACATCTTTTGAAAATAAATCACCATTCCTCTCTTCGGGCGGGCTCCTGACTTCAACAACATCTTTTAAAATAAATCGCCACTCCGTTCTTCAGGCGGGCTCCTGACTTCAACATCATCTTTTAAAATAGATTGCCATTCCTCTCTTCAGGCGGGCTCCTGACTTCAACATCAACTTATAAAATAAATCGCCACTCCGTTCTTCAGGCGGGCTCCTGACTTCAACATCATCTTTTAAAATAGATTGCCATTCCTCTCTTCAGGCGGGCTCCTGACTTCAACAACAACTTAGAAAATAAAACGCCATTCCTCTCTTCAGGCGGGCTCCTGATTTTACATCTTTTGAAAATAAATCGCCATTCCTCTCTTCAGGCGGGCTCCTGACTTCAACATCATCTTTTTAAAATAGATTGCCATTCCTCTCTTCAGGCGGGCTCCTGACTTCAACAACAACTTAGAAAATAAAACGCCATTCCTCTCTTCAGGCGGGCTCCTGATTTTACATCTCTTGAAAATAAATCGCCATTCCTCTCTTCAGGCGGGCTCCTGATTTTACATCTTTTGAAAATAAATCGCCATTCCTCTCTTCAGGCGGGCTCCTGACTTCAACATCATCTCACTTAGAAAATAAAACGTCATTCCATCCATGTCGTCTTCCTTTTCTTCCTGCACCACTTTCTTCTTCCTGCGTTGCTTCTTGGACCATCCTTTCTTCTGAATTACCTTGCTTTGGAATTGTTTTCCTCCTGGGTCATGTTATTTTTCTCTTGACTGCTGGGGATATCTTTGGAACTAATTACTTACCTGCTGGGGTAATGCTGCTGGGGAAATTTTCTTTATTTCCTCTTTTTCTACTTCCTTCAAAACCTTTATTCTCTCCCGGGATCGCTGGGGATTTGAAATGTCGTCAGCTGGGGATTACACTTGCAAACCTCATTCGGGACTCGCGCTCTGCTCCCTTGAAAAACTTGTAGGATATGATGCTGTCGGAGAAATCTCGAAATCAATGTTTCATTCTTCCGAGAACTGCTAGGGATGATACCGACTTCTTGCCTTTCTGAACGCAAGTTTCCTCGTTCTGTCTTGTCTGTTGGGAGTATAATTTCCTCTATCACAACTTGTTTTTGTTTTTTTTTTTTTTTTTTTTTTTCAAAGCTGCTGGGGATAATCGGGTTCAAAGATCATTTCCTCGCGTTATCTGGCTTCTTTCCCCTACCGGGTATTTGGTTTCGAGAAAATTTTCGCAACGGGAGAAAATGTTCTGCCCCAGTTTGAGAATCTTCTTCGTGGCATGCTTTTCTGCCAACAACCCCTCTTTTTCCCGTTTCAAATCAAAGAAAAACTGGTTAGTTTTAAAATGTGGTGGCTGGTTGCGGTGCTCCTGCTGGGGATGGTTCTCCTCCTCTTTCCCTGCTCTGCGTTTCATTATCAGACCCTGCCGGGGATGTTATCATTTGATGATATTCATGCTGGGGATAGTTTTGTCCTTTCTTGCTTCCCCTTCCTCCCTTGACGACTCTTTATTCACAGGCCTTTCCACGTTGTTTTCCACCGGTATCCTGACCACCCGAATTCCTGTGATAGTGACCCTGCGTGAAGACCTTGCATGTTTTACTGGTGAACCATTTTCTTTGTTCACCCTTGTCACTGAAAATACCTTTCTGCTTGGGATATCTCTCCTTTTGCGGCATATCTAAGGACTGGGCATTTCCCGACCTTTGAGTCTCATTAACCTTCCTTGAGGTATCCTTATTGACGCCAATCCCTCCCTTTGTCATTTTCCTATTGCTGGGGAATATACCTCTGGATACTGGCCTTGCGCTTGATCCTTCCTGACTTATACCACTTGGGTGTACCAATCAAAATCCCGTCTTGCGTAATTGGAAAGCTGATGGAAAATTTTGCAGTCATTTCTTGCAAACAGACTCTATTGGGGAATTTTCGATAAAAAGGAGAAAGATAGAAGGAAACGGCATAAAAGACAAAAAGGAAGATGACTCACTAAAAAGAAAAATTATAAGGTAAACCTATCAAACGTGGATACCAACTCTAATGGACATGACATGCACATATAGCCTATATTCCGTTGTTAAACCGCCTTTTGTAATCTTTGCTTGAGGCTTTCCATCTGATTTCCAATCTCCGTTTGACTTGTAGTGCCCGAGGGATTATCACTACCAAGCCTCTCTCATTTCGATTTTTTCTCTCAGCTTTCATCGCCTTATGGTGCCTGCGAAGGTTTTCACCGCTAAGACTCTCTCATTTGTTTTACTTTTCCGCTGGGGATTGGTGGTGTTACTGCTAAAACTCTCCTATTTTCTGCTGGAGATCGGAGTCTTTCTGCCGGGAATTAGAGTGTTATGTCCCGATAAAACTTCTCTCATTTGCCTAACTCAGCCTCTTTTGAAGATTGGTCAAAAAGGTCTTCCTTTGGACCGTAATGTGGGTTTGGACAGGGCTAGAAAGAAAGGGTATTAAAGGCTCAAAATAAAACAAATTGGGTTCAAAATTACAACCTTCGGAATCCTATATTTTCCTTACATAAACACTTTTTTTTTTTTACTGCCCCTGTTTCTTGCTTGGGGATTTTTTTTTTTGGTTTTTATTTACACTATGACCGAGCTGTGAAGCGCCTACGTATCCTCTTTGAGGAATCAGGTCAAACGTAGTTCCCATCTTTCCTCGTTTTTCAAGTTTCTTTTTTTTTTTTTCACATTTTTCTTTTTATCTCTTTTTGTTGTTTTCTTTTTCTTTATCCCTTTCTTCTCTTGCTTTGCAACTAATTCCGAAGGAGGGGTATGAAAGAATTTAAAATAAGGCTCAAAGGGTTAACGAAGGATAAAGTGTTTGGGTAGTAGAACAAAATGCCTTCGTCATTCCAATCTTCAAAACATGCCAAGTGTAAACAACACAATTAACATTCGTCATATCTTTAAAGCACGGTTGGACAACACTGTCATTTTCATTATTGTGAATGACCCCACGTCGATTTGGCCAGCTTGCCTTTAACTGTTTCCTTTTTAGTTGCCCCGGTTTCACATGACTCGGGATCCAAATAACCTCAAATTGTTTTTATTTCCTTTAAATGACCCGACCATCTTCCAATTGCTTCATGATTAACTTTTAGAATTAAACCACAATTATGTGTGCGCATGTCATGTCACTAGATTCGGCGTTTGAGCACAAGACAAATCTAAAGGGTAAAAAGAACTAAACAGATAAAATGACCGGAAGTAACAACAGACCGAAAGCTTCATTAAACTAATGACGAAATGGTTCAATGACAAAACAAACAAAACAAACTAGAGTACGGCCCTGAAACAAAACTGGGCAAAACCAAAGCAAACTGCTAGGACAAAAGGGTTTGACCACAAGAAAACCCTGAAAATAACTCGGGCAACAAAATGACCACAAAAACGAACCACCAAAGCTCCATCTAGCTGACCAAAAGATGGAGTATCTTCCCAATTGCCAAGCACCACATTTTAGCCACTAAGTTCTGCATCAATATTGCCAAGGCTGCCCACTGCTTCAACATTTTTAGCTCCAGTCGGTACACCCCCCAGGGGATTTGTGTGCCCTATGTCATCATCATCGACCACAATCAACCACCCTTTTTGAATCATTCTTTCTATTTCCTTTTTCAAGGTACGGCAACTCTCAATATCGTGCCCTCTGACATTGGAATGGTATGCACATCGTGCAGTAGGATCGAAGCTTCTTGCACGTGGGTCGGGAGTATATCCGGGGAGCGGTGTAATCAGGCCGACATGTTTTAACTTTTCAAACAGACTTGCATAGGACTCTCCGATAGGGGTAAGAGCTTTTTCTCGCTTCAGCAACCTCTCCTCCCTAAACGCCTTATTTGGCCTGAAACTTGACCCAGGGGGTTTCCGGTATGTTCGTGGGGGTTGGTAAGCCTTTTGTGGAGCTGGGTACCTGGAAGGTGAAGTACGATTTTGGTTGTCCCGGGGAGAGTAGTGGTGTCGGGGACGGGAGTAGCGTTGTGAAAACATAGTTGGGGGACGAGTAATTGAGTTACTCGAATGGCTGGAGAAGTTGTGATAGGCGGGTATATATGGAGAGTGCGGGAGATCATCCGGCATCGGGTTCATGGTACGGGTAAGGACAGAGTCCAGGAAGCTAGGTGGTGGCGGAGGTGGTGCTTTTCCATCCATCCACGCCCGATACATATCGGCCACGTGTTGTCTCAATATCTTGACTTCCTCTACTAACCCGTGGTTCCGTTCAACCAGTTGTTGTCGGGTACCTGTACCAACCCACTCAGTCTTGAGATTATCTGCCATTGTCCTCCGACTTTGTCTTACGGGGAAGAGTTATTTTAGAACCACAACCAACCACCTTTCTATAAATGGACACAACAAAACAAAGCCAGCATGTCAGCATTAAGGTATCCCGCTTATTGATCAAAATTTTTTTTTTTGGTTATGGAAATGGTCGAATCCTTATGTGGATTGCCTACGTATCATGACCCCGCATGAATCAGACCGAGCGTAGTTCTTGCAAATTAATGCAAGAAGTAAAGAGATATTTTTTGATTTTTTTTTTTTTTTTTTTGAAAGAAAATTATAGAAACCGACTCCAACTACAAACTTGTGTAGGAGATTTCTACAAGAAAAAGAATATTTTTTGGTGTCAATTATGACTATATCTACAAAATTGGCCACATAATGGCTTATTTGACAAAATGACTATTTTTTTGCAAAATCTATTTAAGAAAGATAAACTTAAAATTTTTTTTTTTTTTTTTTTTTTTTTTTTTGTGGCTCATGGGGCATCGTTCGGCATCACCATAAACCAACACAAGACTATTTTTCATAAATTGGCCATGTAATGGCTTATTTAGACACAGTGGCTCTTTTGCAAAATTTTATTTAAGAAGATGCAAATTCAAAATTTTATCCTGCGGCCTATGGGGCATCGTTCAGCACCGACACAGGCCAACACAAGACTGAAGAAGTTCAAATGCCAAATGTGGCTATTTATGCAAAGACCGGCCATGTAATGGCTTATTTGATAAAGTGGATATTTTTGAAAAGTTGAGCAATGACTCAAACTTAATTTTGCGGATACAGCCCTTCAACATTTCCGCGAGGGAATATTTCAAGGTTGTGTCCAAGATTATTTACAAACGATTCAAAGTGGCTATTTTTGCAAAAAAAACAACCTTCCGGTGTCCTTTCGGAACATTCGGCTATTTTCAAAAACAGCGTCACTTCGATTTATTGACAAAATTAAACATACACATTTTTTTTGATTTTTTGAAAGGGGTGGTTGGACCCGATGAGGGTTGCCTACGTATCCCACATAACGGGGAGAATCAAACCAGCGTAGTTCGGTCAGATTATTTGACCAATTATTTCAACAAAATTGTTCTACCTATTTTTCGAATTTTCTTCTCACACAATTCGTCAATATTTCGCTATCTACAATTTCTCTCTTTTTGTTTTTCAGGAATTTAGCCAATAATAATCTAGAACAAATAAATGCAACATATAACATGCTCGGTCTTTAATTTTCCGGGTCACCCGTCCTAGATGGACCCAACCCCTGTGTTGAGTTCCCTAAGTCAGATATGATGCAAATAAACGTCCTAAATCTAGGCTCAATATCCTGATGCTTTTCAATGGTACTAGACCGTGTACCCGAGCAGACAACTCGGATTTGAGGAGGGAGCTACGTACCGGGGACCCGCGGGATCGTCCGGCTTTGTAACTTATCCTACCTCTTTTCTTATTTTGGTATTGACATTAACAGAAAGGGGAGTCTCAACCAGTAAGCACATCCCCGGGGGTAGGAAGAGACGGGTTTTCGGCACAATTTTATATACAGTTCACGCGATATAAAAGCGGTAAACATATAGCAGTTCGTATATACAGTACAACGAATATCAAAGCGGTAGACATGTAGCACATTAATTAAACATGTAATAAAATCAGATATAGACAAAAATAACAATTTAAATGAGCTCGAGTTCTTAGACCCCGAACCGAAGTTCGAGGTTTTTTCCCCAGCAGAGTCGCCAGAGCTGTCACACCTCTTTTTTACGCTTACCCGCGAGGGCGCGAGGGAGTTTTTCCAATTAAAGGACAATCGAAACGGGATTAATTTATTTAATTATTCAGAGTCGCCACTTGGAAAAATAATGGTGTCCCAAGTCACCGATTTAATCCCGAACCGAGGAAATTTTATGACTCTATAATGTAGTCTGCGAAACTAGAAACCTGGATAAGGAATTCTGTTAACCGGGGAGAAGGTGTTAGGCACTCCCGGATTCCGTGGTTTTAGCACGGTCGCTCAATTGCGATTTTTGTTTCTATCTGATTCTTTTATATATTTTAACTATGTGCTTTTAATGCTCTGCTCTTATTTTTTAGAAGAATTGCGACGTTACGAAAACACATTTCGAGTCACACCGCAACCGGTACGCCTGTGACTTTAATGTATTTCAGTTTCGCCGAGAGTAAGATTTGGGTCACATAAATGCACACCCGTATTCAGGAAAGTAATTTTATTTCAAATTGTACCTAAAGAGTTTATCGTCTATTTAACTTTAGGAAAGGCCCGTGAAATTCACTAGACGGTCCTGCCAAGTCTAAGTTTCCACGACAATTATTCGAGGACGCCACAATTAGGTGTTTAGTGCGGCGAGGCTCGTCTCGCTCTTTTATTAAAGGCCAGACCTAACATGATTATGCCTTTTTATTTGACTGGTCTCAAACAATAAACCAAGGTCCTGGTTAAACGATATTTTAAAACTATACATTAAAACCTCCCAGTCAAGTTTGTACCAACGGACTTATGGATCCATTTCTAATGAGACGAGGCCAAGGAATTTGTCATTTATACTATAGAGTTGGCTATCAAGTTCCGACGTCGAACCCGCAACTATTCGACATATGCGAATGATTCACATTAAAGTCCTCGTTTGCATGATTTATTTAAGTTCCAATTAATAGCCCAACCCCAATTGCAATTATCTAATAATCTAAGTTCATGACGGATTGTTATAAAAATGGTAGTGAGACATGGTACTAGCTTTCAGATTCCTTTATATACATGGCTAAGCTATTAAACTACCTTTAGAATTTATTATCAAAGTATCCATGAGATCGTATTACTCCGTATATTTTGGCACACGAGACTTCAATAATCAAAGTAACCAAACCAACATGAGGTATTAATACTACAATATTGAATATCATCATCACAGTCACATAATCTTCATAAAAAAACGTTCAATTATTTCATGTCATGATCACAACTGGTTTATTCAATCCTAATCAAACTTCATACATCTTCAATCATAGACGAGTATTTAGCTAAACATTTCACAAATAGATACAAAAATAGAACATCGAATGAACTTAGTCAACTGTTTCGTATATGCTTCTTCATTTGATTTTCCAAGTTAAACTCTCATCGATTCTTTACAATTGTATACAAGGATATGGAGAGTACCTGGACAATGGAAACAGAAGGAGAAGAAGAAGTCAGCAGTAGTAGTATGCAACAACAGCAACAACAATGCAAGCGTGTACCAACAACACAATCCAAATGCAATTCAAACAGTCAATCACCCAAGGCCAATTGTAGCAGAGACCAAACAGTCACACCCAAATAAACAACCAGCAAAGAGCCACGACCAGCAGTAACAACAAACGGCAAACAGCACAAGAACCACAACAACACAACACCAAACTTTATTAGAATGCCTCAACTGAAACCAAAGTCTGCTTGAAGACTCCAGTGAACCAATCGAACAGGGAAATGTAGCTCCCTTCAGGAATCTCCAAGCCCTCTAATGTCTATCCCTAATCTGTATATTTCAGTGTCTCAGCCTATGTGTTTCTCAATGTTTCAGACCAGCATTCTAAGAGTCTATCTCTGTGTATATATGAATGTCTCTCTATGTCTCTCGGAATCTCTCACTGTCTGCCTGTCTGCCCTCTTCACAGGTTTTTTCTCCGCCCTTCTCTAAGGTCTGTATGTCTCTTCTTATAGTTGAGACCAACAGCTCCTAAGTTACTCCCCCCATGTCAGGGGCTCTATTTGCCCATACCTCTCTCTGTTTCCAGCCCACTGTCCCTGAACTTCCACTATCCCTTGTCCATGTATGGACTTTATTAGTTAACTATGGTTTCCGCCCAGACAAGGCTAAGTGCCCTGCAGTGACAGCAGGCTCCACTGTCCAGCTTCATGTGCAGGGCATCAGGGATATTTCAAAGATGCTAACACCTAATTTCCTAGTCAGCTAATTCCCATCCTAAGTTCAGTTTCAATCAAACACTCCAATTCAATTCAAAAGTGTTATTCACTGTCTGGGATATCAAACAAATCAACCTATGCAGCTAATCGACGACATTTAATCAACTACAACATATAACAATGGTAACAAATTAATTATCCAAACAGTGATTGCGAAAGTCTCGGCAAAAAATGAAAACCAAATATTCGACGACGCTAAGCGAAACGAATAACTATCCTATGACAAACATATTCGAACAATTAACAGAATACAAATTGACCAAATAAAAGTCTTTGGGGATGAAGAACAAAAACCGAAAAACTAAAGCACGAGGACAAAATTCAATTGATTAACAAATGGAATATGAAGAAATAAAGGAAGAAATACCATAAGAGAAGACCAACTCTGCATTTGAACGGACCCGGACCTGTCTTGGGTTCAATTCGAACTTGGGATTCAACTTGGACTTGGGTTCTTCGTTTTTGAGGCCAATGGACCTTAATTGAGATGTTTTCAATAATGAAAACATCCCAATTAAGGTCTATTAGACCTCAATTAGGAAGAAATCGGCATCTAGGGTTCATGGCCGAGATTTGGGGCTTTTACAACCCTGGTAAGATTCGAGCTAAACCAAGGCCGGTGGGGGTATGAGGGAGGCGAGGGGAAGCTATGGTGTGATTTTGGTGAGGTTTGGCATGAATGTCAAATTCCGGCGACCTTCGAACGAATATTCGAGACGCTCAAGCGATATTCGAGCCTAACGGAGGCCGGATTCGAAGAGAGGGATGTGAGGAGAAGGGTTGGTGTTAATTTGGTGGCCGTTGGCCTACCGGAACCGCCGTGAGGCGATTTCCGGCGGGCGGCGCACGGCGGTGGACGGCGAGGTCTGAGCGTCTCTAAGACGACGAAGACGAGGGGGGTTTAGGGGGGCGGGTGTGTGGTTTAGGAATATATACCAACCAAGGGATTTGATCCAGGCCGTTGGATCGATTAAGATTGACGGCTTGGATCAACCTACTTAACTAAACGGGGTCGTTCGAGTAGGTTTGAGACCGGGCGGGTTTTTGTGTGGATATGGGTCGGGCAAACTCGGGTTGTGGGGGTGAAGTGCTGGCCGTTGGATCAACTTAGTTAAACGGCCCAGATGAATGCTTCCTAAACGGGTAGTAGAGGTGAATCTTGGCCATCGGATCAATTTGAAATGGACGACCAGGATTAAAAGTGAGTCGGACTGGGTTTGGAATAATTCGATTGGGCCTGGTTTTGGACTGGGTTTGGCCTCTTTGAGTCCATTCCGATTTTCTCTTTATTCTTGTTCTTTTTGTTTCTCTTTTTTTTCTTTTCTTTTATTTAAACAATTAATTAAAACTAAAAATTTTAACAATCCCAAATTAACCTATAGAACCAAATTAACTTATAAAAATGCTAATTAACTCTCAATAACAATCACCATGCAATCAAATAGCAAAAAATAAAATCACACAATTTGGACATTAAATGTTTAAAAATGCAAAACTACATTATATTTTTTTATGATTTTCATTTTTCTATAACAAACTTAATTACTCTAAATTACAAATATATAAAAAAAATGCAAACATTTTTATATTTTATATTAATTTAAATAATAGACATGCACACGCAAAAGATGCAAATAATAAGAGAAAAATAACAAAAATCACAAAAAATCACACTCAACACAAAACTATTTTATTTTGAATTTTTTGGGAATAATTCTCATGTAGGGCAAAAATCACGTGCTCACAAGACTTATCGAAAGTGATACTTCATTCGAGGTCATCGTACCGTTCGTGGGAGATGGTCCTCTTCAGTCTGTATGTGTTGGCGAATTTGACATGATTAATGACGACGTTGTTCCTATCCCCGACGATCATGTTCACTATGCGCATTAGGGAGGGTGGTTTCGGGGGCCCACAGGAATGCTCTCGCCCGTGTGCAAAATTAGTTTTCCCCTTGTCGCTGAGCAGCTCCTTCAGGTCCCCTTGGTTTAGCATCCCGACGACTTCCTGTCGTAGGCCAATGCAGTCTTCGGTCCTATGGCCCCGTTCTTGGTGAAATTCACACAGAACGTTTGATTTTCTTGTGGCAGGGTCTGATTTTATTTTCTGAGGCAATTAAACCTTGGTGCCGAGCTTCTCCAGCGCATACAGAATCTCTGAAGGAGAAACACAGAAGTTATGTGATGAAAGTAAAGGGGGCATACCTCGTTCAATCCTAAGTGGGGCGAGATGGCGTTGTAGTGCGTCTGCATGGCGAGGAGGTGGAAGAGGAGGTCTCATGTAAGGCTGATGTTGTTCTTTACTGGGGCGAGGGGGGGTTCCCGGCGTCCCTCGTATCGTCGATCTCTCCTTGTGTCTAGATGTATGGCTGTCAGTCGTTGGGTCAGTCCGTTGAGGTCCTCTTCGTCTGCCCGTACCTCGGCGCAATAGGCATTATGGATATCGTCCCAGGTTGTAGGGGGATATTTTATGAGCCGGCTTAGCAGTTTCTTGGTTGCTCTGGATCCGTCCCTGCTGAGTCCGTTCTGGAAAGCTGCTATCGCCATGCCCTCCGACATGTTCGGTAGGTTCATTCTTACCCTGTTGAACCTGGCGAGGAAGTCCCTGAGGCCTTCGCCCGTGGTTTGTCTGACGGCAAAGATGTCGTTTACCCTTGATTCTGCCTTCTTAGCGCCAACGTGCGCTGTGACGAACTTATCCGCTATTTTTTCGAAGGTTGAGATTGCTTTGGCGGGTAGTTGGGAATACCAGGTCAGGGATCCTCCGGTCAATGTTTCGCCGAACTTATTCAGCAGCACAGATGGTACCTATTCCTTAGACAAGTCGTTACCTTTCACAGCGGTGACATAGTGGATGAGATGATCCTCGGGATCGGTGGTTCCGTCGTATACTGTTAGGTAGGGGGCATCTTGAAAGTCTTTGGGATGGTATAGGGGGCGGCTTCCTCGGAGTAGGGTTGCTCTACAAACATTCCTACGTCCCGTTTGGGTAGCAGTTTAGGTGCTCCGGGAATCTTGTCAACTCTATCCTGGTGTTCCTTCATTTGGTCATGGAGGGCCTGATTTTCGCTTTCCATTTCTTCCATCTTTCTCAGAATGGAGGCCAACGTGTCGTGCATTTGCGTTTCGATGGGTTGGCTATTGGTTCGTGTTTCTTCCTGCTCGTCTGCTGC
The DNA here is from genome assembly GCA_032618575.1 of Nicotiana noctiflora. Taxonomy (NCBI): domain Eukaryota; kingdom Viridiplantae; phylum Streptophyta; class Magnoliopsida; order Solanales; family Solanaceae; genus Nicotiana; species Nicotiana noctiflora. Next base: position 165,858 of record JASVEL010013965.1, read on the forward strand.
GGCGGTGTTGCTTGTTGTTGGTGCTGCATTTTCATAACTCCGCGGTGGTTTTTCCACTAAGCCGCTCAGGGTACTGGTTAGCCATTCCTCTAGTAATTTCCTAACCACTGGGGGTGCTTCTCTTGAAGTGGATGTGTCTTTCTCCTGCAAGGTTGCAAGATTCCCGAAGGGGGAAGGTGAAGCTTCCGCCTCGGGTGTAATATCAGGGGTGGTGTTGACGGTGGCGCTACCACCAGCCTCGTTCAGGGAACTTAAGAGGTTGGTGGTAACTTCCGTTATAGCTTTGGACCGGGTGTTTTTCGGCCATTTTTGGTTTTTTTTTCCTGATGATCTGATTCTTTGGATGTATACTATGAGTTTGATTCTCGAAATCCCCACAGACGGCGCCAAATTGTTTGACCCAAAAGCTATTGATTGCTTTTTGAGTTAGGGACAATCAAAGATTATAAGAAGGTAAATCGGAATCAGTGGTAATATATTCAAGGATAGATCTATGATTCGTATGTAGATTGTTCTAGTAAAGTTACAAAAGAACTTATTAAGATATTAAAGTTAGCCAATAACAGGGAGGTGGGACATCGAGAGAATGATATATAGAGATAGAATAATAGATAGAGAGAGATTGTATTATTAATGAATAATAACACCCGTCTTACAAATGATGGAGACATTTCCTTATACAGAAAGAAGGCCCCCTCGCCAACACATTACATTATTTCATAACTACTGTTACTACAACAACGGAATTAGACGGAGGAGTCGGGACGCCTATACGGGCGAGTTTGTCAATACGCCTTCATAGTTGGGAGCGTACTCCCTCTCGTCGTATGGGCGTGAAGGAAGATATTATTCGACATCTGCGGCCGTATAGGGAGATGTACTCGACTTACATTAATCATATCCGATTCGACCCTATACAACCCCATGTTCCATTGTAAGCACACACATGCTTGATTATAGTTTTCTTTAAATCTTACGAATTTAACTCAACATTCATACTTTAACATAACCTAAAAGTTCAGAAAGTCAATGCAACTAAAATCCAGCAATTCAATCCAAAAACACATATTATACCTCATAGAAAGATTGATAAGCACGATGATAAATACCTTCCATAGGACTCTGTTCTAGAATACCTGTTAAAAAAATATTATTCCGTTGTTTCAACTTTCATCCATATGTCAAACACATTTGCGTAAATTACTGTGCACAATGTTGTTGCAGTGACAATCAACTCATTAAAACCTCATATTTTCTAGTGCTTCTCAAACATTCTTCTTCAACATTTATTCAAGAGTTTCTAGTGCTTCCTAAACGAATCCGGAACCAAAGTAGGTAAATTTTGGACTCAAAGAACATTATTAGGTTTTAAAAAAAAATGACATAAGTATATACAACACCACTTTATCTGGCGTTGTATAATAATGGTAACAGTGCCGTTAGTGTACACCACCAGATAAAGTGGCGTTGTATTTGTTAGTGTCTGTACAACCCCCCATCCCCCCCTTCCGGGAAAAAATATATATTTTTTTCAATTTTAATTTCATCTGACGGTTTTGCAGGTTCGAAAATGTTACAAGTTCCAATGTTATGAGTTCAGAGGTTTATGTGTTTGAAAGTTTACGGGTTAAGAAATTAAGTTTATGGGTTCGAAAGTTTGCGATTTTTACGCAAAATAGTACAACAACACATTAGTTTCTTTGGGTTATGCCAATTTTTAGAGACTTGGGGAGGGGGGAGGAGGGGGAGGGATGGGGGGTTGCATAAAAGATATTTTCTACTCTCTAACCAAACAATAAAAAATATTTTTTGGAAAATATTTTTCATTCACCAACCAAACAAGGGAAAATAAGTGATAAAATTACTCATTTTCATGAAATTATTTTTTAGGAAAATATTTTCCCCAAACCATTCCGGATTTGAACCGACTAACCGATACCATATAACACAGATGAACAAAGCATAAAGAAGCAGAAATGAAAATAACGGAGCGATAACTCATGAAACAACTTGATGGATCGTTACATTAAGTTTAAGAGGTATTTTTTGTAGTTAATAAGATTTTACCTAATTCTCACTAGACAAATAGTCATTTAATAAAAAAAATTAGTATTTATGACTTTGAGGTCAACTAAAATTTTTGTTGTTAATTGTTTTTCTTAATTAAACTATATAATAATTAGGCTCTATTATTTAGGCCTTCAAAATCGATTAGAATTTACTATTCAATATAAGGTATACTAAAAAACATTTAGACAAAAACTAAGAAGCGACAATTCCAAGCCATTATCGGTACGTTTTTCTATTTTTAATGTCCTTTCTCAATTTATGTCTACAATTATGTGCATATTAATTCTTCTTCTTCTATATTCTTCCGCATAAAAATATCTACAAAGCCGAAAGGTATTTATGGGGGGAAAAAATAAGGATTTGCTGTTCTAGAAATTTGACCTTCCAAAAATAAAAATCATACATAACGAAGATATATTTAGAATTTTCTAAAAGATTTTATAGGTGTCAACACTATAAATTTTTTTATAGGCAAATGAAATTTGATAGGAATGGGTTGAATAGTATTTAATATGTATTCCTAATAAAGTTGAAAATTATTTGAAATATATTGTTATTATTCTCGGACAATTTTTATGCATAATTTATTAAATAAAATTTTGTAATTATATATATTTTATTACCAAGTAATCATTATGTAAAAAAAATAGAATAAAAGTGACACATTCCCATTCTCATGAAAGTAAAACTCCTACAATGCAGAAAAGTGGGCCACGATGAAAAAGAAGAGAACAAAAAGAGTGGACTTTTAACACAGCGTACAACGCCAGATTTAGTGGCGTTGTACAGACACTAACAAATACAATGCCACTTTATCTGGCATTGTACACTAATGGCACCGTTACAGTTATTATACAACGCCAGATAAAGTGGCATTGTATATACTTATATCATTTTTTTTTAAAACCTAATAACGTTCTTTGAGTCCAAAATTTACCTACTTTGGTTCCGGATTCCTTCTTAAACACACAGATTCAACTTTTGCTAAATATCAAATTTATAATTTTTTAGTGCTAAAGCTATTCAAATATGATTGAAACCCTTCAACGCCAAACCTGTCGATTACCTACCACCTCCTTTGCTTTGCTGGATTTGCAGATCGCAAAACGAATCTACTTATATATAAAATTTAAACTGCAGTGGCACTCAAGCCAGAGAACAAATTAACAATGGAGAAGAAGTTTAACGGAAAAGATGATCTAAAGATAGAAAGTTTTTCTTTTTCCCACTTTTAATCTAAAGGTAGAAAGTTTTACTATTACAACTTGGTTAATGATTGGTTGCTTAATTCAAAATCTTAATGTGCTACTGCAGGGTCTAGTACAAGGAGTGGTTTGGATAGAAGGTCATGGTTTCAAAAGAAGTTGGAGCAAAAAGACAAATAAATTTTTGGATTCGTACTATTAAGAATCTTCACCAATTCATTATTTCACTAATCCTTTTCCCCTTTACTTCTTCTTCCTTTGTTTGGTCATGGTTATAAGAAAGAGATTAAGTATCCAAATATGAAATTTTAAATAATTTTTTGCCGTTGCAGTATTCATCGTTTTTATATTTTTTTTAGTTGGTTTCCTTCTCTTTTCACTTTCTAATTCTCTTCTGCTTTCCTCTATTTCTTCATCTTCTTTGTTTCTTTATGTAGAGCAACTTAATGGACAGAACTATTCCAATTTTATACTAGTGAAACATTTTGAAAAGTGAATTAATTTTTGTAGTATTTACAGTTATGTTTATAAAAGGTAAATGTTCAACTTAACAATATGCCAGATGATTATTGAACTATTAAGATAGATATTTCAATTTTTTCATATTTAAGTTACCTAAATATAAATTTTTAGATACACACGAAGGACTTTTTCAAAGTAGATGTTATATTGACTGTCACAAATAATATTGATCAAATAAAAATTAGCTTAACAAAATGACTACAAAATGAAAGAATGAAATGTTTAACTCTACTTTCTTTATCTTTTTATGTTATAGTAAAAATATTATCTATGTTATAGTATATATATATTATGAGAATCCAATTTAATATTATAATATTATACTATTATACTGGTTATTTAGGGATAGAAATGATGCATAATGTATTTGAGTATTTTTTTGCCCGTAATATAACTTAGCTAATAATTATTTGTTTGTTATTTCTTTGCTTGATTATCTTATTCTTTCTTAAGTTTTCTTGAATTACCATATTTATGTATGGAATATGTTCTACCGATTCTAGGAGTCCTCTATTCTGACACCATTTGTAATTACGATTAAATGACAAAATACAATATAAAAAGGTACAATAATATATTTTGTAAAAATATGTAATATTGACGTGTTACTTTTAACTAACATGATGCATACTGATTAGTCAATAAATTATTTTTTGGTAGATTACGAATCTATAGTTTTACTTTTTCTCTTTAAATTCATATTCAATAGAATTTTCGTGCATTATGGAGAACTTTTAAATCTTAGGACAAAAGATAATAAAATATAATATAAATTTGAATTTGCATAAAAAAGAATTTTTTTTTGAATTTATATAAAAAGATAAATTATTCGCAATAGATACGAAAGTGTTTAGCTTCATTTTTAAATAACTTCTTCTAACATATTGAATTAGACTGAAGTCTTCTTCTAATCTATATTTGACTGTATCTTTCTATTATGCACAACAAAACTTATCAATTCTAATTTATCTGAGGACATATTTTTATATTTAAATTCATATCCTTATATGTAATATGTATCTTCTCCAACTAAATAATTATTTCATGACTTGACCGATCACTATAAGGCATTTTGATGCTAATTACATAATTGTGACGATACTGTCGTTTTATAAGATGTTTGGGCTTGAGTCATGAAGATAGACTTTAGGTGCCAATTAAAGTGGCTGGCCCATTAAGTATTATTATAAAGCTTCATACTAGACATTTGATAAACCATGAAACTTGACTCACTACTAATTGTTTAGTTTCTCTTTGATAGTGGTTTGGAACAAGTACTTCCGTGACGACCCGATCCGTCGTTACTAGAGTTATCACCTCGTTACCCCTTCATTTATGTGTTTCATATTTCTATATTTGTGTTAGAGTCGATTGAGTGAATTGGGATTGATTCTGATTGAAAATGAGGCATATATCCTTTTTGAGTGAAGCTTGTTTAAGAAAAGTCAACCTCGAGTTGAATACGTGGTTAGAGAGCTCGGAATCGAATTCTGATGATTTGGTTAGTTCCGAAAGGTGATTTGTGACTTAGGGGCTGTGTAGATGATCCAACAACAACAATCACAACTCGTGATAGAGATGGATTCACAGGTGGCCGTGTAGATGATCCAAGGATTGGCCAAATCACCATGGAAGCTTCGAAGAGCTATGGAGGAGGTGCAGAAGAAGATGCTTGAAAGACGCTTCAACATAAAACACTGTTATAGGTAAGCTAATGCGATAATAGTCGACTCTCTTGCAAAACTAGCAATAACTTTGGACAATGAGAGAATCTTTCTCACAGAGGAGGAATTACCAGATAATTCAAGAAGGCCCATGGATAAATTACAGTTGGCCTCCTTCAGATTCAAAAAGGGCAAACACTCAAGATATCATTATGATCCTCCCTAAACAACTTACGAGGGGAGGCCAAATCTGTGAAGACAATCCTCCCCTCCCCCCCCCCCCCGACTTGTTGTTAGTTATAGTATTGTTGTATGCAATTCTGTAATTATAATTGGGTCGTTTTGTTTTCCTCTGAAGGTTTTGGTTATATGTCCCGCTCCTTATCAATAAACAAGGTATGGGTCCTGCCGAACCCCTCAATGAATCAGGAACACAACCTCATTGGGTGGTTTGAAAAAAAAAAAAGTATTGTCTTGTCCTATCATCCCACTTTCATTTTCTTCGATTATGCATGTAAAAAAATAATTTATTGTTTGATTGGTAGATGAATTTTTTTTCTAAAAAATCAAATGCTAGTAATACACATTAATAATAGTATGAGCAAATCAGGGAGATTTTGATGAAATCTTAAAAGTACTAAAAGTTAATAACAATATTTTGGTGTAAATCAGAGCAAGTAAAAGAAAATTAGCTTCCGACTATAAGTGCATTTCACAATAGTAAAAGACATGAAGAACAACTACATTCACGGAAAAGGATAAGGATGAAGTTGATGTTCCAGAACTTACGTGCTGGGTTCATCGAAACGACGGTCCTCTCCTTCTGGCCATGTTTTTACCGGATTATAACCAATGGATACATGTCTCACAAAACTAAGCTGCAAATAGAAAAAAAAAATCTATGATAGATCGTCAAAGAATATTCACACAGTTTTACTTTCACTAACACAGAACAAAACATCATTCTTGGAAGGGAGAACTGCATCTCATGATAGCAATATGAGACTCCATCTAAGACCTTTAAAGAAATGTTAGCTGCTCTGATTTTGCCCACAGTTGCTTCTTGACAGTTCTGCATTTACTTAATTAGAGATGCAAATCTAGTAAAAGATACCAGAGACTCCGGAAACAGATAATTGTGTAGATTTGTATACCCTGAGCAATCAATTCTAATGTCATAAATTATCTTTACTGTTCATAAATTACAATCTGTTCATAATTTAAACCCATTGCTTAATTTATGACATTAGAATTGATTGTAACGTGTTTTTGGGTACTTAGTACATACTCAGGAATTTGCTTTGCACTATAGTAATTATCCTGCGGTTATTGAGGGATACTGTAATGCAAATTGAATCACCGAATCAACTGATTCCAAGTCTACAAGTGGATATGTATTCACCATTGGTGGAGGAGCGGTATCTTGGAAGTCGTCCAAACAAACTTGTATTGGCCGCTCTACAATGGAGGCTGAGTTCATAGCATTGGATAAAGCCGGTGAAGAAGATGAATGGCTCCAAAATTTCTTGGAAGATATTCCATTTTGGCCCAAACCCTTCGCACTAATATGCATACACTGTGATAGTCAAGCGGCAATTGGAAGGGCTAGGAGCGTTATGTATAACGGTAAATCTCGTCATATACGACAAAGACATAAAACCGTTAAACAATTACTCTCTAGAGGAATTATCACAATTGACTATGTAAAGTCAAGTGATAATGTGGCGGATCCACTTATAAAAGACCTAACTGGGACTGTGGCCGAGAACAAGTCATAGTGGAGGTAACTCTACCTTGAAGGCTGGAGATCCCAAGATCTAGATTTAAGGAGATCAAACAAAGTCATTTATGACGGTTCAACATTGTCAAATAAACTTTTGGTCCATTATTGTATAAGACAATGTTCAGTACCAAGGATAAAACACTAAGGCTTTTTAATGATTTCTAAATTTGATACGGGTATATCAAATAGTGTATCTACGGGATGACACGTTTAGGAATCACCTATGTAAGTGTGAAGTGTTAACCGCTTCAAGGAGAACTTTGTAAGGCCAGTTCTCTACGCACTTATGAAATTAGGCGGTGTTCATGGCTGAAACGAACACAACAATGAGAACCAAAGACGGTTAATGGTTGGTTGTGTGACTTGTGGTTATCTAGGTATACACCAAAGTTCGACGGTTCAAAGATATCAAATCTACCGATTGATCGAGTATACCGACATAAGTTCACTACGGAAAGTTCAAAGAGAAACCTACTTATCCAGATGCAATTAATCCTTACTTGTGAATCACACAGTTTTTCATGTATACTTCCGTGATATAGTCATTCCTCATTCATGTGGGGGATTGTTGGGTTTTTAATATATTTAATTAATATATTAAATACTTAAAAGGGGGTGAATGGGTAATAGAGGGAAATGAGATTTTTTGAGTGAAATTTCAAGTTCCCCCTCCTTGGTAAATGAACATTGTCCCATATAGGAAGAGGAAAAGATTTTTTATGGGTATATAAGCAATTGCTCTTCTTCTAACTCTTAAAGAGTTGAAGAAAGCAAGCCTCACACCGTTATCGTCGTCGCTCGCTCAGCTCGGCTGCAGATTTGGATTTGAATTTGGTCAAATGATCGATTGATTGATTAAATTGTTGGACCAAATTTATTTGTTAATAGTAAAATCTTAACAGAAATGTTATTAAATATTTATTTTAATAACATAATATTAATATTAAATCCAAATTTCGGTTTTTTATTTTTTGTAACAAAAAATTAACTACCCATCAATTTTCCCTCTTTATTTTCCCTCTTTATTGTTGAGTAAATAGCTATTTATGCAATGAAATTTATGCTGTGGCAATTTTGCAGAAATAGCCATTTTGAAGAGTTGCACCTCTTCAGATTTCAGCCCAACTTTTGGCTATAAATACAACACTATTCTGCTCAGAATTTTACTACGAATTTTTTGAGTTTCTCCTCATTTCTTCTGCATATTTTCACTACAAAGAAAGCAAAAAGAAAGTGTGATTTGCTACTGAACTTTGTGTTTGCCGAAACACTGTGGTTTGAAGTACCACTACACCAGTGTGTAATTCGTTCTATCCTAAGAGGAAATAATCCATAACCTTGGGTACTACGAGGAGATTAAATTCTTTAAGGAAACACTGTGAATTCAGTGGGCTCGAATTAGTTTTTTTCCATTCGGTTTATGCACATTTTTATTTGTATTTATTTATATTTTCAGAATTATTTTACAAATATAGTCTACTAACATAGTGCAGATACCACGGCACTCTGTTAGTCATGTGCAACAGTTTACCATGTTTTCCGAGATCTTGGAGCTCGTTTTGAGTTCGGTGAGTATTGCTTCATCACGCCTGACGATGAGCACATTGTTCACCAGTTATAGGGCTCGACATGAAAGGCTCCCATCCTCGATTTCAACCTTATATGTCCGTGCCCTTCTTCCGTCTTCCTCATTGGGAAAATTGGCTAGGCATTACTTCTGATTCACTCGTATACAACCCTAAAAGTTTTTAATCTTCCAATATTGGAGAATTATGGTATCCTTAGTGAGGAAGATATTTTCGCAACAAAAATAAAAACTGAGACAATAGTAAAAGATCATTTCCTCAGACAACTGGTGCAATTTTTGTTGTCACAGTAGGCTTAATTAAACTGTCTTTTTGTTCCTTAATTAGACGTTGTTCCATTAAACTTGTAAATCCATACCATATGGTACATTGTTGTCTATAAACGAATAATTAAGTTTAATACTCCAGTAAAGTTTCTTTTTACAATGATTGGATGGTTGAGGCGTCTGGCTTTGTGCATTTTACACTAGCTGACTTGAAATCCCGTGTTTCGAATTTTGGGGGTATACTTTAATACGCAGAACAATATTTGTTGCTAAACCTACTATTCAACTATCTAATTCATGTATGTGTAGTTCATCAAAATTTCAATCTTCTACACATTGTGTTTGGCTTATTAGGAACAATTTGGATTTTCTTTGGTTTGGTTTTAGTTTTAGTGTTTGAATTTGATTTTAATTAAATTTCTTGAATTTATTTTGAGATTTTATTTGTTTATTTCTTTTTTAGAAGAGAATTATTACTAAAACCATAAAATATCTTTAGATACGTTTGTATTTGTGAAAATTAATGGAGTGCATCATATCTATGAAACATCTGTAGTTAGAAATGAACATACTTATTTAGGTAATTGTTTTTTTCTTTTCTAAATTAAAACACTTTGTCCCAAACACTTGTTAAAGATGTCGAGGAGTTTCTTGAGGGAATTTTCGGCAATAAAGTTAAAAGTAGACCCAAGAATAAAAGAGGGGGAAATAAACGGGAAAAAAATAGTGTTGGATGGCATTAAATATAATGGAAAGTGCATATATAGGATAATACAAGAATATTTTCCTTTTGTTTGAATTGTCAAATTTTGCTTTATTGCATCAAAATTGAGTGTTTTTTGGTTATAAAAAAAATAACTAGAAACTTTCGTAATACTTAAATATTGTTGAATGACTTTTCGTTAGAAGATAATAATTTAAAGACTTTGATCAATAAAATAAAATTGAATAGATATCCATATTGTTATAAAATAATAAAAGAAAAAAAATAATATTGCAGAGAAAGAGAGAGAGAAAATTCTTATTGAATTTTGGGATGATTTACAATGGGGTAAAACCCCTCTATTTATAGGGGAAAAATGACTTAGCCTCAAAGTAAAACTCTCTACGAGATAGACATTCACTCAAAATAGAATTTTATTCATAATACTCCCCCTTGAATGTCTATTCAATGATAATGTGCCTCGTTAAAACCTTAACTAAAAGAAAATGCAATGGGAAAAAAATTCTAGAAAAGGAAAAAAAGTACACATATCTAATAATACGTCTTTTGGTTGCCTCGTTAAAAACCTTGCAAGGAAAACCCAGTGGGACAAAACCTTGTAAGTGAAAAAGAGTACAACGTGTATTAACTCTCCCTGATGAGAGCATCAGTGGGACAAAACCTTGTAAGGGAAAAAGAGTGCAACGCGCATTAACTCCCCCTGATGAGAGCATCAATTCACATCCTTAAGCCTTCGCATCCCGATCTCGTGCACTAGCTTCTGAATCTCTCGTGAGATTTTATGAAATGTTATGTCATGTGATCTTCTAGATCACTTGCCTCCTTTATTACGATCTTTTTGATCATTTGCTCATCTTCTTTGTCAAGAAGTTTATTTGAAACCGATTTGTCAATATGCTTTAAGCGTACTACAGATTTTATCCTTCTAAGACTTAATATGAGCATTTGCAATGAGAATATAGTTACATTCTTTGGGTCAGCAAATGGGTCTAGCATGCTTTGCAATAAATTGCACATAAATTATCCTTTTATGAACTTCAAGTTCATATTATTTTATTTGAGGATCTAGATGTATAAATGATAATTCATTCCATGTAACTTTTCTCGACTGTTGTATCTTGTCTTCCCCTCATGTTAGAAAAACTAACTTGTTTCCTCAACTTTGAGAAATAATCTTTGTGCTTTATGTTGTTAATTAAAATATACACTGCACATCAATAATAATATGATAGAATTATTTGGTTCCTGACCCTGAACCACTTGTGAGGGGAGAATGTAATATACTTTCGTATATAATGTATGATATACAAAACTTTTTTCTCATAAGCAATTGTTTAGCTATCTAGTGGAGGCACTCAATAAATTATTTTGCTAAACTAGTTGTGATGTAAACCAACTTATCAAGATGAACTTCTTGAATAGAAAATCTAGAATATGCTCTAAATTAAATTATTGAGCAAGTTGCCTCGCAAATACCATGTTGCGGGTTAATAATAATCGCACATGTAACTATCTCATAGATGCATTTTATGTGGTATACATGGCAGGTGAATGAGCTCATATTCACCTTTGATATTTCCAGTATTCATGGGATTCAATCCCAATTTTAGTTGGTCAATTAATTAATGAGAACAAGCAATGTAAGAGAATTCGTAAAGAACTTTCTAGTTCTTTAATATTTACCATGTGAATTCTCTATTATTTTTGCACATCATACTTAAATTGATATGGCAAAACCAATTATGCCAACTGGATAAATTATCAATATTGATAAACTTCATATTTACAACATGATGTGTGCAATTATGAATAAACTCCAAGTTTATTATGATGTGGGTTTTTATATCAATATCAACTCCATTGTGGTATTCTTTGTTTATGTAATACAAATTGGAGAATAAAGTTGGTAGCTTTTCACATACATATTACCCAGCTACAAGTTGTAGTAATAGAATATATTAAAATTTTCTTTTATTTATAGTCTCAATATAATCAACCGCTTTCGCGTATACTTTGGAAACTGAATAAGTTTCTTTGAGACTTACTACAACACAATACCTTATTGGCAATCAATTGTATTTCTCCAAAATAGTAATAATTGGCTCTTCAAAGCTCTCAATTAATTTAGTACTACCACATATTCATCAACATCCATATGGTGAATATCTCTATTAAAGAGAAAGTTATACCATTATGGTCATGGTCAAAATTATATGCAAGATATGTTTCTTATATTACTGTTCACTTTTAATAATCACAATGTCAAAATATTTTGGCGTACAATAGGTACGTGACCAATGACCATTCAGTACCACTAGCACGTTCGTATTCTTTGAAGAATGAATATGTATGCATAAACCGCATGTTGTCACATTCAAATCATGAATGGACCATAATTATCTATATGTGCTCTACAAAATCTCATGTTAAATCGATGACAAATATCAACTTCTCAGAGTGAAGGATTATTTTGAGAATCCTTATTGTTCTCATTACCACGATAATGACGATTATAATTTCGTCTATTGCCACGTCCACATCCATTGATACATTTATAGTAATAATTTTGTCTTCTTTCAGACTTATTACATACTGCTATCACATTCTCTAAAGGGAATGAGAATAGAGCAAATTTAATAGGACGGGTTTTCACTTCTTTGCCCACAATCATACATGAATTTAATCATGACAAGGTATAGAAACTTTATCACTTTGGGTGGTTATAATTTCTTTCAAATCCCATTAGAGTTGCAATCAAAATTTATCATCTTTACTTGTATTTAAAATTATAAAATATCAAGAATTTGAAAAAGAAAAGCCTCAAATTCATAATTTATTCTTAAACAAAGTTCATGGATGTAATCATTAAGCTCAAAACTATGTACAAATTGAGCACCATGCATGTATCGACAAAATCAGATGCCTCTCACTTATTACCAATGTAGCTAATATAATTCCTTTTTTGCTTCTTGAACGCAGTAACTTTTTCTTCCAAATAAGTTATTAAAAGTTACTGTTAGTGGAGCTAATTCATTTGACTTCTATGTTTCACGTCGACGTGAGGTTTCTATCCAAAGCCCTCTGCTTAATTAGTTAGAGTCTCATGCTGATAACGTGTTATAAAATAATAAAAGAAAAAGAATAATATTGCAGAAAAAGAGAGAGAGGAAATTCTTATTGAATTTTGGGATGATTTACAATAGGGTAAGACCCCTCTATTTATAGGGGAAAAATGACTTAGCCTCAAAGTAAAACTCTCTACAAGATAGACATTCACTCTAAATAGAATTCTATTCATAATACATATCAATTTGTTTATCCGTTTCGCTATTTAGAGGGTGTTTGGTTAAGCTTATAAGTTGATTTAATTGGCTTATAAGCACTTTTTGGCTTATTTACGCATTTGGTAAAATTAAAAGTGTTTATATGCCAAAAATAAGCCAAAAGCCATAAGTTGGTCTCCCTAAACTTATCAAATTTCAGCTTATAAGCACTTTAGGTTTGACCAAAAAAATTACTATTCTATCCTTAAAATACTTCTTTTTAAAACAAAACTCTTCCTATACTCAGTTTTCAACTACTTATTACTAATTTTAGTACTTTTATCCAAACAAATAACTGCTTATTTTTTAAATCAACTTCAGCACTTAAAAGTTCTTTTAAGCACCTAATGCTTATCAGCTACTCTAAATCAGCTAAGCCAAACAGGCTAAAGGTGTTAAACGGGTGGGCCGGGCCGGGCCGGTCCGAGCCCATTTTTTGAACCCGTACGGGTTTGAAACCGGGCCGGTTTCGGGCCCACTCTTAACGGGTTGGGTTATTTTCGGGTAAAAATTGAACAGTATGGGTTACGGGTTGAAGGGGCCGGGCCGGCCTGGGTTTAACGTATTTTTAATTTTTTTTTTGTAATTTCGTATAACTATTATAATTTATTTTAATAATTTGTATTAATTTAAAGAATACAAAGTAAATGAGAAAAACTTGCACTTGTAAAGTTTCAATTAATACTTTAAGTTTGAATTTCAAAATTAAAGTTTCAATTTAAGACTTTAAGTTTGAATTTCAAAATTAAAATTTCAATTTAAGACTTTAAGTTTGAATTTCAAAATTAAAGTTTCAATTTAAGACTTTAAGTTTGAATTTCAAAATTAAAGTTTTAATTTAAGACTTTAAGTTTGAATTTCAAAATTAAAACTATTAAAGTTTGAATTTAAGATTTTAAGTTTGAATTTCAAATTTCAAAGTTAAAGTTTGAATTTCAAAAGTAAAACTATTGTAAGTTATATTAAGAATTTGTATTAATTTAAAACTATTGTCTGTGAAGTCTGAAAATATCAGCTCTACAAGTACTTCTAGGTATACCTTTAAATAACGGATTGTAAATTCTTTGAAAATACATAATAAAATATGACGAAGAAGCAAAAAAAAAAAGGTAGACAACCTAAAGCAATCATTTTTTCTAACTCCTCACTAAATTTCATTTTATCATATTTTACTAATCCTCCACTAGTAAGGTTAATAGTTGTTTGATTTTCATCACCATGTAGACCCCATTCTATCGGATGTGAAACTCTCATATGTCTACTAAGCATTCGAGTTCCCCCTAAATTTCCTCCGGTCAAATGTTTAAAATCACCTTTACAAATTTTGCATCTAACTCTATGAGTACCTTCAATTATTTCAAAAAAATTCCAAACCTTACTTCTTTTTCTACGATTAGTCGTCGGAGCCGCATGTGGTCTACTACTAGTGCCACGGCCACTACCCCTTGTAACAACTCCAATACTACCAACACCGGCACTAGTAGGTGTAGCAGGTGTCTCTTCTTCAATTTCGAATTTGTTATCTTCTATTCCATAATCTTCTTGTAATTGATCATAATCTATATTTTCATTAGGCGATGTTTCAGGAACAATAGATATTGGGGTACTATTATTACCAGATGCTGAAGAATTACCTCTATTTTTATTTTCCCTACCAGTAACTTTTCTACACGCTCTTTTAGCAGCACTAAACATATTGTAAAAATTAAAGAATAAGCACAAAATAAATATGCAATTAAAATATTAAATAAGAGAAAGAGTTGGAGGGAGTGCACCGAATTGGACAATAAATTGAGCACTTGGTTATGCAATTCCAATGTTACCAGGAACAAACGTCAAGCCAATATTCCAACTTTGAAGTTCAAAACCCGAATGATAAAATACTATAATTGAAATTCAATTATTCAACAAAAGTGAGCCAAATAAAATTAGAAGATGAAATGAGGAATTATTAAGACTTGAACTTGATAATTAGAGAATAGGAGAATAGGCGAATGAGAGAAATTGAGATAGAGAAATGAATTTTGAGTGAGAAATGAAGAAGAGGGGGGAGGGGGGGGGATATTTATAGATTTACATAAGGTTAGTTTTGTAAAATAGAAAAGTGTTAAAAATTAAAAAAATGGCTAAAATTGTAATATATCCGTTGGCCAACGGATTCTTGAAGAAAAGAGCCGCTTGAGTGGACCCCACATGCCAGAATTTCAAAAAAAATAATAATTTTTTTTTTACCGTTGGACCGGGCCGGTTTAACCGGTTATGGGTACTGTTCACCTGGACCGGTCCTAAACGGGTCCGGTTAACCGTTTAGCATATATGGCCGGACCAAACCCCTTACCCCCTTAAACCCAACCCACCCGGCCCCTTTGATATCGGTCCGGGCCGGTTTCGGTTTCTACCGATCTGGGCCGATCCGGAACCGATCCAACCAGGCCCGTTAGATAGGTTTAAAACATGCTATTAGATTATCAACTTTTAGCATAGCATATGACTATAAGAGTAGAGTCCACCAATCAATTAGCGAGTTACTCCTTATGTCCACAATAAGTTATTAATTTATTTTTATATTTATTTTTAAAATAAGTATCTATCTATATAATTTAGAAAATATTCAATTTGTTTTCCAAAATTATTCTTATGAACATATCCCTAAAAAGTCTTTTACTCCTCACATTAAATGGTGCTGCAATATTTAATTAAGAGTAGTTTAGTTACACTAACTATTTTGGTTTAAATTAATATTTTCTTAATGGGCATGCCCAAAGTAAATTGGTCATCACTTATTATAAATCGGAGGAAATAATTGTTAAGTTTGATGCATTAATGGTGTATAATTTTTTTCGCGATGAAAGTTAAACTACTAGTGGCAGTTAAGTTAAGTTGGCTTACAATTCTGATATGACAATTTAAAAAATAATATAATAACCTTCTATATTTGATTATACATTTTATATTATATTAAAAGCACGAAGACCCTTAGCGAAATATCGTTCGTCTTTTTTATCCTATTAAAATATAGTTCATACTGGACAAAATAATCTTTTAATATATAACCTAATATTTAGGGATATTAATTAAATTTTTTCTCCAATATTTAGGAATAGTCATAATTATTTCCTAATATATAGGATTGCAAAAACAATTAAAGTTTATTAATTAAATTTTCCATTTTCGAACTATGTACAAACTTATATAATTTAAATTTTGAAATCGAGTAAGAGTTTAGTTATATAATTTATTTCCTTCTAAAATTTGTTACTTCAACATCAAATATTTAACCAATAATTGTAATTCAATTACTAAAGCACGCTTTTGACTTAGATGTTTTCTTACCAAATACTCCAGTAGAACTTTTCACTCTTATTCTCAGGTGCCGTATTTTGAAACTTAAAGACTAAAACAAATTTAAAATAAATTTCAATTAAAGAGTTTATTTGATGGCAAGTAAAAGAAAAATGGACAATACTTTAAAAAGGAAGGGAACACATTTTTGTCCAAAATAGCATGAAGATTCACGTTTCCTTTTCTTAATATAATATTTTCTCTCTTATATTTTGATTAAATTAAGTAACATCATATCTTATTTACTATGGAAGATGTGTTATTCTCAAATTTTTAATAGTTATACAAAGTTAAATCAGGATATTATCAATTCTAAAGCATTTATAGTGGAATTTAGTTTATTTTGAACTACTTTCTTAATTACATATCTATCTATATCTATGTCTATACCTATAATTATATCATCTATCTATACTATATTAAAAACACAAAGCCCATTAGTGAAATATCTTTTCCCTTTTTAATTCTTCGTAAGTGCATTTAAAGTTGGACAAAATTGTAATTACAAATAAAATACTATATTTTTACACAATTCAAAATTGCATATGGAAAAAAAGGAAAAAGAAGAAGAGAACAAGTGAGAAACTCCTTTCTCAATTAATATATCTCAAACAAATATGATTTTCATTGATCTAAAAGGGAAAAAAGAAAACAAAATTTAATATTTAATTTTCCTATTAAAGCCAAGTCAAATATCGTAGGTTCAAATAGAAAAAGAGAAGAGATAATAAGCAGGAAACTATTATTTAATATCATTCATCAACCTAATTCGTTTTTAGGTGAAATTCTTAAATTAGAATTTTAAAACTAAAATTATAAATCTCTTAAATTGCATGTTTGAATATTAAAACCGGGAAGGAAGAATGTTAATTATTGAATTTGGAGTGATGAAATTATAAAACTAAAATATATTTATAATTGAATATATTAATATAATCAACATTTATCATTTTCAGAAGCATATAATTTTATTTTATAAATTAAATATAATATTTTAATATTCTTTTTTTCATTAAGATAGCGTAGACGCGCAGCGAAAAAAATACTTTCATAGAGCGTATCGTAAGACCAGTACTATAAAACAATTAAACTATTAATGTATATCTCAAACTTACAATTGATACGTGCAAGAGATCAAATAACAAGTTTAAGAAAGTAGAAATGAAACCCTAAAGTCCGGAGTTTAAATCTTAAACCCTAAACTCATTCGTGTTTTTCTTTGGAGTCCAACTCAAGTGCAATCATGCATGGATTGTCAAGATGGGATTTTGACAGAAAATGGGTGAAACAAATTGTGAGCTATGTAAATCTATTTGGATTTGAGAGTGAAGTGGTGGACCATAAGTTGTTGGGAATATGTTAATTTTAATGTTGACACAAGTGAATGGGAGAAATAGGGATGTGTACCAAGGATAAATAGAGAAAACAAAGCAGAAAATGACAAAAAGGCGTAAAATGCAAGCAAATAGAAGAGAGTGATGGGGACAAGGATGTGATATCAAATGGTTAATTTGTGATGATAGAAAATGATTCACGTTAATTTTCCAACACTTCTCCACAGGTTTTCCTTAGCACATTTTCTTCTTCTTAGCACATTTTCTTCTTCAACTTCGAGGAAAAAAGATAGGTATGAAATATACATGGTTGTAACAAGTAAACCAAATTCTCTAGCAATGTTTGAGAATATTATTTTGTAGAAAAAAGTTTGAGAAAAAAAAAAAAAAAGAACGTGTTTAAGATTTTACTAGTGTTGGGTACAAAGAAAATATGTTTTATGGGAAAGTCCATCATTGTCATTCTGCATAGCAAAATTCTTTTGAGGAGTTATTTTTTGAAAAAATAATTGAGTTATAATTTTTTCCCAGAAAGTTCAAAAAGAATCTTACAAACAAACACAATTTCTTTTTTGTCGCAAAACAGAAATTTATAAAAGAAATTCAGTAAACACTAGAGTGTCGTGGTTGAGATTTGAGTCATACCCTCCATATAACAACATCCTTATATCATAATCATTTAAAATAAAAGTCAAGTTTTTTTCATAATCAAGTTTTAAAGTTATATTTTACCTCTTTATAATAATTTTTTGCTTATAGCAATAACAATCACATTTATAGTAGAACGCCCTTTGTAAAATTAACTCTTTATAACACCCATATAAAATCTTTAAGATTACTAATAATTCTAAGAATTTGTGAAGAATATTCCGTTAAACAAAATTTTTATCTTGCATAATATATCAAAGTTGAAAATTTGCACATGATATCTTTTTCGTTGAACAAATTCCAAAAAATATTTAGACAGAAATTTAATAGTTATTCTCTTAGATTGTCTTCAAGGAAAAGCTACTGGATACCTTTTTGCAAAGAATTTGGACACGAATCTCCGCAAATTCAAGCGTTATATTAGTAAGAGAATGTGATGTTTTATGCTTTAATGTCACACAAGAGGGGGGCAGGGGAGGAGGGGATGATGTGACGACCCAAAGGGTCATCACTTATTTTATTAATCATTTCGAGCTTCTGAGGCCTTGAAAACCTCATTCTATGTTGCCTCGATTTACGTGCACAATCCGAGCATGTAGCCGGAAAGATTTTTGTGATAGAAAATATGAATTCTATGAGAAATGTGGATAAAAATGATATTAATATTGATATGGTTGACTTCGGTCAACATTTTTGGTAAACGGATCCGGACCCGAGATTTGCTGGTCCCGAAAGGTCCGTAAGAAAATATGGGACTTGGACATGCGTCCGGAGTCGAATTCTGAGGCCTAGAGCCCAAGTTATGAATTTTTTCTGTGA
Source organism: Nicotiana noctiflora (assembly GCA_032618575.1). Lineage (NCBI taxonomy): Eukaryota > Viridiplantae > Streptophyta > Magnoliopsida > Solanales > Solanaceae > Nicotiana > Nicotiana noctiflora. The sequence goes on from JASVEL010013965.1 coordinate 185,144, forward strand.
AATTGTTTTTGATGTAATTATTAAAGGAAATGAATTAATTGACCTTGGTATCGGGCTCGTATTTTGGTTCCGATGCCCGGTACAAGTTTTAAATATTATATATGTGCTTTCTGCAAAGTTTGGTGACATTCGGATGTCGTTTGATATGTTTTGGACCTTGAGTTCCAAGTTTGAAAGTTTTGAAAACCAAAAGTATGAAAATCATGAACTTGAGGCTTGATTTGATGAAAACGATGTGATATTGGCGATGTGATCGCACGAACAAGTTCATAATGTGTTTTTGATGTTGAGTACATGTTTGGTTTGGAGCCCGGGGGGCTCGGGTAAAGATTTGATAGGCCGTTGGATTAAATTCTGAATTTTTGCACTGCTGGTTTTTCACCCAGCTGTTGGCTTCGCAATTGCGAAGCATTTCTCGCAATTGCGAAGGTGGCAGATCAAGGCAGGGTTCGCAAATGCGAACCCATGATCGCAAATGCGAAGTCCCATAATGCCAGCCTTGTTCGCAAATGCGAACAATAGTTCGCAAATGCGAACATCCCCATAACCTGCCTGTGTTCGCAAATGCGAACAATAGTTCGCAAATGCGAACAATAATTCGCAAATGCGAACATTCCCATATCCTGCCTGTGTTCGCAAATGCGAACATCCCCATAACCTACATGTGTTCGCAAATGCGAACATTCCCATATCCTGCATGTGTTCGCAAATGCGAACAATAGTTCGCAAATGCGAACATTCCCCTATCCTGCCAGTGTTCGCAAATGCGAACAAAAGTTCGCAAATGCGAACTTCCCAGCCTTAGCTTATTTTTCAAACTCCCGAAATTGGTCGGGGTTCGCAATTGCGAACCCATGTTCGCAAATGCGAACACAGAGACCTGTAAATCACGATTTCCAGCTTATTCTTCACATTTTCACAACCCAAAAACACCCATTTGCGATTCTTCACGGACTTCCTCTTATTCAAAACAATTGTAAGTCACTTTTTACTTAATTCTTTCAATTTCTAACATCATTAAACATGTTTTTCAATAGAAATCAAAGGTTTTCATGGTAGAATTTCTTGTTTTTGGTAGAATATAGGGTTTTTCATAAATTGGGAAATTGAACCTCGAATTGAGGTCCGATTTTGAAACAAATCATATACTTGAACTCGTGGGGGGATGGGTAACCGGATTTTGGTCCGAACCCCGAGTTCCGACCATGTGGGCCCGGGGTCGAATTTCACTATTCCGGGCAGAATGTTGTAAAAGTTGAAATTGGCTTTATGAATTAGTTTGTTGAGTAGTATTAATGATATTAAATCAATTGTGTATAGATATGATTGGATTGGAGTCGAATTTGAAAGGAAAAGGCTGTCACGCCCCAAATCGAGGGACATGACCGGCGCTTGACCGGGTTGCCCCAGTCAAGCGGACCTGGGTGCCTTTCATTCCCACGCGTTACCCCTGTGATGACTTTTTCTCATTAACCAAATATATTACTAATCATAATTGATTTCACATTAAACAAATAAAACGATACGAGTGATTCATTAACAAGATTTCAATTTTTACAACGCCCGACATAACACCATATATATACATAAGACTGGAGTCCCACAGTTTACATGTCTACGAGCCTCTAGGATACAAAAAGAGAAATACAATACTTGCCGGTAACAAGGCTCCGGCTATACCTTACAAAACCAAAATGAAATCTAAACCGAGTGGCATGAACCACATAAGGCCCCGAGGAAGAAAGGGGCTCACCAAAAACGGGCAGTGGAAGGAGAAGGATACTACTGCCGATGAGCTGAAGTGCCTGCTACCGATCCACCTACAATCATGACACGAATGTAGCGCCCCCGGCAAAAGGGACGTCAGTACACTTGAATTGTACTGGTATGTATGGACAAACTTTGTCCCAAGTAAACTCAAGCCATTAAATTACATCAACAATTAATTAAGCCAGCCAACCATGTTTCCACATTTTCCTCATTTCAAATAATTCTCACACAAAACACTTTCTACAATCAACCAATTTAACAATAACCAATCAATCACGTAAAGCACAAGTAGTCAAACAAAGGGGCAATCAGTGCCCCACATGTTGCAAACTCTCCTGCTGTCTCCTTTCACAATTTCACATTATTGATTTATGTATCAATTTTCAATAGCGATTTAGATCGCTTTCCATCCTTATTGCCCCTGACCACCCTTATTACCTCGGCCACCCTTATCACCCCAACCCACACCTTATTTCACCACGTTGCGGCGCGCAACACGACCCCGCCTTACAGTTGAAAACACAACAATTTCAAACAGCAGATAAGGTACTACACACAATTTCAACAAGTTCAAATAAGCAACTTACACATTGGTTCATGTTCTCAATTTATTCTCAATGCAATATCACAACCATGTTACAATATTTCCACAATTCAAGTGTTCCATCTCTTTCCACAATAAACCAATTCTCAAGTGTTTCGTTTGTTTTCCACAAGGTGCCATATAGGCCATCATAGTCATTATTCACAATTATTTTGCCAAATTAAACTCTCATTTTACATCACTCATAGCTCAACAACAAACTTTGAATATTCAACAACAACATCAAGAATTTCACCATTTGTCAATTTAACACGAAACAAACAAACTTCACACATATAGGCGATTTCACAAGAATCAAAATTAGCCATACATACCGGTGATGAGTTTTCTTCCGTTAACTTCCTACTTTATGCTTACCCAAGCTATCTTACTCTTGCCAACCTTGTTCTTGAAGACTCTTACTTTTACTCACTTCTTTTTACTAGAAATCAAGTTCAATAATCATGCATGAGTGTAAAAATTCTATTTTTAAAAGCTATTATATGCAAACCTCTCTTTACCCAATTAAAACTGAAAATCAAAGAAAATAGTTAGGGTTTTTACCTTGAAAATATTGGGGAAGTTGAATCCTTGCCCTAGAATCCCTTGGAATTAAGTAGTTGGAACAATCTTTGAAGATGAAGAACTTCTCTCTCTAAAAACCCTCTCTCTCTCTCTAATTTTGGTGAGATGATATGATAAAATGAAGAAGAAAGGTGTTATATTAAAGAAGAGATCGTGTCAAAATGTTACAAAAATCTGGGCCGGGGTCAATTATGCGGTCACTATGCGACCGCAGAATCCACATGCGGTCCGCAGAGTGACCGCAAAATGGCCTCAAAGTTATGCAGGTTCTGTTAGGAATGCGGTCACTATGCGGACCGCATGTTGATTCTGCGGTCGCAAAAGTGCACCGCAGATTTGACATGCGATCGCATATCGACCGCACTTTTGACACGATTTTGGGCAACTCTCCGGAACGATTTGCGGCAAGAATGCGGTCCGCATGTCAGGTTTGCGGTCGCATTCTTGACCGCAGATTTGACATTTTTCGAAAAAATTAATTCTCTACATTTTTGAAACTTAAATCACTACGAAGAATTCTACGCATTCCTAACACATTATTCGGACCATGACACCATAGCTACTAGGTTTTATGCACAAAAATTTTACGGGGCCTTACATCCTCCCCCCCTTAAGATCATTCGTCCTCGAATGAGGATTTTGAAATAAATGAGTTGGTTTTGAAAGACATGATATGCAATCATCAAAAATTTGACTAACTCTTATATTTTAGAAAAGTTTCGGCAGAGTTTCCTTTGTATTATGGACATATCCACCTGCCAGAGGGCCCCCGAAACACACTACCAAACAACAACATACAACTACAACACTTTTCACAACTGGTATACACTTTCCTACCTCAACAAATGCACATATTCTATCACATTGTTACAATTGCACTTAAACTAGTCACTTCAATGAATTCTTACCTTATTAAACCAATTTAACACCATGTACACTTAACAAACCATTACCAATCTACACTTTCTATTAGTTGTTTATTAAACACGTAAATCTTTGTTTGTCAAGAACGGTTCAAGTGACCCAAGGTAACAACACATTTAACTCATTACAAAATGAAGGAGACTTTACTAATACTAAGAGGGAAACAACTTAGGCAAGATGACAGTTACTAGGAGTAGAAGGGTCACCTAATTTCTTCTAGGCTTGATCAAACAAATGGGGGTACTTTTCCTTCATCTCTTTTTCCGCTTCCCATGTGGCCTCCTCAACTTGTTGACTTCGCCACAATACTTTAACAGAGGCAACTTCCTTATTTCTCAACTTACGGACTTGCCTATCAAGAATGGCAACTGGAACTTCTTCATATGACAAATTTTCATTAACCTCTATAGCTTCGATTGGCATGATGGTGGATGGATCTCCAATCACTTTCTTCAACATGGACACATGGAATACCGGATGCACTGATGACATCTCAGGAGGCAACTCTAGCCTATAAGCAACTTGACCAATCCTTTGAACGATCCGATATGGCCCGACATACCTAGGACTCAATTTTCCTTTCTTTCCGAATCGCATGACTCCCTTCATAGGAGATACCCTCAAGAACACCCAATCATCGACTTGAAACTCCAAATCCCTTCGACGAACGTCCGCATAGGACTTTTGACGACTCTGTGCTGTTTTCATTCTCTCCTGAATAACCTTGACCTTTTCCATAGCTTCGTACACCATATCCGGCCCTAGCAATTCCGCTTCACCTACCTCAAACCACCCGATTGGCGATCTACATCTTCTCCCGTACAATGCCTCAAACGGGGCCATTTGAATGCTAGCATGATAGCTGTTATTGTAAGCAAATTCTATCAGTGGCAAGTGTTCATCCCAATTACCTTTAAAATCTAAGACACAAGCCCGCAACATATCTTCGAGCGTCTGAATGGTCCGCTCGGCCTGTCCATCGGTCTGTGGATGGAAAGCTGTGCTGAGATTCACCTGAGTTCCCAAACCTTGCTGAAACTTCTTCCAAAAGTTAGCGGTGAACTGAGCCCCGCGATCTGAGATGATAGAAAGTGGAGTACCATGAAGCCTTACTATCTCTTTGATGTACAATCTTGCATATTGCTCCGCAGTATCAGTGGACTTGACAGGCAGGAAGTGAGCTGATTTGGTGAGTCGATCTACTATCACCCATATTGAGTCAAACTTACGCCGAGTGCGAGGTAACCCCACCACGAAATCCATATTGATCATCTCCCATTTCCACCTTGGTATTTCTATAAGCTGAGTTAATCCACCGGGCCGTTGATGCTCGGCCTTCACTTGTTGACAGTTCGGACATTTAGCTACAAAGCCTGCCACATCCCTTTTCATACCGTTCCACCAATAAATATCCTTGAGATCGTGATACATTTTCGTTGAACCAGGGTGCACAGAATACCTGGAAGTATGAGCCTCTGCCATCACTCTTTCCCGAAGCTCGTCCACATCCGGAACACATAGCCTACCTTGACACCGCAATACACCATCTTCGCTGCTGAGTACAAATGCTGAGGTCTTGTTATTCATGACTGCTTCCTTCACCCGAACCAATGCTGGATCCATGAACTATTTTTCCTTGATTTCCGCGACCAATGATGATTCTGCTCCATTATGCACCAAGATATCCCCCTCGTCTGACGCCGAAATACGAACCCCCAAACTGGCTAATTGGTAGACCTCTCGAGCCAGGGGTCTCTGATCCACACCCAAATGAGCCAAACTACCCATGGATTTCCGACTAAGAGCGTCGGCTACCACATTTGCCTTCCCTGGATGGTACAATATGTCCATATCATAGTCCTTGAGTAATTCTAACCACCGCCGCTGTCTCAGATTCAGCTCTTTCTGCTTGAACAAATACTGGAGGCTCTTGTGGTCCGAAAACACATCTACATGAACCCCATAAAGATAGTGTCGCCATATTTTCAAGGCAAACACAACAGCTGCAAGTTCCAAATCATGCGTCGGATAATTCTTCTCATGGTTCTTGAGTTGCCTGGAAGCATAAGCTATAACCTTTCCGTGCTGCATCAATACACATCCCAAACCGACTCCGGAGGCATCACAATAGACTACAAATCCCTCTGTGCCTTCTGGCAAGGCCAATACTGGTGCCGAGGTCAATCTTGACTTCAGTTCTTGGAAACTTTTCTCACATGCTTCGGACCACTGGAACTTAACTGCCTTCTGCGTCAATTTAGTCAATGGGGAGGCGAGGGTTGAGAATCCCTCTACAAACCTCCGATAGTACCCTGCCAGACCCAAAAAGCTACGAATCTCTGTTGGGGTCGTGGGTCTAGGCCAATCTTTCACTGCCGCAATCTTCTGAGGATCCACCTGAATTCCATCACTGGAAATAACATGCCCTAGAAAAGCTACGGACTCCAACCAAAACTCACATTTTGAGAACTTGGCATACAATTGATGCTGATGAAGGGTCCGCAATGCTGCTCTGAGGTGAACGGCATGATCTTCTCTGCTCCGAGAGTAGATGAGAATATCGTCAATGAATACAATCACAAAGGAATCTAGGAATGGCTTGAAAACCCGATTCATAAGGTCCATGAAAGCTGCTGGGGCGTTGGTTAGCCCAAAAGACATGACCAAAGAAGTGACCATAACGAGTTCTGAAGGCGGTTTTAGGAATATCCTGCTCCCTGATTTTCAACTGGTGGTACCCGGACCGTAAATCAATCTTTGAGAAGAACCTCGCTCCCTGCAATTGGTCAAACGGATCATCCACTCGAGGCAATGGATATTTATTCTTAATGGTGACTTTGTTAAGCTGCCGATAATCAATACATATTCGAAGTGACCCATCCTTCTTTCTGACAAAGAGAACCGGAGCACCCCATGGCGACACACTCGGTCGTATGAACCCTTTCTCTAATAAATCCCTCAACTCCTCCTTTAACTCCCTTAACTCTGCTGGCGCCATTCTGTAAGGTGGAATGGATATTGGCTGAGTATTCTGGCAATACATCAATTCCGAAATCAATCTCCCTATCCGGCGGGATGCCCGGAAGCTCATCTGGAAACACTTCAGGAAATTCATTCACAATTGGCACGGACTCGAGGGTAGGCACCTCTGAGGTGGTGTCCGTTACCCGAACCAGGTGATAGATACACCCTTCTTAATCATCTTCGAAGCCTTAAGGTAGGAAATAAACCTACCCCTTGGCACTACACCATTTCCTCTCCATTCAATGACTGGCTCGTTAGGGAACTCGAGCCTCATAACTCTCGTTCGACAATCAAGTTTGGCAAAGCACGAATAGAGCCAATCCATCCCCATAATTACATCAAAATCTACCATCCCAAGCTCAATAAGATCGGCTGTGGTATCACGACCACCCACCATAACAACACAATTCCTATAGACTCGTGAGGTTGTAATAGAATCACCAATAGGAGTCGACACAGAGAACGGCTCATGAAGCTGTTCGGGTTCTATCCCAAAGCTTGAAGCAATGAATGGAGTAACATAAGACAAGGAGGACCCTGGATCAATAAGGGCATAGCAATCAATAGTCCGAACAGACATGATACCTGTAACAACATCTGGAGAAGCCTCGGCATTTTGGCGGCCACTCAATGCATAGAATCGGCTAGGTCCACCCCTACCCTGAGCTCCACCCCTAGTTGCACCACGCCCCGCTGATGTTGGAGTACGCGCTGATGATGTAGCAGCTGAAGAACCGGATGACTGAGCAGATCCCCTACCTATACCCTGACGGGGTGCACGGCAGTCCCGTTGGATGTGACCTCTCACCCCGCACCCGAAGCACACTGGAAGGTCAAGGTAGCAAGTCTCTGTATGAAATCTCCCACACTTGGGGCATGTTGGTCTCCCCTGCTGCTGGGATCTCACCCCAGGATGACCAGACTGACGAGACCTCCTGCTGTCTGAACCAGGTCTCGAGTAACTGCCTTGTTGATGACTGTGCACGGATGGTGGTGCACATGCGGAGGACTGAGCATATGACTGGGATGGCCCTGATGACCCCTTCCCTGGAAGTGATCTCCCTGAACGACCCATTGACCGGGCCCTGTTGCTACTTTCTCTTTCTGCACGAATCTTCAATTTCCTGGCCTCTGTGGCCTGAGCAAACCCCACAATCCTCCCATAGTTCATGTCCGAGTGCAAAGCTGCTGTGGCGGCCTCATTCACCACCAAAGGGCTAAGGCCCCTGAACAAACCGTCGAACCCGGGCATCCATGGTCGACACTAAATGAGGAGCATACTTGGACAACGTTACGAACTCCATGTGATACTCCCAAACACTCATACTGCCCTGCTTGAGGACCTCGAACTCCGTGGCGCGGGCCGCCATCACCTCGGCAGGCAAGAAGTGGTCCATAAATGCATCTACGAACTCATCCCATCCTGGCCGGAGGGCTCCCTTCCTCACGGGAATCCTCCCACATTTCGAACCATGAACGTGCCGCTCCGTTCAGCCTGTAAGAGGCCAACTCTACCCCCTCTATGTCTGTAGCCTTCATCACTCCGAGGGTCTTGTATATCTCATCAAGGAATTCACGTGGGTCGACCTACGGATCGGTACACTGAAAAGTTCGGAGGGCCAATCGCAAGAATCGGTGGACTGCGGAGCCGAAGGAATCTCCTCGTCCGATGGAGGATGCGAGGGCATCATGGGATCTCGGGCACGGGCGGCTACTAACCGTGTTAACATATGGATGGCTCCCCTAAGTTCTTCGTTAGAGATACCAGAGCCCGAAGCGGGAACTGTATCTGAGTCAGGAACACCGGCAGGAGGAATGGTGGCATCCTCTGCCGCGGCCGGAATAGGGACACTTGGGTTTTGAACAGATGGGCCAGGCAAATTCGGGACCGGTGGGTCATTCTCTCCCACGGCATCGGGTACATGATTAACAACTGCACTTGGGCCGGCATTGGCCCTAAGGCCAAGTCTAGCCTTCTTCTTAGGTGCCATATTCTGAAAATTTGGGAACAAGGCGCGAATTAGACACGGATATCTCCACATTGCACTTTACCGCACGATATAGATTAACAAAGAAGTAGGTAAATTCCTAAATGCCCGTGTAGCCCCTACTTATATGATGTGGTCGACAACACACCTATAAGAAGGGCACTACTAGACACGGCTCCGAGACATCCTAGGACACTTTAAAACCTTAAGCTCTGATACCAAGTTTGTCACGCCCCAAATCGAGGGACATGACCGGCGCCTGACCGGGTTGCCCCAGTCAAGCGGACCTGGGTGCCTTTCATTCCCACGCGTTACCCCTGTGATGACTTTTTCTCATTAACCAAATATATTACTAATCATAATTGATTTCACATTAAACAAATAAAACGATACGAGTGATTCATTAACAAGATTTCAATTTTTACAACGCCCGACATAACACCATATATATACATAAGACTGGAGTCCCACAGTTTACATGTCTACAGAGCCTCTAGGATACAAAAAGAGAAATACAATACTTGCCGGTAACAAGGCTCCGGCTATACCTTACAAAACCAAAATGAAATCTAAACCGAGTGGCATGAACCACACAAGGCCCCGAGGAAGAAAGGGGCTCACCAAAACGGGCGGTGGAAGGAGAAGGATACTACTGCCGATGAGCTGAAGTGCCTGCTACTGATCCACCTACAATCATAACACGAATGTAGCGCCCCCGGCAAAAGGGACGTCAGTACACTTGAATTGTACTGGTATGTATGGACAAACTTTGTCCCAAGTAAACTCAAGCCATTAAATTACATCAACAATTAATTAAGCCGAGCCAACCATGTTTCCACATTTTCCTCATTTCAAATAATTCTCACACAAAGCACTTTCTACAATCAACCAATTTAACAATAACCAATCAATCACGTAAAGCACAAGTAGTCAAACAAAGGGGCAATCGGTGCCCCACAGGTTGCAAACTCTCCTGCTGTCTCCTTTCACAATTTCACATTATTGATTTATGTATCAATTTTCAATAGCGATTTCGATCGCTTTCCATCCTTATTGCCCCCGACCACCCTTATTACCTCGGCCACCCTTATCACCCCAACCCACACCTTATTTCACCACGTTGCGGCGCGCAACACGACCCCGCCTTACAGTTGAAAACACAACAATTTCAAACAGCAGATAAGGTACTACACACAATTTCAACAAGTTCAAATAAGCAACTTACACATTGGTTCATGTTCTCAATTTATTCTCAATGCAATATCACAACCATGTTACAATATTTCCACAATTCAAGTGTTCCATCTCTTTCCACAATAAACCAATTCTCAAGTGTTTCGTTTGTTTTCCACAAGGTGCCATATAGGCCATCATAGTCATTATTCACAATTATTTTGCCAAATTAAACTCTCATTTTACATCACTCATAGCTCAACAACAAACTTTGAATATTCAACAACAACATCAAGAATTTCACCATTTGTCAATTTAACACGAAACAAACAAACTTCACACATATAGGCGATTTCACAAGAATCAAAATTAGCCATACATACCTGGTGATGAGTTTTCTTCCGTTAACTTCCTACTTTATGCTTACCCAAGCTATCTTACTCTTGTCAACCTTGTTCTTGAAGACTCTTACTTCTACTCACTTTTTTTACTAGAAATCAAGTTCAATAATCATGCATGAGTGTAAAAATTCTATTTTTAAAAGCTATTATATGCAAACCTCTCTTTACCCAATTAAAACTGAAAATCAAAGAAAATAGTTAGGGTTTTTACCTTGAAAATATTGGGGAAGTTGAATCCTTGCCCTAGAATCCCTTGGAATTAAGTAGTTGGAACAATCTTTGAAGATGAAGAACTTCTCTCTATAAAAACCCTCTCTTCTCTCTCTAATTTTGGTGAGATGATATGATAAAATGAAGAAGAAAGGTGTTATATTAAAGAAGAGATCGGGTCAAAATGTTACAAAAATCTGGGCCGGGGTCAATTATGCGGTCACTATGCGACCGCAGAATCCACATGCGGTCCGCAGAGTGACCGCAAAAATGGCCTCAAAGTTATGCAGGTTCTGTTAAGGAATGCGGTCACTATGCGGACCGCATGTTGATTCTGCGGTCGCAAAAGTGCACCGCAGATTTGACATGCGATCGCATATCGACCGCACTTTTGACACGATTTTGGGCAACTCTCTGGAACGTTTTGCGGCAAGAATGCGGTCCGCATGTCAGGTTTGCGGTCGCATTCTTGACCGCATATTTGACATTTTTCGGAAAAATTAATTCTCTACATTTTTGAAACTTAAATCACTACGAAGAATTCTACGCATTCCTAACACATTATTCGGACCATGACACCACAGCTACTAGGTTTTATGCACAAAAATTTTACGGGGCCTTACAAAGGCATTGCCACAGATTGAATTGTTCGTAAAATATTTGAGGTAAGTGTTTGTTCTATCCTAGTTTGAAGGAATACGAATTTAGTTATGAATGAATTGTTGATTAAAAGTTATTGGTGTTATACCGGTAATGGAGATAAATTGTTGAAATTATTATCAATTATTGGTTTAAAACCGGTAATTATAAATATTGTTGATGCAGAGATTATTGGCTAAATGCCGGTAATATATATATTTATGAATTGGGATCGTGTGGCGCGCCGACCACTTATATATATTTATGAATTGGGATCGTGTGGCGCGCCGACCACTTATATAATAATAAATGGGATCGTGTGGCACGCCGACCACAAAGTGATTTAAATCTTGGCATTGGCCATAGTTGCCGGTAGCCTATTGATATATTTGGGAGCGGGTGGTACGCCTACCACAAGATGTAGTTACTGTGATAGTTGGGAGCGGGTGGTACGCCTACCACGAGATATGAAATGAGAAAGTAATTGAGACAGGAAAGTAAGATTTATTCTGTTGATTAGATTATTCTGGATATCACGAGTTATTGATTGTTATTTCAGAGCAGAGTCTTTCTTTATAAATGTCTTGTATATATATATATATATATATATTGCAACTGTACAGGTTTATGTGGGTGACTGGCCTTAGTCTCGTCACTAGTTCGCTGGGATAGGCCAGGCACTTACCAGCACATGGGGTCGGTTGTGCTGATACTAAACTCTGCGCTCTTTTTGCGCAGATACAGGTTACGGACAGCAGCAGCGGCAGTAGCGACTTGTGGATTCCCGACTACTGAGACTACGAGGTAGCCTTGCAGGCGTCCGCAAGACCCGTTGTCTCTCCTATCTATGCTTTTCATTCTGTTATCTCATGTAATCGAGATAAACAGCTTGTATTTTCTTTCAAACAATTATGTGTATTATTCTTAGAAGTTCGTGAGTATTGTGACACCGGTCTTGGGTAGTGTATCATGTTTGGGTTTTCTTTATCATATTTGACTAAGTCTTCCGCTAAGTTTGATTATTCCGCTGTAATTTATATGTTTTTAATTTTAATGTCTTAATAAGAATTCGGTAATTAATGGAGGAGTAATTAATATTTGGCTTGCCTAGCTTTCATTTGTAGGCGCCATCATGACCCCGATGGTGGGAAATTCGGGTCGTGACAAGCTGGTATCAGAGCACTAGGTTGCACAGGTCTCACAACTCACGAACAACCTTAGTAGAGTCTGAAGGATCGGTACGGAGACGGCTGTATTTATCCTCCAGAGGCTACAGAGTTAGGAAAATATTCTCTTTATTCTTTCCAGTCGTGCGACTTGATCTTTCAAATGTTAATTGAATTTCTACTCTGTTATTCCGCAGATGGTAAGAACACGTGCATCTTCATCTAGTGACCAGCAGCCCGAGGTCCCAGCAGCGGCAGCTCCCGCTAGGGGCAGAGGCCGAGGTCGAGGTCGTGCTAGAGGCCAAGGTAGGGGCAGAGCTCAGCCCCGAGCAGCAGCACGAAGGGAAGAACCTCAGGCTCATATCGAGGAGGAAGTTCCAGCCCCAGCAGCTCCAGTAGGCCCAGCTCAGGTCCCAGGAGGAGTTTTGTTTTCACCGGATCTTCAGGATGCTTTGGTCCGGATAGCAGGTTTTATGGATCATATCACCGGAGCAGGTTTATTACCAGTAGCACCAGCCACTTCTCAGGCTGGATGAGGTAATCAGACTCCTGCTACGCGCACTCCGGAGCCAGTAATTCCCCAGGCTCAGGTTCCTGTGATTCAGCCAGTTGAGGCAGCTCAGCCTATTATTGTGACTCCGTCTAATGATGGTGCAGCCATGTCCGCTGACGCGTTATGGAGATTGGACAGGTTTACCAAGCTGTTTACTACCACATTCAGTGGCACTCCTTTAGAGGATCCACATGATTTCCTATACAGCTGCCACGAAGCTCTCCTTACTATGGGCATTGTGGAGACTAATGGTGTGGACTTTGGTACTTTTCGATTATCTGGTTCCGCCAAGACTTGGTGGAGGGATTATTGTCTATCCAGGCCAGCGGGATCATCATCTTTGACTTGGGGGCAATTTGCGGAATTATTCTTGGAAAAGTTCCTTCCAGCAACTCAGCGGGAGGTTATGCGCAGACAATTTGAGCATCTTCATCAGGGTTCTATGTCTGTCACACAGTACGAGACTAGGTTCATGGACCTGGCTCGTCATGCTATTATCATACTTCCCACAGATCGGGAAAGGGTGAGAAGGTTTATTGATGGCATGAATCAGCCAATTCGGCTACAGATGGCTATGAGGGCAGGAACTGAAATCACTTTTCAGGAGGCGTCTAATGCAGCCCGCCGGATCGAGATGGCTCTGTCACAGGGAGCAGGACATGGATCAGATAAGAGATCTCGTAATTCGGGTAGATTCAGTGGTACCTCATATGGAGATAGAGATTTTTATGATAGAGGCCATCTTCCTAGGCCTTATCAGTCAGCTCTTCAGGTTTCTCATGATGCTTCAGGTGATCGTAATTTTCAGCCACGCTACTCTGATCAGCAGCCTATCAGTGCACCACCACTTCGCTATTTTCAGCAGCCGAGGGCTTGTTTTACGTGCGGTGATCTTAGGCACATTGCAAAGTATTGCCCTCGAGCTTCTGACAGATCTCACCAGCAGGGTTCTCGTGCCATGATTCAGGCCCCAGTTCCCTCACAGCCTGCCCGGCCAGCTAGAGGCGGAGTTATAGGACATAGAGGTGGAGGTAGAGGTCATAGAGGTGGAGCTCAGACCGATAGAGGTAGAGACCGGCCAGCAGCTGATCGTCCTAGAGATACTACTCAGGGTGGTGGGGCACAGCCCCGATGTTATGCACTTCCCACCAGACCAGAGGCTGAGTCTTCTGATGCCGTCATTACAGGTATTATTTTGGTTTGTGATAGAAAGGCATCAGCATTATTTGACCCTGGGTCTACATATTCGTACGTGTCTTCCTATTTTGCACCATACTTGATTCAGCCTAGTGATCCACTGGGTGTTCCTGTTCATGTGTCTACACCCAGTAGGCGATTCTATTGTGGTTGATTGAGTTCATCGGTCATGTATTATAGTAATTGAGGGTCTCGAGACCCGTGCTAATTTATTACTCCTAAATATGGTGGACTTTGATATTATACTAGGCATGGACTGGCTATCTCCATATCATGTTGTTTTAGATTGCCATGCCAAGACTGTGACTTTAGCTCTGCCGAATTTGCCTCGTATAGAGTGGAAAGGAATTTCAAGTCATACTAGTCGTAATGTTATTTCTTATGTTAAGGCTCAGCGTATGGTTGGAAAGGGATGCTTGGCTTATTTGGCCTATGTCCGTGATTCTAGCGCTGAGGTTCCTTCTATTGACTCTGTGCCTGTAGTTCGCGAATTTCCTGAAGTATTTTCTTCAGACTTACCAGGTATGCCGCCCGATAGGGACATTGATTTTTGCATTGACTTGGCTCCAGGCACTCAGCCCATTTCCATTCCCCCATATCGTATGGCTCCGCCAGAGTTAAAAGAATTGAAGGAACAGTTGCAGGATTTACTTGAAAAGGGTTTCATTAGACCCAGTGTTTCGCCGTGGGGTGCACCAGTATTATTTGTAAAGAAGAAAGATGGTTCGATGAGAATGTGCATTGACTATCGACAATTAAGCAAGGTGACTATCAAAAATAAATATCCACTTCCGCGAATTGATGATTTATTTGACCAGCTTCAGGGTGCCAAGGTATTTTCAAAGAATGATTTGAGATCTGGCTATCATCAGCTAAAGATTAGGGCATCTAATGTCCCTAAGACAGCGTTCCGCACTCGGTATGGACATTATGAATTTCCGGTCATGTCTTTTGGGTTGACAAATGCTCCAGCAGCTTTTATGGAATTAATGAATCGGGTGTTCCGGCCTTATTTAGACTTGTTTGTAATAGTCTTCATTGATGACATATTAATATATTCCCGCAGTCAGGAGGAGCATGCGCAACATCTCAGAGTGGCCTTACAGACTCTGAGAGATAGCCAACTATATGCAAAATTTTCAAAGTGTGAATTTTGGCTAAGTTCGGTTGCATTCCTGGGTCATATTGTGATGACAGCAGGTATTCAGGTTGATCCGAAGAAAATTGAGGCAGTCAAGGACTGGCCTAGACCGACATCAGCCACAAATATTCGGAGTTTCTTGGGGTTAGCGGGTTATTATCGCCGATTCGTAGAAGGATTTTCGTCTATTGCAACCCCACTGACCAGATTGACCCAGAAGGGTGTTCAATTTGAATGGTCCGATGAATGTGAGGCGAGCTTTCAAAAGCTCAAGACAACCTTGACCACAACACCGGTATTGGTTTTACCCACAGGTACGGGACCTTATACTGTTTATTGTGATGCTTCCCGTATTGGGCTTGGTGCAGTGTTAATGCGGGATGGCAAGGTTATTGCCTATGCTTCGAGGCAGTTGAAGATTCATGAGAAGAACTATCGAGTGCATGATCTAGAATTGGCGGCGATTATTCACGCATTGAAGATCTGGAGGCATTATTTGTATGGTGTAGCATGTGAAGTATACACCGATCATAAGAGTCTTCAGTATTTGTTTAAGCAGAAAGAGTTGAATTTGAGGCAGAGAAGGTGGCTAGAGTCGCTAAAAGACTATGATGTTACTATTTTATATCACCCAGGCAAGGCCAATGTGGTGGCCGATGCATTAAGTAGAAAGTCTGCCAGCATGGGTAGTCTTGCATACTTTCCGGTCAGTCAGAGACCATTAGATCTAGATGTCCAGACCTTAGCCAACCGGTTCGTGAGATTAGACATTTCTGAGCCTAGCAGAGTGTTAGCCTGCACGGTCGCTCGTTCTTCTTTATTAGAGCGTATCCGTGATAGGCAATTTGATGATCCTCATTTGCGTGAGTTGAGAGATACAGTACAGCGGGGAGGTGCCACACAGGTAAATCTAGATGATGATGGGGTATTGAAATTGCGGGGTCGAGTTTGTGTGCCCAATGTCGAAGGGATTCGAGAGTTGATCTTAGCGGAGGCCCACAGTTCGCGGTATTCTATTCACCCAGGCGCCGCGAAGATGTACCAGGACTTACGGCAGCACTATTGGTGGCGCAGAATGAAGAAAGATATCGTTGCGTATGTCGCTCGGTGTCTAAATTGTCAGCAGGTGAAATATGAGCACTAGAGACCTGGTGGTGTATTCCAGAGGATTGAAATTCCCGAGTGGAAATGGGAGCGAATCACTATGGACTTCGTTACTGGACTTCCTTTGACTCGGAGGAAATTTGATGCTATTTGGGTCATTGTTGATAGGCTGACCAAGTCAGCACACTTTATTCCAGTATCTGTCTCCTACTCGCCGGAGAGATTAGCGGAGGTTTACATTTGGGAGATTGTTCGTCTTCATGGGGTGCCAGTATCTATTATCTCTGATCGGGGTACGCAGTTTACCACGCGGTTCTGGAGAGCGGTCCAGCAGGAGTTAGGCACCCAGGTTCAGTTGAGTACAGCATTTCATCCTCAGACGGATGGCCAGTTCGAGAGGACTATTCAGATTCTAGAAGACATGCTTCGAGCCTGTGTTATTCATTTCGGAGGCTCGTGGGACCAGTTTCTACCATTAGCAGAGTTCGCCTACAATAACAGTTACCAATCTAGCATCCAGATGGCCCCGTATGAGGCGTTGTATGGTAGGTGATGTCGATCACCAGTTGGATGGTTTGAACCGGGAGAGGCTCGATTGTTGGGTACAGACTTAGTTCAGGAGGCCTTACATAAGGTCAAGACTATTTAGGAGAGATTGCGTTCAGCTCAGTCCAGGCAGAAGACTTATGCGGATCGTAAAGTTTGAGATGTGCATTTCATGATTGGTGAACGAGTATTGCTCCGAGTGTCGCCTATGAAGGGCGTGATGAGGTTCGGGAAGAAGGGCAAGCTCGGCCCTAGGTATATTGGTCCATTTGAGATTCTAGACAGAGTGGGAGGGGTGGCTTACAGATTAGCTTTGCCACCTAGCTTATCAGCTATGCATCCAGTTTTTCATGTATTATGCTTCGGAGATACCACGGCGATCCCACACATGTGTTAGACTTCAGTACTGTCCAATTGGACAATGATCTATCTTACGAGGAGGAGCCGGTGGCCATTCTAGACCAGCAGGTTTGACAGTTGAAGTCGAAGAGTTATCCTTCTGTGCGTGTTCAGTGGAGTGGTCAGCCTCCTGAGGCATCGAACTGGGAGTCCGAGTTTGATATGCGGAGCCGCTACCCACATTTGTTTCCCGACTCAGGTACTTCTTTCTTTTGTCCAATCGAGGATGAACGGTTGTTTTAGAGGTGGAGATTGTGACGACCCAAAGGTTCATCACTTATTTTATTAATCATTTCGAGCTTCTGAGGCCTTGAAAACCTCATTCTATGTTGCCTCGATTTACGTGCACAATCCGAGCATGTAGCCGAAAAGATTTTTGTGATAGAAAATATGAATTCTATGAGAAATGTGGATAAAAATGATATTAATATTGATATGGTTGACTTTGGTCAACATTTTTGGTAAATGGATCCGGACCCGAGATTTGCTGGTCCCGAAAGGTCCGTAGGAAAATATGGGACTTGGACATGCGTCCGGAGTCGAATTCTGAGGCCTAGAGCCCAAGTTATGAATTTTTTCTGTGAAATTGTTTTTGATGTAATTGTTAAAGGAAATGAATTAATTGACCTTGGTATCGGGCTCGTATTTTGGTTCCGATGCCCGGTACAAGTCTTAAATATTATATATGTGCTTTCTGCAAAGTTTGGTGACATTCGGATGTCGTTTGATATGTTTTGGACCTTGAGTTCCAAGTTTGAAAGTTTTGAAAACCAAAAGTATGAAAATCATGAACTTGAGGCTTGATTTGATGAAAACGATGTGATATTGGCGATGTGATAGCACGAACAAGTTCATAATGTGTTTTTGATGTTGAGTACATGTTTGGTTTAGAGCCCGGGGGGCTCGGGTAAAGATTTGATAGGCCGTTGGATTAAAATTCTGAATTTTTGCATTTGCTGGTTTTTCACCCAGCTGTTGGCTTCGGAATTGCGAAGCATTTCTCGCAATTGCGAAGGTGGCAGATCAAGGCAGGGTTCGCAAATGCGAACCCATGATCGCAAATGCGAAGTCCCATAATGCCAGCCTTGTTCGCAAATGCGAACAATAGTTCGCAAATGCGAACATCCCCATAACCTGCCTGTGTTCGCAAATGCGAACAATAGTTCGCAAATGCGAACATTCCCATATCCTGCCTGTGTTCGCAAATGCGAACAATAGTTCGCAAATGCGAACATCCCCATAACCTGCATGTGTTCGCAAATGCGAACAATAGTTCGCAAATGCGAACATTCCCATATCCTGCCTGTGTTCGCAAATGCGAACAATAGTTCGCAAATGCGAACATCCCCATATTCTACCTGTGTTCGCAAATGCGAACAAATGTTCGCAAATGCGAACTTCCCAGCCTTAGCTTATTTTTCAAACTCCTGAAATTGGTCGGGGTTCGAAATTGCGAACCCATGTTCGCAAATGCGAACACAGAGACCTGTAAATCACGATTTCCAGCTTATTCTTCACATTTTCACAACCCAAAAACACCCATTTGCGATTCTTCACGGACTTCCTCTTCTTCAAAACAATTCTAAGTCACTTTTTACTTAATTCTTTCAATTTCTAACATCATTAAACATGTTTTTCAATAGAAATCAAAGGTTTTCATGCTAGAATTTCTTGTTTTTGGTAGAATATAGGGTTTTTCATAAATTGGGAAATTGGACCTCGAATTGAGGTCCGATTTTGAAACAAATCATATACTAGAACTCGGGGGGGATGGGTAACCGGATTTTGGTCCGAACCCCGAGTTCCGACCATGTGGGCCGGGGTCGAATTTCACTATTCCGGGCAGAATGTTGTAAAAGTTGAAATTGGCTTTATGAATTAGTTTGTTGAGTAGTATTGATGATATTAAATCAATTGTGTATAGATACGATTGGATTGGAGTCGAATTTGAAAGGAAAAGGCATTGCCACAGATTGAATTGTTCGTAAAACATTTGAGGTAAGTGTTTGTTCTATCCTAGTTTGAAGGAATAGGAATTTAGTTATGAATGAACTTGTTGATTAAGAGTTATTGGTGTTATACCGGTAATGGAGATAAATTGTTGAAATTATTATCAATTATTGGTTTAAAACCGGTAATTATAAATATTGTTGATGCAGAGATTATTAGCTAAATGCCGGTAATATATATATTTATGAATTGGGATCGTGTGGCGCGCCGACCACTTATATTTATTTATGAATTGGGATCGTGTGGCGCGCCGACCACTTATATAATAATAAATGGGATCGTGTGGCACGCCGATCACAAAGTGATTTATATCTTGGCATTGGCCATAGTTGCCGGTAGCCTATTGATATATTTGGGAGCGGGTGGTACGCCTACCACAAGATGTACTTGCTATGATAGTTGGGAGCGGGTGGTACGCCTACCACGAGATATGAAATGAGAAAGGAATTGAGACATGAAAGTAAGATTTATTCTGTTGATTAGATTATTCTGGATATCACGAGTTATTGACTGTTATTTCAGAGAAGAGTCTTTCCTTATAAATGTCTTGTATATATATATATATATATATATATATATATATATATATATATATATATATATATATATATATATATATATATATATATATATATATATATATATATATATTATATGTACAGGTTTATGTGGGTGACTGGCCTTAGTCTCGTCACTAGTTCGCTGGGATATGCCAGGCACTTATCAGCACATGGGGTCAGTTGTGCTGATACTACACTCTGCGCTCTTTTTGCGCAGATACAGGTTACGGACAGCAGCAGCGGCAGTAGCGACTTGTGGATTTTCCGACTACTGAGACTACGAGGTAGCCTTGCAGGCGTCCGCAGGACCCGTTGTCTCTTCTATCTATGCTTTTCATTCTGTTATCTCATGTAATCGAGATAAACAGATTGTATTTTCTTTCAGACAATTATGTGTATTATTCTTAGAAGTTCGTGAGTATTGTGACACCAGTCTTGGGTAGTGTATCATATTTGGGTTTTCTTTATCATATTTGACTAAGTCTTCCGCTAAGTTTGATTATTCCGTTGTAATTTATATGTTTTTAATTTTAATGTCTTAATAAGAATTCGGTAATTAATGGAGGAGTAATTAATATTTGGCTTGCCTAGCTTCCATTAGTAGGCGCCATCATGACCCCGATGGTGGGAAATCCGGGTCGTGACAGATGATTTGTGTGGTATCCAATTTTTTGTGTGCATATATTATAAAAGGACATGGTTCTTCTATGTATTCCTTACACTATAATCATGGAATAGTAAATACAGAAATTAAAGAACATAAGTATTTTTACTTGGAAAGCACTTAGCTCAAAACATGAAAAACCACGAACTACTTCCTAGTAGGATTTTTTTCAATACTCCACTAAATTACTGAGCCAAAAATAATATTTACAAAACTCTTGTAAACCAATGATTACCTCTAACCATTTGCGGTAATCAGCCTCAGGCTGTTGCGAGAATTTCAAGTTAACTCTAACTTGAACAATTTACTTAGAGTGCCTATTACAAATGCTTCTAGAGAAAGCTCATCCTCCACAGTGACTCTCAACTCATGGTAAATCAAGTCACAAGGATTTTCCAAATCAAAGAGCAAAGACTACAGAAATATCAGTCAGAAATCCATAAGCTGCTGTCGGAGTTCGACAAATGCTGCTTTGATCAAATCTCTAGGTCACAAAATATTGAAGTAGATGGCCTCGCCAAATTATCTGCGGCCAACAAGAATATTAACAAGGAGAACATGGTCACCCTCCTTCATTCATCCATAGACCATGTCGAGGTACTCTCAACAAATCTTACTTGGGACTGGCGTAACCGCCTCGTGTCCTACTTACATAATGGAACACTCCTTCAAGACAAAAACGAAGCAACAAAACTCCAGACACAAGCGGCTCGATACAGCCTAGTGAATCATGGCCTCTACAAGAGAACATTCGGCGGCCCCCTAGCCAAATGTCTTGGACCGCATCAAATCAGAGAAGTATTAGAAGAAGTACACGAGGGTCATTGCGGCGCCCATATAGGAAATCACACCCTTGTTTGATGCCTCATTCGTGTCGTCTATTACTGGCCTACTATGAAAAAAGAAGCAGCAGACTACGTCCGAAGATGCGAACAATGCCAAATGTACGCCCCTATGATACATCAAGTAGGAGTATTACTCCATTCGGTCATCTCGCCATGGCCTTTCATAAAGTGGGGGATGGAGATATTCGGACCTCTGCCAGCGGGACGAGGAAAGGTACATTTTCTTTTAGTTTTAAATGACTATTTCTCTAAATGGGTGGAAGCATGTGTGTACATTCAAATACGAGAACATGAGTTCATCGCCTTTATATGGAAAAGTATCATATGCCGCTTCGATATCCCTAAAGAAATCAACTGTGATAATGGACCCTAGTTCATCGGAAAGAGAACGACTGAGTTCTTCGAAAAATGCACATCAAGCAAATACTCTCCACGCCATATCATCCCGCTGCTAATGGCCAAGCTGATTTCTCCAACAAAATGATATTAAACATATTTAAAAAGAAGCTCGTAGAAGCTAAAGGGGTATGGCCCGATCTACTACCTAAAGTATTATGGGCCTATTGAACTACTCCAAAGTCCAGCACGGGAGAAATGCTATACTCACTGGTCTAAGGGACCAACGCAGTCATACCCGTCAAAGTCGGGGAACCTAATTTGAGATACTCTCGTATAAGCACATCAGATAACGATGAAAGTTGATTACAATACCTAGATGAAGTTGAATAACAGAAAGACATGGACCACATAAGAAGGGTAGCCCAGAAGCGGGAAGTAGAGAGATACTACAGTAAAAAAGACAAGGTAAGATCACTCAGAGTCAGCGACTACGTCCTCAAGGCCAAAACATTAGCATCAAAGGACTCGAATGATGGAAAATTAGGAACCAACTGGGACGGACCGTATAAAATCATAGTAGTAGCAAACAAATGAGCATTCCAACAAGAAAAAATATAGGGCAAACAACTCCAGAACAACTGGAACATCGCTCATCTCAAATACTTCCACTTTTGAAAGGATTCACCTAAGTCGTACTCTTTTTCCCTCACCCGAGTTTTTTCCCAATTGGGTTTTCTCTGGGAGGGTTTTAACGAGGCGGCAAGGGGAATACCCTATGGTTTGGTGCGTCGTTCATCACTATGGCCCGTCGTCACATTCTTTGGGCTGAAGTAATGAATGGACTACACAAGTCAATCTCTATTGTATAAATAGAAATTTCCATTCTATGAAAAAGAATTCTCCATTATATGAAACGCCAGCATCTCAATGGCCAAGGCCATCGACATTAGTTCGACCTCGCTCAAACCATTATGGATACTACTTAGACCAGTCCAAGCAACATCCCAATGGCCAAGGCCATCGACATTAGTTTGACCTCACTTAAACCACGACGGATACCACTTCGACCAGTTGAAGCAACATCCCAATGGCCAAGGATATTGATATCCGTTTTACCTCATTCGAACCATGACAGATACTACTTCAACCAGTCGAAGCAACATCCCAATGGCCAAGGCCATCGACATCAGTTCGACCTCGCTCGAACCATGACAGATACTACTTCGATCACGGTTGAAGCAAAATCCCAATAGCCAAGGCCATCAACATTAGTTTGAACTTGCTTGAACCATGATAGATACTACTTCGATCACGATCGAAGAAACATCCCAATGGCCAAGAACATCGACATTAGTTCAATCTCGCTCGAACCACGACAGATACTACTTCGACCAGACGAAGCAATATCCTAATGGACAAGGCCATCGACATTAGTTCGACCTCGCTCGAACCATGATGAATACTACTTCGACCAGTCAAAGCAACATCCCAATGGCCAAGGCATCGACATTAGTTCAATCTCACTTGAACTAGGACGGATACCAATTTGATCATGGTCGAAGCAACATCCCAATAGCCAAGGCTATCGACATTAGTTTGTCCTTGCTTGAACCATGACGGATACTACTTTGACCAGTCGAAGCTACATCCCAATGGCCAAGGCCATCGACATTAGTTTGACCTCGCTCGAACCATGATAGATACTACTTCAACCAGTCGAAGCAACATCCCAGTGGCCAAGACCATCGACATTAGTTCGACCGCGCTTGAACCACGGCGGATACCACTTCGACCAGTCAAAGAAACATCCTAATGGCCAAGGCCATTGACATTAGTTTGATGTCACTCGAACCATGATACATAATACTTCGACCAGTCAAAGCAACATCCCAATGGACAAGGCCATCGACATTAGTTTGGTCTCTCTCAAACCACGACAGATACAACTACGACAAGTTGAAGAAACAACCCAATGTCCAAGGCCATCAACATTAGTTTGACCTCCCTCGAACCACTGTGAAATGTATTTTTAACGATAGTCAAAACATCCCTATGGAGACTAAGTATCATGCAATAAAATAAAAAGGAAAAATGGCGAACAAACAAACAACAAAAGTGAAGTTTATATTACAACAAAAATGTTATTAACATTCGTCTATACGGACGGGCCTTAGTACAACCCGCGCCCAAAAATTCTTAACAAAAATGAACGAACTAAAACTACTCGTCGGCTCCAGCTGGGTAGACGTCTTCATACCATGAGTCCGAATCAAGGCTGTTCACGTCATCAAAGAAGACACCCTCCCCATCAGGATTGTTAGGCTCATACCCACACGACTCGTGAGTTGTACGTGCATTAACATGCACTGTTTGAACCTCCACCTCTATTGCCCGACGCTCGACACAAATAACTCTATATACATCGAGTCAAGCCTCCACATAGACTCATATCTCATACAAGCGACGAGGTGAACCCTAACCATCTGGAGGACGAGATGTAGAGGGCCTAGAACGGTGATCTATTTCTTCTTCCCTCGGCGGAGCCACTTGCCTCTACAACGCAGACAACTCTGCCCCTAGCTCCTCAATAGTCCTTTGGAGCTCCGTGACTTAAAGACCAGAGGGCTCTTTTTCTTGGGTAAGTTACGATCTAGATATGCAGAGGGCATCCTTCAATGACACCATCTTAGAAATGGCGGCGGCTAACTTATCAGTATTAGCATTTAACTAGCCCTTAAGCCCATCTATCTCCACTATCTTGGCATTCAGCTCGACGTTCAAGCCATCCACCTTTAGCTGTAGGTCGGCATTCTCCGCTGTCACCCCTTGACTCAGCTCAATCTCATCTCTCTCCTCTAGCTCTACCATCCTACGCTCCAATTGAACCTCCTGCTGCTTAAGCCCCTCACGAAATGATAAGTTAGGATTTTCCCATGATTATACCCCTACTTGCTATTACATTTGTTACAAATTGCTACAAAATAGTCCCAAAATGCTTACAAGTTGTGCTTGATTGCAGGTTTGAGTGACAAGGAGACAAATGTAAAAGATCGGCTTAGAACGGAATGAAACCTGCACAAGTGTCACAGACCAAGTGAAGTTGAGGAACAGGAAGATCTAGCGCAGGTCGCACGGATATGCCACGCGGTCGCACTAGGAGATTTAGAGAATAGGTAATTGTTGGTGCAAGCCACACGACCGTGCTACACTTCTGCGCGGTTCACGCCAGTAAGATTCAAAGACCCACAAGTGCAAGCTAAAAGCACACACGGTCGCTGTCACGACCCCAATCCTGGTCGTGATGGCGCCCAACACAATGCTAGGCAAGCCCGACCATATTATCTCTTAACCAGCCATTTATTAATTCCAGTTAATCAAATTAAACTTAAACAACAAGTGTTCATATCAAAATGATAAACGTAATAGTAGAAACATACAAAATACGGTCCCAACCAAATCGTGGTGTCACAAGTCTGAGCCTCTACAAATGAAATCTACTACACAATTAAGTCTAGGCAGAATGGAAACAACGAAATGATAAAGAGGAAGAGGTCAGGTACTGCGGACGTCGGCATCTACCTCGAAGTCTCCACGGAATGATGATGGTAAAAGCAGTTGCGATAACTCAACTGCTCTCCTGAACCTGTATGTCTGCACAAAAAGTGCAGGGGAGTGGGGTGAGCATATTTCAACTTAGTGAGTAATAATAATAAACAACAACTGAAAATAAGAACTCCTGTACTATCACTAAACAGTTCTAAGGCAAACCCCCATAGGTAAGTCATCACTACAGTGAGTACTCTGATCTCCAGTCCATATCTATCTCAAAAAGGTCCCACACTGACCAAATCCTCACCCGTACCGCTACGGTGTACATCCAGCTCAATGTATGTAAATATATACATATGTCTTTAACGTATAAGTATTTAAGTATGTATAAGGATATGAATAAGTATAATGTTGCGGCGTGCAGCCCGCTCCAATACATATACCGATACGGCGCGCAGCCCACTCAATTTAACGTCGACGGCGCTCACTGGGGGTGTATACAGACTTCGGAGGGGCTCCCTAGGCCCAAGCGCTATGATGCTGCGGCGTGCGGCCCGATCCACACATGTATTACTGCGGCGTGCAGTCCGATCCAATATATATATGTATATATATATTTATACTGCTGCGGCGCAGCCCGATCCCATAATATATACAGCGCTCACTGAGAATGTGTGCATATATAACTATACTGCTACGGCGTGCAGCCCGATCCCATAATATACACCAGCGCTCACTGAGAATGTGTGCAGACTCAGACTCCGAAGGGGCTCCTACATCCCAAGCGCAATGATACTGCGGCGTGCAGTTCGATCCACATGTATGTTATTGCGGCGTGCAGTACGATCCAATATATATAATGCTGCGGTGTGCAGCCTGATCCAATATATATACTGCTGCGGCGTGCAGCCCGATGCAATATATATATATATATATATACTGCTGCGGCGTGCAGCCCGATCCAATATAGATATGTGTATAATATCTCATAGTGGGTCCTTGACCCTATCTCAGTCGGTATAGACTTGGCATCTCAGGCCCAATATAACATCTCATAGTGGGTCCTTGACCCTATCTCAGTCGGTATAGACTTGGCCTCTTAGGCCCATTCAGCTAGAATAGGAAATTCCACCCTAGATAGTCTCTCTCAAGGTACACACCTAGTACAGGCTCATGATATGCTATACAGCTATAACTGCGGTTGAGTGTATGTATCCAGCAAGATATAAGGGCCGCTTAGCTCTACTGGCTCCCCTAATACTCTACAGATCAGCACAAGGCCCCAAACATGGCTACTAGCCCAATACACAGTTAAAATCTTAGTCACAGTCATATTACACCATACGTTATCAGTCGGGAAGGACCAAGTCCAGTCCCCAAATCACAACGCCACCACGCCCGTCACATGACGCGTGTCTCATCTCAGCATAGCACTGTAAAGTGCAAGTACGGGGTTTCAAACCCTCAGTACATTATTTACTACCACCACTCACCTCAATCCGGTAGAAGCCTTAGTCCGCCTTGCGCTCGCCTCGCAATTCAATCACTTTGCATGCCGAATCTGCTCAAAATCAATGAGAATACATCAATATAGGATAATTAGACACAACCCATTCGAAATAACTCAATTTGCACCAAAACCCACAAAGTTGTCAAAATCTGACTTTTGGTACACTTCTCGAAAAATCACGAAAGTTACATTTACGGAATCCTTGTCTCAACACGAGTCTATACATACCAAATTCATAAAAATTGGCATTCATTTGACCCCTTAAATCACCATTTCTATCCAAGAGGGTTTTCTACCCTTTTCAAAAAGATTTCTCAAATTAAACACCAAAACTTGCAATAGATTCGAGTTATACAACCAAAATTGAGTTAAGAGTGCTTACCCCATTGTTCTCTCAAAATATCTCCCGAAAAATCGCCTTACCCGAGCTCCAAATCGTCAAAAATGACAAATGGGACGAAGTTTGGACTTTATTCTGCTTCCCATAGACTTGTTCTTCGCGTTCGCGGTCATACGCTCGCGTTCGCGAAGAACAAACTCCCAAATTTTTGTTTTTCACCTCTGCTCTGACAGCCTCTATTGCAATGGTCATACCTTTTTACACACAACTCCAAATGACTATTATAATATGTTTCTGAACACTAGATTCAAAGTGCTACAACTTTTGTTTTTGAATCACCTCAATATTCCTTGTAGATAAAAAGTTTTGAGCTTCCGAAATAGGACCTGCGCGACAGAAATTCCTTCTTCGCGAACGCGAAGAACACAAGTCCCAGATGACAAATCCTTCATCGCGAACGCGAAGAACTGTCGCGAACGCGATGGCCAAAAGTCTCAGAATCCAATTTATTCTTCACGAACACGATGGGACCTCGTGAACGCGAAGGACAACACCAGATACCAGCAACAACACTTCAAAAACTTCCAAAAATGACCCGTTAGGCATCCGAAACACACCCAAGGACCCGGGACCTCAACCAAAAGCACCAACATGACTTAAAACATTATACAAACTTGTTCCAATCATCAAAACAAGTCCTTAAACACGGAAATCATCAAATCAAAGTGAATTCAAGCCTAAGTTTCATCTAAAACTTCCGAAACCAACATCCAATCAAAAACCCGATCAAACGATGTCCGAATGACCTAAAAATTTGCAGGCATATCCAAAATCACCTAACGGAGCTACTACAACTATCGGAATTCCATTCCGAATCCCGGATCAAATTCTCACCTACCATTCGGATTTCGCCAAAATTCAACCTTAGCCAATTCAAGCCTATTTCTACACCGGGCCTCCAAATTCAATTCCGATCGCTCCCCTAAGTAACAAATCACCTCCCGGAACTAACCAAATCATCAGAATCCGATTCCGAGCACTCCAACTAAATAGTAAACTCCAGGTTGACTTTCCATATTCAAGCTTCATTCAAAAAGGCTATTTACCTCATTTTCAACCAAAATCACTCCTAACTCACCCGATAGACTCTAACACTGATATAAAAGCATGAAACATATAAACGAAGGGGTAATAGGGTGATAACTCTTGTGACGACGGGCCGGGTCGTCACATTCTCCCCAACTTAAGCAAACACTCGTCCTCGAGCGTACCAGAGTTGTACTAGAAGCAACCCAATAGCTGAATGACCTTACCAAGCATATATTCAGGGCGATCCCACATCGCCCTATCTTTCATAAGTCCGATAACATAGTATAGCTGAATTTCCATAGTCTATCTGAACCATAAACCACATTGCACTTTCCGAAATTATATACCAAATCTGAATCCCACATCTATACTCAGCGTACACACGATCCAACTGTAATAGCCAAACTCGCCACTCCGGGTGAGATCACATGATGAATCAAACAACCCAATCACTCGAGATGATAGTCTCTAATCATAACAACTGGCTACAATAACCAAATACTAGTAGAAAGAACCTTTCTCATTAGATAGAGTCACCATCATATCCTTCCCACGACAACCGCACATGCAATATATCTAACCCATCTCTCAGGCCAACCATTCATGAATCCATTTCCCTTTTAATTGATACTACAATAGAATTCGGAGCCAAATCTCGATATTACCCTTCTAACCAACTGAAATCACACATGCTCGCACTCATTAATGACTCAAATGATCATTTAGGTTATAACACACCACACTGGTGATATGACGCCTCAACACCGGCCTAAGCCGCGACAAGCACAACACAAGCCCCAATAGAAAACGTCTGAACATACTCGAATCATGACAACAGACTCACATAAAGAGCTATAATTCAAATTCTTCAATACCATCACAACACATAATTGAGATCTCATCTCACATCATAGAATTAGAGTACCTGAATCCTCCTCGAAAGGTCATAACATCACGTGGCCTTGCCACAACTCGTGATTCTATCCAAACACTATTACTCATGGAGCACCTCAAGTCACCATGCTCAAACGGTCAGCCACACACATATCTAGGTCTGAACTTAAGCAATCAATCACACCTGCGGTGATACAATGATATACGCTATTGAATCCTAAAAGGACACAACCGATGTGCTATTCCCCAAGCGATGCCCAATACGGACTATTCCTGAGAAGCTAGGAAGTATCGTATACAAAGTAACATATAGGAAGCTATATTTTCCCCATCACACTGTTGCGGCGCACAACTCGTTCCAATAACATACCCGTGGCAGCGTTGTCACACCTCCTTTTGGCGCACCCGCGGGAGCGCGAGGGAGTTTTTCCAATTAAAGGACAATCGAAACGGGATTTATTTAATTAATTCAGAGTCGCCACTTGGAAAAATAATGGTGTCCCAAGTCACCGGTTTAATCCCGAACCGAGGAAATTTATGACTCTATATTACGGTCTGTGTACCAGAAATCCGGATAAGGAATTCTGTTAACCCGGGAGAAGGTGTTAGGCATTCCCGAGTTCCGTGGTTCTAGCACGGTCGCTCAACTGTCATATTTGGCTTCTTTATCTGATTTTATAATATGCCTTAACTTATGTATAAATTTTAATTTTCAACCTCTTATGATATTATTATTATAAAAATTATTATTATTATTATTATTATTATTTTTACAAAGAATTGCAACATTATGAAAATGTATCTCGAACCACGTCGCACCAGTGCACCCGTGGTTGTCAACACATTTTGACTCCGTTGAGATTTGGATTTGGGTCACATAAATGTGCACCCGGGTTTAAGGAGATAGCATTATTAAATACGCGCCTAAAGATACTAACGCGTTATTGTTTTGGGAATGCCGTGAAATCCGCTAAACGGCACATCCCGGAATCTAAGCATCTTTGTAAAAATTATCTATTGAGGGCCCCGCAATTCGCGTGTTATTTTTGCGAGGCTCGTCTCACTTATTGTTTAAGGGCTCATTACCCTTTTATTGTTTATTGTTTTAAATGAATTACAATGCGGTGGAAACGTATCTCGAACCACGTTGCACCAGTGCACCCGTGACTTTTGACACGTTTCGACTTCGTTGAGATTTAGATTTGGGTCACATAAATGTGCACCCGTATTTGAGAAGGTAGTATTAGAATACGTGATTAAAGCAACTACGCATTTATTATCTTTGGAGAACACCGTAAAATTCGCTATACAATTGATCCCGAAGTCTAAGTATTTTTATATATATACATTTATGAGGGCCCCGCAATTTATATAATTTTGTTAGGCGAGGCACACCTCTAATTCTAATTTAAAAGAGAACTACATTCCGCTATATTCATTTAAGAATTAATTCGAGATTATTTAGAACATGTTGCAAACCACGTTACATGAAATGCGCCCGTGGTCCATGACACGCTTTATTTAAACTTGTTCAAAATTGGAGTCGGGTCACATGAAATACACCCCCGATTCCTTTAATCTAATTCCGTCGTTCGGTTGAGGAATAAGGAACCAATTTCGATAAGGTGACAAAATCATGCTCAACTATAACCAATTCGAGTAAACATACGAGTAGATAACTAAGTGAGCAAATTCAAGACTACGACGAGCAACTACATAAACAACGGAAGCATAACTAATTGGCGAGCATGCGAATGATTAGTTATTTTCCTTAGCTAATTTCGACACTACAAGACCACCATTAATTGTGAAATTGCATGTTCAACAGAATCATATATTTACAAAAATAATCCGAATCATACGAAACTAAATCAAATGCGAAACGATCCAAAATATTAACGAGAAGAACAATATCGGAAAAGAACATGCACCTTTATTTCTGCATATTTTCAACGTACACAACGAGAAAACGAACCTTTTATGACGATCTCAAACCTCGACCTCTCCGGACGGAACTCGAATCAAATGACGACCTCGACTGACATCACCGAACGGCAACGGAAACCTCGAACCTCAAACAATAACCACACACGTTAACTCCAAACGGATCTCACACGAAATCTATTTTTGAAACCAGATTTTTGAATCAAACAGAGAAGCACGAACTGATCTTAACATGAGTAAATCCACGACAATAAAATAGAGATTTTCGTGGGTACATCAATCCAGAGATCCATTGTCCTCTTGCTAGCCGTTCTTTTCTTAACTTCTTGTTTTCAAATCCTTTTCTTTTCTTTGTTTCTCGTTTTTTTCTTTCTTTTTTTCCTAATCCTTTTTCTCTCGTTTTTGTTTTCAAAATCCCTTCTGCTTTGTATTTTTCAAATGTTTGTTTTCCAATCTCTTTCGTTTCTTCTCCTTTTTTCTTCTAAATGAATCCGTTCTCTCTTCTTCTTTTTAAAGAAGAAGAGTATAGTATTTTATTATTATTTTTTTTATTTAATTATTTATTATTTTTTTTAAAATAAGCTCCATGCCTTTTTTTTGTTTTTTTCTTCTTGTTTTTATCCCTTTGTCTTTTTCTTCTTGTCTTTGTTCTTATTCCCCATCCATTATGTATTGTCCCCCTTAGTGTAGTGGACTCGGTTTATTACGGGCTAGGTCCGAAAATTATAAAACCGGGTAGTTTGAACCCGAATATTATTCTTCGCCCGGAACCGAGAATGGTGTTATTTAATTAATCCTAGGTAATCAAAATAACTATAATACTTATAATAAAAATAAAACTATTTTTTTATATTTTTCAAGTTTAAAATAACTACAAAATATTTATGAAACTATTTTTTTATTATTTTCGTTTTTATAAAAAGATAAAAATATAAAGTACTATTTTTATATTTTTCAAGTTTAAAATAACTACAAAATATTAATGAAACTATTTTTTATTATTTTTGTTTTTATAAAAAGATAAGAAATATAAAGTACTATTTTGTATTTTTCAAGTTTAAAATGACTACGAAACATTAATAAAACTATTTTTATTATTTTCGTTTTTATAAAATGATAAAAAATATAAAGTACTATTTTTGTATTTTTCAAGTTTAAAATGACTACGAAACATTAATAAAATTATATTTTGTTATTTTTTTATTTTAAGGTAAAAATAAAGTAAAAGAGTCAAATTTAGCTAAAACAGCTATATTAAAACTAAACTAAATATTTTACGCTAAAATATAGAAAATCTCGGGGAGGGTCGAAAATCACGCGTTTACAGCTGCCCCTCTTTGACTGAAAACACAAAGAGTTTTCAGACAAAGAACGATTAGACAAGTGTTTTTGACCCGACCCCTTATTCGGAGGGACTAAACTAAAAGAAGAGGAATGTGACCGAGCCCTTGTATCTGAGCTGCCTACATATCCTTGGCTATAAAGGAATCAGGCCACGTGTAGTTCGAAGTGAGTAAGAATATGGAGTAACCGAGGTGGAGAGCCAGTCGAGGTGCCGTTCCGTCGAGGTTCCGTTCCATCGAAGTTCCGGTCCGTGGTCCTGCTATTACATCAAAAATCAAAACATGAGAAAGACTAACTAAGCCTATCGGCTACTAGTTACAAGATTCCTATCTATAAGTCTTCTGAAGCTTGATCTTGAGTATTGGTTGGTGCTTCATGCGGACTCTAAATTTGAACCTTGATACTTGCTAGTTGCAGGTGCTGCTTTTCGAATCAAGACCAGGTATACAGTTCTTGTGACCTCGGCCATGTCTTGAGCATGCCACATCTTTCATCAACTTCTGCATTTTGGATTGGCTTCATGCCTCTTTTTTTTTTTTTTTTTTTTTTTTGTTTATTGTGACTAAACTTCTGTTGATCCCCTCGGACTGTTGACTCGCATTCTGGTTGTCTTCCTTCTGATTCATGCTGGGGATTTCCTTTACACTCTGCCGCTTTCCTTAACCAACTTCAAAAATAAATCGTCGCTCCATTCTTCAGGCGGGCTCCCTGACTTCAACTACAATTTCAAAATTAAATCGCCACTCCATTCTTCGGGTGGGCTCCCTGACTTCCACTACAACTTCAAAATAAATTGCTACTCCATTCTTCAGGCGGGCTCCCTAACTTCAACTACAATTTCAAAATTAAATCGCCACTCCATTCTTCAGGCGGGCTCCCTGACTTCGGCTACAAATTCAAAAATAAATCACCACTCCATTCTTCAGGCGGGCTCCCTGACTTCAACTACAACTTCAAAATAAATCGCCACTCCATTCTTCAGGCGAACTCCCTGACTTTAACTACAATTTCAAAATAAATCGTCACTCCATTCTCCAGGCGGGCTCCCTGACTTGAACTACAACTTCAAAAATAAATCGCCACTCCATTATTCAGGCGGGCTCCCTGACTTCAATTACAACCTCAAAACTAAATCGCCACTCCATTCTTCAGGCGGGCTCCCTGACTTCAACTACAACTCCAAAATAAATCGCCACTCCGTTCTTCAGGCGGGCTCCCCGACTTCAACTACAACTTCAAAATAAATCGCCACTCCGTTCTTCAGGCGGGCTCCCTGACTTCAACTACAACTTCAAAATAAATCGCCACTCCATTCTTCAGGCGGGCTTCCTGACTTCAACTACAAAAAAATAAATCGCCACTCCATTCTTCCGGTAGGCTCCCTGACTTCAATTACAATTTCAAAACTAAATCGCCACTCCATTCTTCAGGCGGGCTCCCTGACTTCAATTACAATTTCAAAACTAAATCACCACTCCATTCTTTAGGCGGGCTCCCTGACTTCAACTACAACTTCAAAATAAATCGCTACTCCATTCTTCAGGCAGGCTCCCTGACTTCAACTACAACTTCAAAAATAAATCGCCACTCCATTCTTCAGGCGGGCTCCCTGACTTTAATTACAACCTCAAAATAAATCGCCACTCCATTCTTCGGGCGGGCTCCCCGACTTCAACTACTACTTCACAATAAAATCGCCACTCCATTCTCCGGGCGGGCTCCCGACTTCAACCACTACTTCAAAATAAAATCGCCACTCCATTCTCCGGGCGGGCTCCCGACTTCAACTACTACTTCAAAATAAAATCGCCACTCCATTCTCTAGGCGGGCTCCCTGACTTCAACTACTACTTCATTAACTCCATCCCATCCTTTCTTCTGAATTACCTTGTTTCAGAATTGCTTTCCTCCTAGGTCGTGTTATTTTTCCTTGACTGCTGGGGATATCTTTGGAATTGTTTACTTACCTGCTGAGGATAATGATTCTGGGAAAATTTCCTTCATTCCCTCCATTCCTTTGACTCGTGCGCTTGAATTTGCGTTGGGAACTCTTGTTGTAACTCTCTGCTTTATGGTGGGTTACTGGTTTCAAGACCTGCAATGTAAAGACTGAAGACTTGCCTTTTGTTATACAGGTAGGTGCCTGCTTTTAGTAGCAACTTTTGAATTAAAAATGCATTCTGACAATAATTTATGAAATATGCAAAGGACAATGTAAAATAAAACAAACGTAAAATATCCTATTCGAGGGAGGATAGTCCCATCGTATTCTATTCGAGGGCGAATACTCCCATTGTATCCTATTCGATGGCGAATACTCCCATTGTATCCTATTCGAGGGCGAATACTCCCATTGTATCCTATTTGAGGGCGGATACTCCCATCGTATTCTATTTGAGGGCAAATACTCCCATCGTATTCTATTCGATGGCGAATACTCCCATCGTATTCTATTCGAGGGCGAATACTCCCATCGTATCCTATTTGAGGGCGGATACTCCCATCGTATTCTATTCGAGGGCGAATACTCCCATCGTATTCTATTCGAGGGCGAATACTCCCATCGTATCCTATTTGAGGGCGGATACTCCCATCGTATTCTATTCGAGGGCGAATACTCCCATTGTATCCTATTCGAGGGAGAATACTCCCATTGTATCCTATTCGAGGGCGAATACTCCCATGATATCAAAAAGTGAACAAACCTGAGATGTCCTGTTCGAAGGTGGACAAACCTGAAACATCCTATTTGAAGGTGGACAAACCTGATACGTCATCTTGAATTGCTTTCCTCGTTTCTCCGAGAAAATTTTCAACAACGGCAGAAAATTTTCTGCCCCAGTATTGGTGTTCTTCCTTGTGGCATGACTTTCTGCTATCAATAGCACTTTCTTTCCCTGTTTCAAATCAAAGAAAATTTGTTAGTTCAAAACATTGTGAGCGGTTGTGCCGCTCCTGTGTGGTGGTTTTTTTCCTTTTCTCCTTTCCCTCGCTCGGGGTTCCCAAAACTTGTAGGGGAATGATTTCATTTGTTGGAGATGATATTCCTGCTGGGGATGGGTTTTTCCATTTATCCCTTCCCCTTTCTGTGTTTCTCAACTTGCTGGGGGTTATTTTGTTGAAGATGAGATTTCCTTTCTTCCTTTACCACTCTGTGTTGTCCGACCACCTCGGAATTTGCTGTAGATAACATTGCTGGGGGGTTTTTGTTTCCTCAAAATTGGTGTTTCACTCTTCTTGAAGGCTGTTGAGGATGACACTGGTTCGAAGATCATTTCCCTTAAGACTTTCCTTCTTCCCCAGTGGGTATTGACTTCCAGAAAATTTTCAAACTGAAAAGAAAATTTTCTGCCCCAGTTTAATAATCTTCTTTGCACCATACTTTTCTATCGTCAATGGCATTTCCTTGCCTTGCATAATAATTGGAAAGTTGGTGGCAAGTTTTGAAGTCATTTCTCACTATGTTTTGACTAGACTGACTTTGATGGAGAATTTTGACAAAAGAAGAAAGATAAAAAGAAACAACAAATAGAAGACAAGGGAGGACTGACTCTCTAACCAGAAACAACTATAAAAACTTATCAAACGCGGATACCAACTCTACTGGTCATGACATGCACATATGGCCTATCCTCCGTCGTTAATTTCCTTTCACGATTTCTGTCTCGTGATTTCCATCTGATTATCACCTTTATTCGACTTGTAGTGCCCGAAGGATTTTCACTTTCAAGCCTCTCTCATTTTGATTTTCTCTCAGCTTTCGTCGCCTTATGGTGCCTGTGAAGGTTTTCACCGGTAAGACTCTCTCATTTGTATTACTTTTAACTGGGGATTGGGGTGTCATTGCCAAGACTCTCTCGTAGTTCCTTTCTGCCGGGAATCAAAGTCTTTTTCTGCTGGGAATCAGAGTGTCTGTTTGACTTGGCCTATTTTGAAGACTGATCGGAAGGTCTTTCTTTGGACCGTAATGTGGGATTCGAATAGGGCTAGAATGAAAGGGTATTAAAGGCTCAAACAAATCAATTTTGGGTTCAAAATTTACAACCTTCGGACCTAACTTTATTTATAATACAATTTTTCTTTGCCCCAGTTTCATATTTGGGGAATTCTTATTTCTTTATTTACACTATGACCGAGCTGTGAAGCGCCTACGTATCCTCTTTAAGGAATCAGGTCAAACGTAGTTCCCAATTCCTCTTTTTCAAGTTTTTTTTTTTTCACACATTTTTCTTTTTCTTTTCTTTATCTCTTTTTGTTGTTTTCTTTTTCTTTACTTTTTCTTTATCCCTTTCTTCTCTTGCCTTTCAAACTTGAGTTTCTAGTCTTTGCAACTAATTCCGAAGGAGGGGTATGAAAGAATTTAAAATAAAGCTCAAATGGTTGACGATGGATAAAGTGTTTGGATAGCAGAACAAAATGCCTTCGTCATTCCAATCTTCAAAACATGCCAAGTGTAAACAACACAATTAATATTCGTCATATCTTTGAAGCACTTGTTGGGCAACACTCTCATTTTCCTTATTATGAATGACCCCATGTCAATTTTGGCCAGCTTGCCTTTAACGGTTTTCTTTTACTTGCCCCAGTTTCTCATGACTCGGGCTTCGAATAATCTCAAACCGTTCTTATTTCCTTTAAATGCCCCGATCATCTTCCAATTGCTTCATGATTAACTTTCAAGATTATGCCAAAATTATGTGTGGATGCCATGTCACTGGAGTTGACAGAAAAAGGGACTATAAAGAGGAAAGACTTAAATCAAAGAAAAATGACTAGAAATAAAGGAAGACGGATAATTGTATTAGACAGTGAAACGGTTCGGACGACACGACAAACATAATAAACTAGGGTAAGACCCTGTGAACAAACCTAGACAACACTAAACGAGAGACTACAACCCGCAGAAAACTGGATAGAATAGAATGATAGAAAGGTTTGGGTTACAAGACAATATCCCGATTAACAACCCCGAAATAATTTGGACGACGGAAATGACAACAAAATAAACCACCAAAACTCCACTCTGGTTGGCCAATATATGGAGAGTCTTCCCAATTACCAAACATGACATTTTGGCCACTGAGCTTCACATCAATATTACCAAGGCTACTATCCGCTTCAACATTTTTAGTTTTAGTCAATACATTCCCACAAAGCGTGCATCATGGCGTGCAGGTGAAGGACTCTGTGCGATATTCTGGATGTCGTTGTCTTGGATCAAAATAAGGTTTTCCTGGATCTTGTGTTTCCGGTTCACCACAAACCAACCACCTCAATTTTCTCAACACTTCAAACAAAATATGTTAGAAATGGAATCAGTGAGTCCTTATCAATATTTTTTGCTTTCTTTTTTTTTTCTTTTTTTTTCTTTTTTTTTCATTTTTTTTTCATTTTTGTTTCTTCATATATATACATATACAGTTGTGGTCGAATCTTATGGAGATTGCCTACGTATTATGACCCCGCATGAATCAGACCGAGCGTAGTTCTTGCTAATTAATGCAAGAAATAAAGAAATGTTTATTTGATTTTTTTTTGATTTTGTTTTTTTGAAGGAAAATTATATAAGCCGACTCCAACTACAAACTTGTGTAGGAAATTTCTACAAGAAAAAGAATATTTTTGGTGTCAATTATGACTATTTCTACAAAATTGGCCACATAATGGCTTATTGACAAAATGACTATTTTTGCAAAATTTATTTAAGAAAGATAAACTTAATTTTTTTTTATCCCGTGGCTCATGGGGCATCGTTCGGCATCACCATAAACCAACACAAGAATATTTTTTATAAATTGGCCATATAATGGCTTATTTAGACAAAGTGGCTCTTTTTTGCAAAATTTTATCAAGAAGATATAAATTCAAAATTTAATCCTGGGGCCTATGGGGCATCATTCAGCACCGACACAGGCCAATACAAGACTGAAGAAGTTCAAATGCCAATAGTGGCTATTTATGCAAGGACCGGCCATGTAATGGCTTATTTGATAAAGTGATTATTTTTTTGAAAAGTTGAGTGATGACTCAAACTTAATTTTGCGGATACAACCTTTCAACTATTTTGAGCAAGAATAGCATCACCCGACTCATTTATAACAAAATCAAAAATTTAACACTTTTTTTTTGGTTATTTTTTTGCAAAAGGGGTGTGAACCCGGACTTGATTTTGCGGCTATGGCCTTGCAACATTTCCACAAGGAATATTTCAAGGTTGCGGCTGCAAATTATTAAAAATGATTCAAAGTGGCTATTTTTGCAAAAAACAGCCTTCCGGCATCCTTTCGGAACATTCGGTTATTTGCAAAAACGGCATCACTTTGATTTTATTGACAAAATTAAACACACACATTTTTTTTGATTTTTAAAGGGGTGGTTGAACCCGATGAGGGTTGCCTACGTATCTCACCTAGTGGTGAGAATCAAACCTGCGTAGTTCGGTCAGATTATTTTATGACCAATTATTACAACAAAATTGTTCTACCTATTTTTCAAACTTTTCTTTTCAAATTTTCGACTGAATTTCGTCAATATTTCAATACTTTTCTGTTCCAAATTTCTTTCTTTTTGTTTTCAGGAATTTAACCAATCAGCATAATAATACGGGACAAATAAATGTAACATATAATATGCTCGGTCTTTGATTACCGGGTCACCTGTCCTAGACGGACCCAACCCCTGTGTTGAGTCCCCTAAGGCAAATGCAACATGATGCAAATAAGCGTTCCTACTAGGGATCCGGCATGAAGTCACGTTATTCTAAGTTCAAAACCTGGGTATGTGTTCTAGACTGTGTACCCGAGCGGACAACTCGAGTTGAGGAAGGAGCTCCTTTCCGGGAACCAAAAGGCCAGCCGGCTTAGAAACTTTCCGAGCCTCTTTCTTATTTTTGGGTAAGACACTAACAGAATAGGGAATCTCAACCAGTAAGCACATCCCCATAGGTGAGAAGAGAAGGGTTTCGGCACAGTTTATATATACAGTTCAAGAAATATCAAAGCGATAAAAATATCATTTTGCACATTAATATAAACATATAATAAAATCAGATAATAAATACGCCAAATACAACAATTATTCCAAGCTCGAATTCTTAAACCCTGAACCAGTGGTTCTGGGTTAAATGTCCCCAGCAGAGTCGCCAGAGGTGTCACACCTCCTTTTGGCGCACCCGCGGGAGCGCGAGGGAGTTTTTCCAATTAAAGGACAATCGAAACGGGATTTATTTAATTAATTCAGAGTCGCCACTTGGGAAAATAATGGTGTCCCAAGTCACCGGTTTAATCCCGAACCGAGGAAATTTATGACTCTGTATTAGAGTCTGTGTACCAGAAATCCGGATAAGGAATTCTGTTAACCCGGAGAAGGTGTTAGGCATTCCCGAGTTCCGTGGTTCTAGCACGGTCGCTCAACTGTCATATTTGGCTTCTTTATCCGATTTTATAATATGCCTTAACTTATGTATAAATTTTAATTTTTAACCTCTTATGATATTATTATTATAAAAATTATTATTATTATTATTATTATTTTTACAAAGAATTGCAACATTATGAAAATGTATCTCGAACCACGTCGCACCAGTGCACCCGTGGTTGTCAACACATTTTGACTCCGTTGAGATTTGGATTTGGGTCACATAAATGTGCACCCGGGTTTAAGGAGATAGCATTATTAAATACGCGCCTAAAGATACTAACGCGTTATTGTTTTGGGAATGCCGTGAAATCCGCTAAACGGCACATCCCGGAATCTAAGCATCTTTGTAAAAATTATCTATTGAGGGCCCCGCAATTCGCGTGTTATTTTAGCGAGGCTCGTCTCACTTATTGTTTAAGGGCT
Source organism: Nicotiana noctiflora (assembly GCA_032618575.1). Classification (NCBI taxonomy): domain Eukaryota; kingdom Viridiplantae; phylum Streptophyta; class Magnoliopsida; order Solanales; family Solanaceae; genus Nicotiana; species Nicotiana noctiflora. Next base: position 225,477 of record JASVEL010013965.1, read on the forward strand.
CATTACCCTTTTATTGTTTATTGTTTTAAATGAATTACAATGCAGTGGAAACGTATCTCGAACCACGTTGCACCAGTGCACCCGTGACTTTTGACACGTTTCGACTTCGTTGAGATTTAGATTTGGGTCACATAAATGTGCACCCGTATTTGAGAAGGTAGTATTAGAATACGTGATTAAAGCAACTACGCATTTATTATCTTTGGAGAACACCGTAAAATTCGCTATACAATTGATCCCGAAGTCTAAGTATTTTTATATATATACATTTATGAGGGCCCCGCAATTTATATAATTTTGTTAGGCGAGGCACACCTCTAATTCTAATTTAAAAGAGAACTACATTCCGCTATATTCATTTAAGAATTAATTCGAGATTATTTAGAACATGTTGCAAACCACGCTACATGAAATGCGCCCGTGGTCCATGACACGCTTTATTTAAACTTGTTCAAAATTGGAGTCGGGTCACATGAAATACACCCCCGATTCCTTTAATCTAATTCCGCCGTTCGGTTGAGGAATAAGGAACCAATTTCGATAAGGTGACAAAATCATGCTCAACTATAACCAATTCGAGTAAACATACGAGTAGATAACTAAGTGAGCAAATTCAAGACTACGACGAGCAACTACATAAACAACGGAAGCATAACTAATTGGCGAGCATGTGAATGATTAGTTATTTTCCTTAGCTAATTTCGACACTACAAGACCACCATTAATTGTGAAATTGCATGTTCAACAGAATCATATATTTACAAAAATAATCCGAATCATACGAAACTAAATCAAATGCGAAACGATCCAAAATATTAACGAGAAGAACAATATCGGAAAAGAACATGCACCTTTATTTCTGCATATTTTCAACGTACACAACGAGAAAACGAACCTTTTATGACGATCTCAAACCTCGGCCTCATCAAACGACGACCTCGACTGACATCACCGAACGGCAACGGAAACCTCGAACCTCAAACAATAACCACACACGTTAACTCCAAACGGATCTCACACGAAATCTATTTTTGAAACCAGATTTTTGAATCAAACAGAGAAGCACGAACTGATCTTAACATGAGTAAATCCACGACAATAAAATAGAGATTTTCGTGGGTACATCAATCCAGAGATCCATTGTCCTCTTGCTAGCCGTTCTTTTCTTAACTTCTTGTTTTCAAATCCTTTTCTTTTCTTTGTTTCTCGTTTTTTTCTTTCTTTTTTTCCTAATCCTTTTTCTCTCGTTTTTGTTTTCAAAATCCCTTCTGCTTTGTATTTTTCAAATGTTTGTTTTCCAATCTCTTTCGTTTCTTCTCCTTTTTTCTTCTAAATGAATCCGTTCTCTCTTCTTCTTTTTAAAGAAGAAGAGTATAGTATTTTATTATTATTTTTTTTATTTAATTATTTATTATTATTTTTTTAAAAATAAGCTCCATGCCTTTTTTTTGTTTTTTTCTTCTTGTTTTTATCCCTTTGTCTTTTTCTTCTTGTCTTTGTTCTTATTCCCCATCCATTATGTATTGTCCCCCTAGTGTAGTGGACTCGGTTTATTACGGGCTAGGTCCGAAAATTATAAAACCGGGTAGTTTGAACCCGAATATTATTCTTCGACCGGAACCGAAAATGGTGTTATTTAATTAATCCTAAGTAGTCAAAATAACTATAATACTCATAATTAAAATAAAACTCTTTTTTTTTATATTTTTAAAGTTTAAAATAACTACAAAATATTAATGAAACTATTTTTTTTTATTATTTTCGTTTTTATAAAAAGATAAAAAAATATAAAGTACTATTTTTATATTTTTCAAGTTTAAAATAACTACAAAATATTAATGAAACTATTTTTTATTATTTTCGTTTTTATAAAAAGATAAGAAATATAAAGTACTATTTTTGTATTTTTCAAGTTTAAAATGACTACGAAACATTAATAAAACTATTTTTATTATTTTCGTTTTTATAAAAGGATAAAAAATATAAAGTACTATTTTTGTATTTTTCAAGTTTAAAATGACTACGAAACATTAATAAAACTATATTTTGTTATTTTTTTATTTTAAGGTAAAAATAAAGTAAAAGAGTCAAATTTAGCTAAAACAGCTATATTAAAACTAAACTAAATATTTTACGCTAAAATATAGAAAATCTCGGGGAGGGTCAAAAATCACGCGTTTACAGTAGTAGTCTGTCATACCTGTGGCGGCGTGCCACCCGATCCTGATACCATACATGTGGCGGCGTGCCACCTGATCCAAATGCCATACCTGTGGCAGCGTGCCACCCGATCCACGAATACATCTAGCAAAGGGAATACATATCGAGTCAAGTCGCTCATAGCAACAAACATATACATAGCCTCAAGCTCGGCCACATGAAATGCATCCGACAAAGTTCCTCAATACTGGAACTGAATCAATGGTAGATACCTCTACACTGACATCCGCCACGAAGGCCCAACTGACAAAGCAATACCTACCAGCCGTCCGCTAGCCCTAGGGTACATTTACCCTACTGGAGTATGATCTGTTGCGCTCTGCCACGCAGTTGTGATTTTTTTTTTATATAGTCCATATCATATTAGTCTAGACAACCTGACTTATGACAGCCAGTCTGCAATCATATATCATTATTCCAATTCATCATATCAAGTATCAAAATAGCCAGTAGGGCTTCCAATTTCCAATATCCGCTAAACGGTGACGATACCCACGATATACCACCACTGCGTAGGCGGATTACGAGAACTTCTAGTCTCTAACACATATGTAACACATGATTCACTATGCCTCATTCCACATTCCACCTGTACGAATACATAATCACACATATCAAGCCTCCATTCATAAGCCATTCAGAAATTTCCCTATGCCATCAACAACTCAATCATCACTGCCAATCCATCAAGAGGATACCACAATACCACTGGACATTATCAGTTTACATTACCTTGCTCTTTTTGACCATATACTCTGCCAAATCACTAGAATAGCAGTACCATTTTTCTTAATCACCAGGAAGATTGATTCTCAGATTATCTGCAGCTGCCCACTCTGCTTGGAGATTTTAATGACTTCCCATATAATATGAACAGATCTCAATACCTTGAACATGTCGTTATCATCTTTCCATAGCACATCGCATATACCATACTGCACCAAGATACATGGAGAATCTCTATCCCTCTCATACGCCGCCAACATCGACGCACTCAACTAGTCAAGGACCTTCATGATCCCATATAAGAGAAAAGTCATTACACATTCCCTGCTTCATATACCGATATGAATATACTCATTTTCCAACCATGATAAAACGCATCACAACTTTTTCTTCCCATTCATTGCATAATCTTAACTGCCAGGACTGAGTCCTTTTACCCACATCGAGCTACGCAACTGCCAGCACATCAAGAGCTTTGTTGCACCATAACCGCAAGGCTCATTACTTCGAACACACACCAGGAGTTACTCGTGAGCTTTTCCTGCTGTTCCAGTTTATTATCATCTTTAATTTAATATTCTCCTTCACTGGAGGATCATAATACCTCAACTCAAGTTACCATACGAGACTCATACACAAGACCACGCGGTCTAAGGCTCACAAGCCGCTGAATACTCCCTCAGATGTTTCCTAGAAGTACCATAATCTACAACACTTTACCTTGAAGAACTTTCTGCAATTTTGAATTCGTTATCATTACTCTCAAATAGATACATAGAATCTCATCATTCACATAACATAACCAATTCTTGATCCCTTCTAATGAGACCACAGTCTCTAACCACACACACCACCTTAAGACACCTGGGCGTTACCAGCACAATCTTGAGCACCGCAAAACTATTCATGAGCGTCATTCACCCTTATTCCGTTATAATTCAACTGTCTTATTGAACAGTACTACTCGTGCCTTGTTAGAACTCTGACATCGCAGAGCATGATTACATACAGGTACAATTAGCTATCTTTCTTTTCTATGCACCGAACATTCTTTACTAACAACAGTTCAAAACACCCTAGTATCTCTTCACATCTACGACGCACCATAACCTTTATCAGAATTTTCCCCAACATACTTGGAGACAGAACCAACACAGCACACAATAATTCAATCAATTAATCAATAACAACCTCCCCCAACTTGGCTCGGAGCCATACGTCAAGGCACTTTTAGCCACTCATAGCATTCTTACTCAATTGATGCCCCAATGTTACAGTGAGATTAAACTCAAGATATTTACAAGCTTCGGCGGAGACTCGAATCATTAGAAATCTTAACTCTCTTGCAATTCTTGTATTCATTCACACACAACAGCTAAGCCCATTCTTTAGGTGACAAAATCTTTTCTAAGTCCCAAATTTCTCCAAAACTTTCGACGGAGTTTCCATTGTAATTTGGCCTATCCACCTACCAGAGAATCACCGAAACCATCCTAACAAATACATCCGCAACTCGACAAGACATCACAATGCATCTCAACAACACAAATCCCAATACTACGCGAATTATATTATCAAAATTAGTACATGAACATGCACTGCGCCTGCTCACATCATAACATATATCAAAGGCCTTTCACCCCAATACTTATAGCACAACTAATTCAGTCTTCATGAGTCTGAACTCATACTACCACACGTAGTGCACTTTACATTTCTACTAAGAGGCAATGAACACATTCCACATGCCCATAGCTAGGGCTACATATCAAATCACAATAAGAACTGAATACCTTACATCTCTCCCATTATCAAACTGCCATTTTCATAATTAAGATCAATATCGATCGTATGAAATTTCATAGTACCAGCTCGTGAAATTAGCACCTTGGTGCTCAAGCCATAGACAAGGATCTGGCCTCAAGTCCTCCAGTCTGGCCCAACATGAACTCACAGAGATTATATCTCGTCCCTTGATCAAGAAATCATAAGCCATCAAGGCAAATTTATCACTAAGCACTCGAGTGCACTTACAAGCGTGTAGAAGGAGTTTCAAGAATTACATCTCAAGCTGAATCAAGTACGCACGATAAGAATTTCAAGAATTGAAACTTTCCTAAAAGGTTTGCAGCCTCCCGAGGATAAATACAGGCGTCCCCGTACCGATCCACGAGACTCTACTAAACCGGCTCATGACTCGCGAGACTTGTTAACCTAGGCTTTGATACCAACTTGTCACGACCCCAGTCTCGGTCATGATGGTGCCCAACACAATGCTAGGCAAGCCCGACCATACTATCTCTTAACCAGCCATTTATTAATTTCAGTTAATCAAATTAAACTTAAACAGCAAGTGTTCATATCAAAATGATAAACATAATAGTAGAAACATACAAAATACGGTCCCAACCAAATCGTGGTGTCACAAGTCTGAGCCTCTACAAATGAAATCTACTACACAATTAAGTCTAGGCAGAATGGAAACAACGAAATCATAAAGAGGAAGAGGTCAGGTACTGCGGACGTTAGCAGCTACCTCGAAGTCTCCACGAAATGATGATAGTAATAGCAGTTGCGATAGCTCAACTGCTCTCCTGAACCTGTATGTCTGCACAAAAAGTGCAGGGGAGTGGGGTGAGTATATTTCAACTTAGTGAGTAATAATAATAAACAACAACTAAAAATAAGAACTCCTGTACTATCACTAAACAGTTCTAAGGCAAACCCCCACAGGTAAGTCATCACTACAGTGAGTACTCTGATCTCCAGTTCACATCTATCTCAAAAAGGTCCCACACTAACCAAATCCTCACCCGTACCGCTACGGTGTACATCCAACTCAATGTATGTAAATATATACATATGTCTTTAACGTATAAGTATTTAAGTATGTATAAGGATATGAATAAGTATAATGCTGCGGCATGCAGCCCGCTCCAATACATATACCGCTGCGGCGCGCAACCCGCTCCATTTAACATCGACGACGCTCACTAGGGGTGTATACAGACTTCGGAGGGGCTCCCTAGGCCCAAGCACTATAATACTGCGGCGTGCAGCACGATCCACACAAATATTACTGCGGCGTGCAGTCCGATCCAATATATATATATGTATATATCTCTATACTGCTACGGCGTGCAGCCCGATCCCATCATATACACCAGTGCTCACTGAGAATGTGTGCAAACTCGGACTCCGAAGGGGCTCCTACAGCCCAAGCGCAATAATACTGCGGCGTGCAGTCCGATCCACATGTATGTTACTGCGGTGTGCAGTCCGATCAATTATATATAATGCTGCGGTGTGCATCCCAATCCAATATATATACTGTTGCGGCGTACAGCCCGATCCAATATATATATACTGTTGCGGCGTGTAGCCCGATCCAATATAGATATGTGTATAATATCTCATAGTGGGTCCTCGACCCTATCTCAGTCGGTATAGACTTGGCCTCTCAGGCCCAATATAACATCTCATAGTGGGTCCTTGACCCTATCTCAGTCGGTATAGACTTGGCCTCTCAGGCCCACTCAGCTAGAACAGGGAATTTCACCCTAGATAGTCTCTCCCAAGATACACATCTAGTACGGGCTCATGATATGCTATACAGCTATAACTACGGCTGAGTGTATGTATCCAGCAAGATATAAGGGTCGCTTAGCTCTACTGGCTCCCCTAATACTTTACAGATCGGCACAAGGCCCCAAACATGACTACTAGCCCAATTACACAGTTATAAGCTCATTCACAGTCATAATACATAATAAACTATCAGTCGGGAAGGATCAAGTCCAATCCCCCAATCACAATGTTATCACGCCTGTCACATGACGCGTGTCTCATCTCAACATAGCACTGTAAAGTGCAAGTACGAGGTTTCAAACCCTCGGTACATTATTTACTACCACCACTCACCTCGATCCGGTAGAAGCCTTAGTCCGCCTTGCGCTCGCCTCGCAATTCAATCACCATGGATGCCGAATCTACTCAAAATCAATGAGAATACATCAGTATAGGCTAATTAGATACAACCCATTCGAAATAACTCAATTTGCACCAAAACCCACAAAGTTGTCAAAATCCGACTTTTGGTACACTTCTCGAAAAATCACGAAAGTTACATTTACGGAATCATTGTCTCAACACGAGTCTATACATACCAAATTCATAAAAATTGGAGTTCATTTGACCCCTTAAATCACCATTTCTATCCAAGAGGGTTTTCTACCCATTTCAACAATATTTCTCAAATTAAACACCAAAACTTGCAATAGATTCGAGTTATACAACCAAAATTGAGTTAAGAGTGCTTACACCGTTGTTCTCTCAAAATATCTCCCAAACAATCGCCTTACCCGAGCTCCAAATCATCAAAAATGACAAATGGGACGAAGTTTGGACTTTATTCTGCTTCCCATAGACTTGTTCTTCGCGTTCGCGGCCATACGCTCGCGTTCGAGAAGAACAAACTCCCAAATTTTTGTTTTTCACCTCTGCTCGGACAGCCTCTATTGAAATGGTCATACCTTTTTACACAAAACTTCAAATGACTATTATAATATGTTTCTGAAAACTAGATTCAAGGTGCTACAGCTTTCGTTTTTGAATCACCTCAAAATTACTTGTAGATAAAAGGATATGAGCTTCTAAAGTAGGACCTGTGCGACAGAAATTCCTTTTTCGCGAACGCGAAGCACTGTCGCGAACGCGAAGAACACAAGTCCCAGATGACAAATCCTTCATCGCGAACGCGAAGAACTGTCGCCAACGCAATGGCCAAAAGTCTTAGAATCCAATTTCTTCTTCGCGAACGTGATGGGACCTCGCGAACGCGAAGGACAACACCAGATACCAGCAACAACACTTCAAAAACTTCCAAAAATGACCCGTTAGGCATTCGAAACACACCCGATGCCCCCGGGACCTCAACCAAAAGCACCAACATGGCTTAAAACATTATACAAACTTGTTCCAATCATCAAAACAAGTCCTTAAACACGGAAATCATCAAATCAAAGCGAATTCAAGCCTAAGTTTTATCTAAAACTTCCGAAACCAACATCCAATCAAAAACCTGACCAAACGATGTCCGAATGACCTGAAAATTTGCAGGCATATCCAAAATCACCTAACGGAGCTACTGCAACTGTCGGAATTCCATTCCGACTCCTGGATCAAAATCTCACCTACCATTCGGTTTTCGCCAAAATTCAACCTTAGCCAATTCAAGCCTATTTCTACACCAGGCCTCCAAATTCAATTCTGATCGCTCCCCTAAGTAACAAATCACCTCCCAGAACTAACAAAATCATCAGAATCCGATTCCGAGCACTCTAACTAAATAGTCAACTCCAGGTTGACTTTCCATATTCAAGCTTCATTCAAAAAAGCTATTTGCCTCATTTTCAACCAGAATCACTCCTAACTCACCCGATAGATTCTAAAACTGATATAAAAGCATGAAACATATAAACAAAGGGGTAATAGGGTGATAACTCATGTGACAACGGGCCGGGTCGTCACAGTCGCGCTACATATTAGTGCGGTCTGTGTGGATGAGAATCAAAAAACTGGAGATTTGGCCAAGTCAAGCCACGCAGCCGCGCTGCCTTATTAAACGGTCTGCGCCAACTTCCACCGCGACCGCGCTACATTTTTGCATGGTCTGTGGTCCCCATCTTTAGAGACGAGATTTTGGAGTCTAAAGAGCCAAGGCGGCTGCACTATTTTTTTGTGTGGTCCGGGCTGACCCTACAGGGGTAGTTTTGCCCAATTTTTCTAGCCTGGTATAAATAGAACATTTTACCATTTTTAGGTTATGTTTTATGTTCTGAACAAAAGTTGCACTCGTGAGACGTATCTTGTATCCATTTTTGGCATTTTTACTCTTGAATATCATAGATTCTACTTAGCAATCAATTAATATGTTTATTTTATCATCTATTTCTTCTGTTTCTTCTTTAATTATGTCTAGCTAAACCCATTAGCTAGGGTTGTGGCTCAACCTTAGTGTGGGTAGTTAATAGGTGTTGTAATCAAGGGTGAGATTGAGATTGGGTGTTTGTTATTTGGGTTAATTTTCTGTTTTAATCTCGAATTTGTGATTGCAAACATGAATTCAAGCTTAGTGGGTCAATCTCTTCTTGAGAAAGAGAGTCTATGACCCTAAAGTTGACCCAACAAGGAATTGGGATGGTCCCATGAGAATTATAGTCCCAATTAACTGGTTAAACCTCGAGAGGGTAACTACCCTACTTGAACCCTATTTGGTCGGTCAAATTGGCCTACCCAATTGGTCCCGAGAGAGTCAATTGGGAAAATTCTTTCTCTCTATTGAGAGGTATGAGAATGAGTGCAATTGAGCAACCGTTATAGCATAAGCCCCAAGTATATCAATCTCCCCTTAGTAACTTCTACCCATTAGCTAGCTACCTAGGTAGTGTCACGACCCTAGTACTTTTCTCCATATTTAATACCACTTAGCGATATTCCCTTCGCATAATTTAGTTTAATCATTTGTTTTTAGAATAGTAGTTTAAAAATAAAACCCAAAAATATTTGAAGTGACACTAAAAACACAACCACAATTCTAGGCTAGTCAGAAAATCCAACTCCATTACTAGCTCCCTGTGGAAATTCGATCCAGAATCACTACTCAGGTAAAATCTATTGCTACCCACTCTTTCTACCTTAGTGTAGCATTGAGGAATGTCTGGTGAACTTGGATAGGGTATTGGCGTGATGCGAAGCAATCAACCTTGTGCTCAACTAGGAGAAATGCCACTTTATGGTGGAAAATGGTATTGTACTGGGTCACAAAAACTCAAGCATGGAATTGAAGTTGATAAGGCATAAATCGAGGTCATTTCAAGGCTTACTCCCTTACCTCTGTCAAAGGTGTTGAGGAGTTTTCTTGGTCATGTCGCGTTCTATCAACGATTCATTAAAGACTTCTCAAAAATTGTAAACCCACTTTGCAAAGTGTTGGAGAAGGATGTCAAGTTAATCTTTGATAAGAAGTGCATGGAGTCTTTTGAGCTATTGAAACACAAGTTGACCACAACTCCTATCATCACCGCACCTAATTGGGATTTGCCCTTTGAACTTATGTGCGATGCAAGTGATGTGGTGGTAGGTGCGGTGTTAGGTCAGCGGATCAACGAGATGTTCCATCCTATGTATTATGCTAGCAAAACGATGAATGAGGCCCAAAGAAACTACACGGTGAGGGAAAAAGAGCTATTGGCTATTGTGTTTGCGATGGAGAAGTTTCGACCTTATCTTATGGGGGCAAAGGTGATCATACACACGGACCATGCAGCCCTCCGGTATTTTGATGACACAGAAGGATTCGAAAGAAAGATTGATGAGGTGGGTGCTACTCCTTTAGGAATTTGACCTAGAGATTGTGGATAAGGAGGGAAGTGAGAATCAAGTTGCGGACCATTTGTCCCGGTTGGAGGAAGAGGGGAGACCATATGATGGTATTGAGATAAATGACACTTTCCCCGACGAGCAACTTCTTTCCGTTTTTATGTGTGATATGCCTTGGTTCACGGACATCCCCAACTTCATTGTGACTGGTAATATCCCATGTGAGCTCTCTTCCAACTAAATGAAGAAACACAAGCGGGATAGCTTGGATTTCTATTGGGATGATCCATATTTGTTTAAATTTTGCACAAATGGGGTGATAAGAAGATGTGTACCAGAAAGTGAACAAATAAGCATATTGGAGGCTTGCCACTCTTCTCCCTATAGTGGCCATCATGTGGGGGGGAGGGGGGGTTGAGGATGGCTTCAAAGGTTTTGAGCTACGAGTTCTATTGGCCGATGTTGTTTAAAGATTCTAGCGACTTGGTGAAGAGATGTGATGCATGCCAAAGAGCCGACAAGATTTCAAAAAAGGATAAGATGCCTCTCAATACAATTCTTGAGGTGGATTTTTTTTATGTTTGGGGCATTGATTTCATGGGCCCGTTCGTGAGCTCTTGTGGGAACACTTATATTCTTGTGGCGGTGGACTATGTTTCAAGTGGGTTGAAGACGTGGCTTTACCCAACAATGAAGCCTGTAGTGTTGTGGCGTTCTTGAAAATGAGTATCTTCACAAGGTTTGGCACCTCTCCTGCTATCATTAGTGATAGGGGTTCCCACTTTTGCAACAAGGCTTTCGACTTATTGCTTGCTAAGTATGGACTTAATCACAAAGTGACCACCCTATCATCCACAAGCTAGCGGTCAAGTGGAAGTCTCAAATTGGGAAATCAAAAGTATCTTGTCCAAGACGGTAAATGCTAATAGGACCGATTGGTCGAAGAAATTGGATGATTCTCTTTGGGCTTATTGGACGGCTTACAAGACTCCAATTGGTATGTCTCAGTATCGAATGGTGTTTGGTTAGGCTTGCCATCTTTCGGTGGAACTAGAGCACAAGGCTATGTGGGCGTTGAGAAATTTGAACTTGGAATGGGACATTGTAGCCAGTCTCTGTGTTGAGTGATTGAATAAGCTTGATGGGTTAAGATTTCATGCCTACTCCAGCTCGTCCTTGTATAGGGACAAAATGAAGTACCTTCATGACAAATATTCTCGGGGAAAAGAATTCAAGGTTGGTGATATGGTTTTTCTTTTTAACTCCCGGTTGAGGTTATTTCTGGAAAAGCTCAAGTCAAAGTGGAGTGGGACTTTTGAAGTGGTATTTGTGATTTCTTTTGGTGCTCTTGATCTCAAAAACAAAAATGGTAAAGTATTTTGGGTCAGTGGGCATAGTGTGAATCATAACTTGGGAAAGTTTAATAATAGCCACGTGGTGGAACTCCTCCATTTGAAATGAAGAGATGGTAATATGCGTCGTGACGCAGCGTTAAATCATGCGCTTCTTGGGAGGAAACACATGTCTTTTTCTATTTTTTTTATTTTCTTTGTACACTAGGATTTTTGAGCTAATTGTTTGTGAGATGTTGTAGGGATAATGTTAAAGCAGTGCAAAACAAAAGTACAAAATAACAGGTCACTGAAGTTGCCAATGCGGCCACGCTACATATCAGTGCGGTTCGTGCTGGCATGTGCAAAGGTGTCTTAAGTCTCTGAAGTTATCAGCGCGGCCGCGGTGCATTATTGCGCAGTCCGCACTGACCAAACCAATATTTTCATGCTCTTTTAAGGTTTCCACGTGGACGCATAGCATAATAGTATGGTCTGCGTGGGAAGCCTGGTGCAATGCTGCTGGATACAAACCCAGCGCGGTCCGCAGCCACTTTTGCATGGCCATGCTGGTAGGTAACTTAGGGCCCCACAATTTTTTATAAATAGAGACCCTTTTCGCACTAAGACATCCAGAGCCCTATTCTACTGTTCATCTCTAAGACTAACCTTGTGTGTTTGCATTAAATGCTTTGATTCTTCATATTCCTCTTAACATTTCTCGCAAATAGCATTAATTAGTTTGCATTTTTATTTTTATTTTTGTTTGCTTCTCAGTAGTGTAGCTTCTTCTTTCTTCCCATTTTTCTTAGGTATAATAATTAAGTTAGTTTTGAACGATAAGCATGATTTTCAAATTGGATAACTAAGTAGGGACAACTAAGACTCAAAAACTTGAACAAAAATTGACAAAGTTGTCAAACCCTAACTCAATCCCTGAACATGGTTCAATGCGAACGCGTGACATTATTGCGAGGTCCACGTGGATTTCTTCTGTGAGCTTAACTTTTTACCAGCACGGCCGCATCACACTTTTGCATGGTCTGCGCTGGCCCAATGCAGCCGTGCTACATATCAGTGCGGATCGTGTCGGGAGATTCAGAGAGTTGCCTTTTGGAGGTCTATTCCTAGTGCGACCACGCTCCATCTTACGCGGTCCGCGTGACACAACGCGACTATTTTGTATGGTCCGTGCTCATGTGTCCTGTTTCTGTGTTATGCAATTAACTGTGTCCTCCACTTGTGTTATTCATCTATTTCACTACATGGCTTAAACTAACAATGTTAAATACGTGTTTTTACAGATCATGGTTAAACAAATAGGAGATAAACTAGTACAACAATCCGACAGAGGTGGTGCCTCCCGGGGGGGGGGGGTAAAAGAAATAAGGTAGAAAAAATCACCCCCCGTGCTAGGGAGAACATTAAAAATACCCAAAAATTGATAGAGCTGCCTCTCATTCTTCGGGGAGTGAGTATGTGCCCTCCCAGAACATCTCCTCAGATTTGGTTCCCACTCATATAACTGACCTACTCCAGCTAGTTGATACTCCTCCACATTCATCTTTATCCAAAAGACCAGTCAACGTAGTCTCGGATTCATCTGATGAGTCTGTAGCAGGTAGTGATGAACAATACTCCACCTCCCCCACAACTTCAATATCTGGGGAGAGTGCAAGACATGGTGAGGGAGGTGAGCCTCAAGTTGGGGGAGTTTAAAGAACCAGATATCCTTAAGCTTGGGCAGATAGATTTTTTAGTGATCTGGCATTCCATAAATTTAGAGAGTGGTGGACCTAGAGGAAGTTTATCCCAGAGAGAACTTTCATTGACAAAGACCTTTTACCCCACAACCCGAATGTGCAAAAGGAGTTCCGAAAAGATATGGCTGGGACTTTTTCAAGGAAAGGTGTATTGATGCCAATGAACACATGGTGTGAGCGTTTCACTGCTATGTTGCTCACATAGTCAAAGATACGAAGGTGACGAAGGTGAGAGATAAAATAGTGGTGTTTGATAGAAAGTCCCTAAATGAGTATTTGGGGTTCAAAGAGGATGATGAGTCGCAATATTTGGCTAAATTGGCAATGGATGAGAACGTCCGACCGTGCTTGACCGACTACTTGGTAGTCACTAGCACAATTCCAAAATGGTTGAAAGCGGGAGAGAAGATTTTCAGGAACACCTTCAACTTTGAGGCTAGAGGGTGGTTGACTTTGTTTGCAGCCGGCTTGACCCTTCTACTCATGATCATACTGTTCCTCTTGCCCGAGCTGTTCTTGTGGCATCTATCATGGCTAGGCTTCCTATCAATATGTGCAATGTGATCTTGAGTGTGATTTCTGTCGTGGGACATAAAATGAATACAAACTAGCATTTTCCAAACACCCTGTCTATGTACTTTAGGGATATGAAGCTTCAAAAGAAACGGTTTGATGTCAAGACCAAGTCAATGGCTCCCTACTCATGGTATAACATGTTGGGTTCGGACAACCCAAAGTCAAAGAAGTACCAGCCACCCACCTCTTCCCCAACTGGCCAGTTTGAAAAGCCAGTTGGGGTATAGCCTTCTATCGGGCCATCCACCTTTCATGCTGCTACTTCCAGTGAGAACTTTCCCCAGGTCCTTCTTCTATTGCTGGCCCAAGTACTTCAGCTGATCCGGTAGTTCCATCATCAAAGACTCATCGGGTCACTGCCCACCAATTGAGTTAGTCATTAGCTAGTTTGAACAATTGGATGTCAGTCGCGACATCCAAGTTGTCCACTTTGGCTACTTTAGTTGAGGCCCAATCAGCACCAACCATTGTTCAGATTCTTTAATCCATTTAGGATACATTATAGAAGCTCATGGCCAACTAGGACAAGATTTTGGAGAATCGGAGGCAAAGCTCTCAAGGAGCTTTCCAAGGAGCACAAAAATATGAGAAAGTCAAGGGTGTCTAAGAAGTCGGTGAAGAAGCTTACAGTGGACGTGGACAAGCTATTGGAAGATCATATGCCTTTAGAATTGCTATTTGGGGATTCAGCCCTAGATCTAGCAGCATCTCAGCCATAGTAGGAGGAGGAGCCCAGGCTTCCAAGGAAGAAAAGGAATCTTCTTAGCACAGATGGTGTAGTGATTGAGCTAGCACAGGTCCAAGAGGGTCCCTCCAGTGTTGCACTCGATATTCAGCGGGTCGAGGAGCAGGCCCATGTCTCAACAGCAGAGCAACAACAAGCTGGGAACCAGTCTTAGGTTCCCACCCATATAAAGGACCAGGGGACCACTGAGGATCTCATGCAGATAGACCAGGCTTAGGGAGTCCATATATATCCTTTCATCTATTTTTGTGCTTATTTGTGTAGTTGGCATTGGGGACAATGGCATCTCTTATTCATGGAGGTGCGCGCTACTTTTAGGATTATCTGGATGATTGTACATATTAGATTCTCATTTTATGTTTTGTTGATTTAAATTTCTAGTTGGTCTATATATAACTTCACATCTTAGCTACTTTTCTCGTACTTCTTATTCTCTTTTGGTCTGTATATAAAGTACTTTTGGTATATATTCATCCCTCATTATTTATTCTACTCCCCTATTATAAATATTCATTCGATTTTTCTATTTTCGCAAATTTATTTGTTTTTAGCTTAGTAGATAGGCTCGTAACCTTTTATTTTATTTTTGGGATTTTTAATAAGACCTTGATTTTCTTAATGCCACGATTCTTTCCAAGGGTAGAGAATAAATTGAACCGGGTGACTCTTCCCGATGATAGATAGAGTGGCTACCTTCTTAAGGGTTTGAGTTTTTTTTTTCTTTTGTTTTTGATATTTCGTAGTTAAGGGTACTTTAGGAAAAACTTCACTTGGGCCTAACACATTTGTCTTCGATCCCATGATCAAAGACATAATGTTGTATTTAGGATGGTGAAAGTCGTGGCCTTGAGACTCTTGTGTTGACCTAATAATCATCAAGTGTTCTTTTTAGATGATTGTGCGCTTGAATCGTAACTAAGGTCATTGTGGTCCCTCGACTCGATATCTTTAGAAATCCCCTAGCATGTGTGGTAAGGAATCGAATTTTCAGTCCAAGTCCCAGTCAATGCTATAGAACTTGCCCTGAGAGTTTGTTGAGGCAAAATTATAGGTGAAATTCGACTTGAAAAGTGACTATAGGCTTTCCTTGATCCAAATTATAAGATGAACAATTCCATGGACTAGCAACAAAATGATCCCTAGTTAAACCTTTTGAGCCTTAATCCTTCTTCTTTCATAAACCAATATTACAAGCCTATACCCGTTTCTACCCTCTCTTGGCACCCACACTTCCCTTGAGCAATGGAAAAGTCTAAGTTTGGAGGGAGCGACAAGAAGGAAAGAAAAAAGGGGTAAAAAGGCACTAAAGCAAAAAGAAAAAGGCAAGGCAATGAAAAAGAGAAAAAGAAAAAGACAAAAAGAAGGACAAAGGTGAAAAAGAATAAAAAAGGGTCAAGAAAAACAAAAGTGAAAAAGGCGTGGAAACAAAAGTAGAAAAAGGAGAAATGATTTGAATTGCCTAAGAAATAGTGACAATGTGTTCCTCTAACCCCTTGAGAAGAAGTGTATTACTCAAATGAGTCAAGAAAGTGTGCCAAAATGAATCAAACAAAGTGCTTAAGGGAAGATTGAACCCATTTGAACAAAATCATGTCCTACCCTTACCCAAAAGCCTTCACAATGACTCCGCAAAATCCCTATAGGATCTTAAGTTGAAAGGAAACTACATTAGTGGATACTCACATAAGGGGCAAGCATATGGTACCTAGAGCCGGACTTGTGACCTTTTTGAGAGAAATGGGTGAAATTTCATCAACCTCGATTTGTGTGTCAATACTCTAAATGGTGAGATTCGCTTAGGGAGAGTTGAGGATGTGTCAATGACCAAGGTATTTGAGAAAAGTTCTTTGATGAAATGTGTCAACTCTTTATGCTCTTGTGTCACACTTGACCCATAGTTTTCAAAGCATAAATGTGTTAATGATGCATTCGTATTGAGGGCAATTGTTAGTCCTAATTGATGCTTGTTGAGGTTACTTTAGGATAGCTGGAAATTCTTGGATTGCCTTTTTTAAGTGTGGGTCTTATTTTGTTTGCTTGAGGACAAGCAAAGGTTTAAGTTTGGGGGAGTTGATAAGTTAGGATTTTACCATGATTATACCCCTACTTTCTATTGCTTTTGTTACAAATTGCTACAAAATAGTCCCAAAATGCTCACAAGTTGTGCTTGATTGCAGGTTTGAGCGACAAGGTGACAAATGTCAAAGATCGGCTCAGAACGGAGTGAAACCTGCCCAAGTGTCATAGACCAAGTGAAGTTGAGGAATAGGAAGACCTAGCGCGGACCGCACTGATATGTCACGCGGCCACGCTATGAGATTTAGAGAATGGGTAATTGCTGTTGCAAGCTACGTGGCCGTGCTACACTTCTACGTGGTCCACGCTAGTAAGATTCAAAGACCCGTAGGTGCAAGATAAAATCCCACGCGGACGCGCTACATATCAGTGCGATCCACGTGGATGAGAATCAGAACTGGAGATTGGCCAAGTCAAGCCACGCGGTCGCGCTGCCTTATTGCGCGGTCCGTTCAAACTTCCACTGCAGCCGCCCTACACTTTTGCGCAGTCTGTGGTCACCAACTTCATAGACGAGATTTAGGAGTCAAAAGAGCCAACATGGTCGCACTGCCTTTTTGCACGGTCCGTGCTGACCCTGCAGGGGTATTTTTGTCCAATTTTTCCAGCCCGGTATAAATAGAATATTTTACCATTTTTAGGTTATGTTTTATGCTCTAAACAAAATCTACGCTCGTGAGACGTATCTTGTAGACATTTTTGGCATTTTTACTCTTGAATATCATAGATTCTACTTATCAATCAATTAATATGTTTATTTCATCATCTTTTTCTTATGTTTCTTCTTTAATTATGTCTAGCTAAACCCATTAGCTAGGGTTGTGGCTCAACCCTAGTGTGGGTAGTTAATGGGTGTTGTAATCTTGGGTAAGATTGAGATTGGGTGTTTATTATTTGAATTAATTTTGTGTTTCAATGTAGAATTTATGGTTGCAAACATGAATTCAAGCTTATGGGTCTAACTTTTCATGAGAAAGAGAGTCTATGACGCTAGAGTTGACCCAATAAGAAATTGGGATGGACCCATAAGAATGATAGTCCCAATTAACTGGTTAAATCTCGAGAGTGTAACTATCCTACTTGAACCCTATTTGCTTGGTGAAATTGGCCTACCCAATTGGTCTCGAGAGAGTCAATGAGAAAATCATTCTCTCCACTGAGAGGTGTGAGAATGAGTGCAATTGAGCAAGGGTTATAGCATAATCCCCAAATATATCAATCTCCCCTTAGTAACTTCTACCCGTTAGCTAGCTACCTAGGTAGTGTCACGACCCTAGTGTTTTTCTCCATATTTAATACCATTTAGCAATATTCCCTTAGCATAATTTAGTTTAATCAATAGTTTTTACAATAGTAGTTTAAAAAGAAAACCCAAAAATGTTTGAAGTGACATTAGAAGCACAACCGCAATTCTAGTCTAGATAGAAAATCCAACTCCATAACTAGCTACCTGTGGAAATTCGATCCTGAACAACTATTTGGGTAAAAGCTATTGCTACCCACTCTTTCTACCTTAGTGTAGCATTGAGACGGCTGCGATCACGGAACACTTGGAACTCAGGATCCTGATATTAGATGTCGGCCATCGCTCGGTGCTTACCATGGTACTGCTGGTATTTCATCGACATCTTCTTGAAGAGGTCCATCCTCGTTCGTTCATGACGATCTCTCTCCACCTTTAGGATGAGGTTCTAACAAAAAGAGAGCAAAAGTTACACACACCATTCCCATACCAATCCTACAACACAAAGAAAAGTAAAAGGAACCTACCTGTAAAGCCATGCCGGTGACCTTTCGAGATAGCTTTGCGTCATAGATCATCCCAAGCATCTCATTCTCAAGGGCGGCACACAAAGGAGTAAGGGCCAAAGCAACCTGCTTGTTATTTAGCAGTAAGTTAGAACCCCCCGGAATCATCATGTGACGAATAGAACCGTCCGTCCTCATTTCCGCATGAGTATGGCAACTCAAAAACTCATTGACGTCCTCTTGGGAAATGTCAGAACCCGAACCATCCGCTTCTATATGAGGCCCTCTGACATTGGAAGATCCACCCCCTTCAGGGGAACACATCGAACTAGCTCCAGGGTCAACTCCCCCCTCATGGGTTGATCTCCCCAACAAAGTGGAGTCAGCCATAAACAAGGGCACCGGGGTCGTCCAAGATGCTCCTCTCCCATCAGCATCAGTGGACACACCCTTTCCCAGCTCCGATCTTTTCCTCTTTCTATTTAACGGCTTATATCCATTAGAGGTTTCATCGACAAGATGAGGGATCAGCGATAATAAGGTTGTATCTCTCATAGTTACGGGGACGAATGTGGTACCCTATTGGAAAAGTAGAGGACGACCCTCCCAGACAGACGCACACAAAACGTATTGAGTATTGCGGCATCAGCAAGTCATCTAAAAGCATGGACCGACGCCCTTCTCCTAGAAGATCCCCGACCTGTCGTCATCAATAATTATATGGTTAGGCAAGGTCATGCGACCACCGACATAGTAAATTAGAAGTTTACCTGAGGAAATCTTAGGGTCGTAGCATTGTACGAAGTCATTCCAGGTTTGAGTCTCCTCTGCATGAGGTAGCAAACCAGTGACCTAGTTCTTGAGACAGGTAACGGGAAAGGGCGGAAGAGCCATAGCTGCAAAACAAGCGATCAGATGCAATATTTGCAGAAGATGGAGAGTCTAATGTACTATAGTACTTATGAGTTTTATTCCACCTCTCTGGAAAGTCGGTGGGGTTAGAGACCATAAGCTCGGTCATGATGAAGAAATATTTGTGCCAATACTTACGGCTTGCTCGGTCGTCTGTCCCAACCACCAACCCTTTTTGTGCCACAAAGACTCAAGTGCACCATGGTTCCTCTAAGGAAACCAGGTGAAAATAAGTGTAAGAGATGATGTACGGAGACGTCGCACTCGGCTAACTCCACATATTTAGTCAACAGAAGAAGCACCTTGAGCGTGTATGGCGTGAGCTAAGCTGGAAAAATATGATAGAATATGCAGAACTCATCTTTCGGATGAAAGAGAAGAAGGGTGTAACCGATCATGAAAGGGTTTTCATAGAAAGCACAATATCCGGGCCTATGAACGTCAACATAATCCCCCTCCCCTAGAGCCATCTCCACATGGGCTAGGATACCATATTTTATGTGGAGAGCATCAAGGTGAGTCTGGTCCGACTCCAAAAGTACTAGGCTCGGAGTAGCGGGTGGTTCCTTGTTGAAGTCATTCCGAGAATGGGGATGCCTCAAAAGTAATGCTTCCACTGTGAGAAGACTGTCATCATTTTCCATCTCCACCTCTACTCTATCGGAGAAAGGTATTACACTCATCAGAGCAATCTCAGGAACCTCCTCATTAGTGCAATGTGATCTCGACATGATTTTGTTTAAATAAAGCAAGCCATACAAATGGATAAAAAGAGAAGAAGATTTCCAATAGGGAATGAAAATGAAGAAATATGAAAACGGAAGAAGAAGATTAGAGTACTCTCAAGAATGGCTAAAGTTTTTGATGAAATTGAACCCTTCACCTATTTATAAGGTAGGGTGGCACCCGAACCGAGGTGGTATTTTTCAAATCAGCGTAGGAAATCAAGCGCCAAACTATTAGCCTTTCCGCCTCGAAAACCCGCACAATGATGAAGCATGTGAGAGCTGATGTCACCCAAGGTGGCGTATACATCTAAACATCTCACCAAACAAAGGTATCACCTCTTACTGGTCGCATTGTCATATTTCGACTATCTGGATCCTTCCTAAAAGAGGCATCAAGTCCGTTCAACAAGGACGCAACCCGTTGCAACCTCGACGAGCGGAGGGACTAACTGTATGGGTATAAATATAACCAACCACGGCCTGTAGCTACCACAACGGGCAACCATAGATCGACGAGTCGGTATAAGGGAATGACCCAGAGGTAGAAAGGGGGGCATCCTCACATCGTTGTTAGACAATCTTAATTCGTCGTCCTCATGATTAGGAGAAATCCCCCGATATATAAAGGAGATTTTAAGCCTTGTAATGGAGAGATTTATTCTGGGATATTCAAAATTACTCTTTCTTTCTTTACTTTTATGAACTATGTCTCCTATTTCCCTTTATACACCTATGTTATCTTATTGTTATAACAATCCGAGAGTTTATTATCTTCGACTATGATTTATCCATTTTTATTTTTGATTGATTTGCTTGAAAAGAGTTAAAAATCTTTTGAGTCAAACATTAACATTATGATTTTGAATCTAACAATTACCTAATGGTGTGAGTGATTCATTATAAATATGAACTTAATTATATAATGTACTTCATTGATTAAAAAATTGAAGTGTTCGATAAACCATTGCTATTGCTATATAGTTGAAGTGCCTAAATGCCAAGTTTGAGGGGTCATATGTACTTGGTCGAAAAGAAAAGGGGCAAGTTATATATATGGTCAATGAGCAAAATAATTATATTCATTAATTAAATGTAAAAGTAATATACTAATTATATATAAAATATGAATATTATTGATAAATATCCAAAATATATATATAAAAAATATTACTTTTTGAAGGGACTATACAATGGAGTATAATTTTTCCCAAAAAAGATTCCGGCTTATTATCATCAATAATAGAAAGGACATAAAATGAAGAGACCCAAAGGCCCACAAGGTCACTAAGGAATGGTCATGTACAACAGATGATAAACAATCAGACGTGGCGATAATGAAATTTTGAAATAAAAGACAAAAAAAAAAAAAAAAGAATAAGGGCGATAATGAACGTGTGTTATCAGGAGTTGTGGCTGCCTTTATCTGTGCCCCCTCTCATTTATCATTTTGCTTTCACCGACCCCATATTTACAACTACATTTACAGTTTAGTACAACTATAATTGTCCTCTCTTCTTATGACCTACAGTATTACTTATTTCAATACACACGGCCATTTCCCTCACATTTATCACATTTCAATCTCAAAATTACTTTAGCTATAATGACTAAGGCTTCGTTCGACCATACATTTTCGCAATATATTTTCAATTTTTTAAAAATATTATTTGCTTATAAATTAATGATCTATTTTTATAGAATTTCGGAAATTATTTTTTAAGTTCTCAAAATCTAGTTTAGGGTAGATTTTAGGTGAAACTTGTTCTCTCACTCACAGAAATTCAAAAAAAATTTCAAATAAAATGCCTGTCCAAACATAATTTCAATTTTCAAAAATTATTTTTCAAAACTACTTCAAAAATTATCTTTTTAAGATTCAACTAAATCTATGTCCAAACGCTAGCTAAATGTACTTTATAGGAAGTTGTGGAGGTCGAGTATTACGGTTGCAGGCTAGGAAGTAGTTGAGTCTTGCGTTACCTTGTTCTGTTGTGAGCCTAGTCTGGTAGGATTTTTGTCTAAAATAGCTAGGGGCATTGTCGCGTCTTATTATTTTCTCTTTCGGTGCAGGACCTATTTACTAGCCACTATTTTTGTGTCGCATTTTTTTCTTATGCATTTTATGTTCCTATTTTTCCTATGACCTCTGTGGTGAAACTAATATTCTCTTATTTTTGTTTTTCTTATTATCTTGAACCGAGGATCTTCCGAAAACAACCTCTCTATTTCTTCGGGATAAGGATAGGGATAAGATCTACGTACATACTATCTTTCCAATCCCACTTATAAAATTTTAGTGGATTATTATTGTTGTTGTGTTAAATATACTTTATTGGCTCATTTCTGGTTTTTATTTTTACTTCTTTATATAATGGTGATATGAGATGATTTTAGATGAAGATGATTTTAGGACAGAAGACTTGCAGTTGTTGGCATTATGGATTATTGGATAAAATTATGCTTCTTACTTTTACTTGTTTATTATAATAAAAATGTACTTATATTTTTTTTAGTGGGCAAGAAAAAGACAATCTTTTCTTATATTCATGTTTTACCCTGATCATTAATTACTCGTTTTCAAAATTATTTTCCAGAAATTTTTGAAAGGCTACCATTATTAGGGATTATATGATTACAATTATTATTTCTTAAGGGACATGAAAAATTTAAAATGGACAAATAAAAGTGAACGGAAGGAATATGTTATTAGATCTCATATTTATCCCTATTCTAGTATACAAATTAATGGTTTTTGTTTTCTCTTTGGTGAAATTGTTACCCCAATATCGTTCACCTTTAAATCAAAGTAATTAAAGTTCATCAACTAGGAACCTGGTTTGTTATATAACCTAAGTATCGTGTTCATGTGCGTTCCACAAGATTTAATACTGCTTTCATGTGCATTAAACTTAATAAATAACTGATTTTGTTCGAAGTTTGATTGGTAGTAATAAGAAATTTGTTTTATCTTTTAAATTGAATAAATGACTTCTCTTTAACTTTGTATATCTAGAACGATAAGGCGGGACCTAGAGCATTGAATATGAGTTTTCAAGAACCCACTAACTCTTATGTATATTTTGTATTTATATATATAAAAACATTCATTAAATATTTGTATATATTTAACTATGAATCCATTTGTTTACATATTTTTTTAGTTTACTGTAAAAACTTATAAACTTTAAATTCCGGATCTACTTTCTAATCTACTAACCCCAAAAGTGAACAAAACAACGTAACCGCTTTAGAGTTTAGACCTAATTTATTGGTAGGAAAAACGAATCCAGTAAAGACAAAGCTCTCAAAATCATATAGAGATACAAATATCTTCTCCAAACTCAACATATATGATATATATCCAAACCTGTTGCACCAACAAAGCAACAACCAGTTCTTTAATTCAAAATTTTGTGATGTTTTTTTCTTCTTCCTAAAAGGCAAAAGCAGATAGTAATTATGTGAATAAGCAATGAAGAAGAAAAAGAAGCAATGAGGGTGGCAAATTAGACCAACTCATAATAGGTGAAAACATCATATTAGCAGAGTATAACAGAAGGAAATCTCAAACTTTTGTTCTTATTAATCCAGAAAGTTCGAATTATTTGAAGAAAATGAAAATATATTATAGAAGTTTGAAGAGATGATGGCATCTTTGTTATTGTAGTAGTTTTAATATATTTACTAATCAAATTCGTATCCTTATTTCAAATTTTTATTTTACAAAAAATAATTCGCAAATTCTAGCATAATTTATTGCATATACTATTTATACAACAATAACAATAATAAACTCATTGTATTCTTACAAATGGGGTCTTGGAAGGATAATCTCGACACAGACCTTACCCCTACCTTTAAAAAGCACATATGTTATTTCTGGTAGATCGTCCGCTTCAACGCATATATGATTTGTAATGAATAAGATGGTAACCAAACCAAGTAAGAGTCAAATATGCTAAATTTTATGCATAAATTAATTCTTTGTATTCAACCAACAAACGGGCCCTTGTCGTACATACTTCATGTGGTGATGTTTTATACTTCAATACCACACAAGAGAGAAGTGATTTATGTGGTACCCAATTTTTCGCTTAACTTTATTATAGAAAGGATCTGGTTCTTCTATGTGTTCCAACTACTATAGTTGCGGAATATTAAGTACAGAAATTAAAGAATACAAAGATTTTACGTGGAAAACACCTAGCTCAAAAGGTGAAAAAACCACGACCTACTTTCTAGTAGGATTTCCCAAACTCTACACTAAAATCACTATGCCGAAAATTGGATTTACAAAAACTCTTTTGTAAACCTAGGATTAACTCTAATCTCGTTGTAGCACACAACCTTAATTGTTGCGACAAATTCAAGTTAACTCTAACTTGAAAACTCTGAGTACCTAATACAATTGCTTCTAGATATAGCTGAAAGGTACAATATGAATACACATACTACAATTGAATTAGAATAAAAGACAGATACTTGGAACTTGTTCTTCTATCTGGTTCAAGTAGCTTCAGGTTTGCACGCTTGAATCACACATAAATTGCTTGCAAAATTACCTTGCTATTTTGCTCTCAATTCACATTTAACTTCTCCTTATGTGTGTTATCAGTAAAAGAGAACAACACTGATATTTATGAAGTTAGTAAATAGAGATTGACTAAAATACCGATGCTACTCTTCCTTGGTGGAAGAGTTCTAGTTGGTCTCAATTTCTAACTCTAATCTCTTGAGCCGTGTTCTCTTTGAGTAGGGATTCTTTCTCCTTATCTAATATGCAACATTTTCGATCAGGATCAAGAGATATCACTGTTGGTAAGTAAGGTTTATCTTCTTCACATGCATCTCACATGTTTGAGTTGACCATAGTTGTGACTCACAAGAATGGACCTGGTCCATACCTGAGTTCCTTTGCCAGTCTTTAAAACTTCACCTGTACTTGGGCCAACAAATTATTCCTTTTTGATGATGACAAACTCTGTGATTTTCACTCACTTAGGCCTGTCAGAACTCATCTTATTCATCAATACAAAGTAAGAAAAATTATCTTATCATCAAGGATCAGATTCATTAGGTTATAAATATCACTTATTCATATTATATAAAGCACAATATCTCTTTCCTCTTTTAGCATCATCGAAAAGTTGCATAAATACAGGGTGATTCCCAGAATTTTAACAACTACTCATGACCACTGGGGTAACTGCAAGTGCAATCATGGATTAATCATCAGTAATTAAACAAACATATTCAAAATATCAAGGAAATATAAATAGTCAACAAGAGCAAAACCAATCAACTTCATTGATAGGAGATATGTTTCTACCACTATCCACAAAAAGAAAAAAAATATAGTCAAAATATGGGCAAAACAACAAAAAATCCCTAATCTAGGTCACTGATGATTTTAGACAAGGTTCAGGAAATAAGGACTAAAGATATTAAGGCTTGGAAGAGCTGGAGGGTTGGGTTTGGGCTTGGAGAAGGCTCAACATATTTTAAAGAATGCCATCATTCTTCTCCTTTTATTTTGTGAGCTTAGTTATATGATCATTTCTCAGAGATTCCACCTCTGCTAAACGTGCCTTTAGCCTAGTTATCTCATCATTATTTGTCCCACTCTCTTGTACCAGAGTTCCGACTTTCCTATTTGTAGGTGTCTTCTTAGATGAACCAAGTTCATTGGGAATGACAGTCACCTCATAGTCACAAGCAATCAAAGTGATGATTCCAAAATGGTCTTTTCTTGTGGACATTTTCCACTTCTTCAGTGGCACCTTACAACGATCCAGAACATTAGTTAGAATAAACCCATAAGTGGTGACATGGGCCTTGGAGCCATTGATAACCCTGTCCAGTAGTTTGATGAAGTTGATTTGCCTGCCGATTTCGAGAGACTCCATCAACACCAAGTCGATATAGTTAACAATGTGCTTTCTTTCATGCCTCGGCAGTATGCACTTGTTGACAAATTCAAGCAGGATTTTGTGGTAGGGCTGTTGATACCCAATTTTTCCTAAAGTATTTTTATACCCAAAATACTTCTAAAATAGCATATTTGTGCATATATAAGCCACCCAAGAGTTTTTTCATTTTTAAATAATTTTTAAACTAATTTATTGCCTATTTTAATATAAAAAATCCAATAATTATTTTCAAAATTATCATTTTGGTGAATAATTTATTTTATTCTCATATTTACACTAAAATATAATCAAGGTAATTTTTGCATATTTTTAAAACTAAATTGCATATAATTGCAATTATAGCCTATCTTACAATTTATAGAGTTTTACGTTTATAAAATTAATCCCAACATTTTTAAATTAATATTTATATAATATTCATTTACCCAACACTCTTAATTTGCTTTCAAAATTTGTATTACTATTTTATAAAATTTAAAAGGAAAATTGACTATTTACGATATGGCCTTAATTGCATTTAAATTATAGCCAATTTGGCAATCCCAATTAACCCAAATTCAAGCCCAAAATTGCCCAGACCAATCACAACTTAACCCGACTCGACCCGACCCACTTATCCGATCTGCCCCGCTCCCCATTCAATCTAGGTCGTTGATCTAAATGATCAACGATCACATTTCATCCTTTCCTTTTTAATTCTACCAACCCCACCTAACCCTAGCCATTACTCACCAAACACCACCCTTGAATTCCTCTTCTCTCTCAACTCT
This sequence comes from Nicotiana noctiflora, assembly GCA_032618575.1. Lineage (NCBI taxonomy): Eukaryota > Viridiplantae > Streptophyta > Magnoliopsida > Solanales > Solanaceae > Nicotiana > Nicotiana noctiflora. The sequence goes on from JASVEL010013965.1 coordinate 252,383, forward strand.
CTCTGAAGCCCTCATGAACCCTAGCCGCTGCCTCTCAATCCCACCCTAATCCATGGCCTCTCATGGCCATCGGAGATGTGTAATGGCCTCTCATGGATCCTGGGTGTTCACTTCTATGGTTTCAGGCGTAATCTCGAAGGAAGTGGGTCCAGTCGTTGCCTGACTTCCATTCATGACCTTTCTCTGGTCGTCCCTGAGTTTTTTCCGACCAGCCATGGCCGTTCGAGTCAGATCCTTGACGCTCCTAGTTAGATTGTTAATTTCCAAGGCCTTTCTCACCTTTCTAGGTTCTTCGAAACCCTAATCTTTGTTTTTCTTAATTTTTCTTTCAGATCTGCTTTAGATCTATACTTTCCATGAACGTTTAAGTGTTTTCTCGAAAGTTCTTCAACTTTTCTTGCAAAAACGACCATTCGTTAGGGATTTCCTTTAAGTTTTCAAAAGATCTCTGATTTTTAACATGTTTTATGTTTTGCTCATGATTATTCCTCTATGTGTTTTATGCATGTTAAAAAACCTTAGTTCCTTTTTTAGTTTTTTCCGAGTTCTGAGATTATTTGTTTAAATGTGTACTTGTGCGATTAAATTCTTTGTTTCTGACTCACTTCTCCTTGATTAACTTATCTAATTTGAGCTCTTATCATCTCTTAAACTTGGTGCTATTGAAGCCCTAATTTCTTAAAAATGGGTTTTGCATCACTTATTACTGTGAGATCTTTACTTGTTTCTCACTCTCGTTACTTGCCTCTATGTTCTTCTTCACCGTTGGCTCTATGTGACTACTTGACCTATTTGACTACTGTGCTTCAAATATTTTTCTTACTACTCTAGATTACCCTTACTGCCATTGTATGTTTGTATTGTTTCTTTTTGTCAACTCATTCAACATTGCATGCTTGTTCATTCCTTGCTATTTATATAGCGAGGTGCAGAATCATATTCCCCTTTCTAGATTGATTTTGATTTCCTCAATATTCCGACTAATTGCAAAAGGTTTTCTTATGAGCCCTAATTTTTACTCATTTGTTTAAAATTAAGTGTTTTAATTTCTTTACTGTGATGTTTTACCTTGCTGAATCCTTTCCCAAAATAAGCCTTTTTGTACATAGACTTGATTATTTACTTCATGCTTTTACTATCCTTTTTATGGCATTAATCAATCTACCCCAAACTGATTTTCTTTCCTTAATTAGGCTTGCTGATACCTGTTAAACAGTATTTCCTTAATTAAAGGGGAATCACTTGGGTTAATTGATTCTGAATAGTGATTGTTTCTATGTTTGTGTTTTAATTTTGCTTATTACCTTATTTCTCTACACATTTTCAAAGCTATCAATACCTACACTCTTCTCTTTCAAACAGACAAGTTCTAACGAACAACTTGAGTTAAAATTATACTCTTACACCTAATAACTCTCTCTCTCTCTCTGTTACTTGTGTTGTTGCTTTGTCTAGCCGGCTGAAAGCCAAGGCTAGACTGTGGACTCTTGTTTGCTCTACTTTTTTCTACATTTTGCTTCTCAACTGGTATGCCATAGTTAATTTACAAGCTTCAACAACAACATGTTTTACTTTAATTACTCCAGTTTGTCATTCATGTCTACTTCTGTTCATGTTTCTTCAGTCAACATGTGTTTCTAGCATGCTGTAATATGTTCCCTTTCTTTTGTAATTTAATGTTTATCTTTGTGTGCATTCTGTTAGTCGTATGTTATTTATTTGATACCTTATGAATCTCAAACCCTCATATCCCATTTATATGATTTAAGTTATGGTTCAGAAACATGGCAATGTCTGAAATCATTGTCCATGGATATGTACTAGACCCTTTGGGCCCTAAGCTTTGTCAATTTCCCATCCCTACTCCCTTATTGTATGTGCTGAGTAACAGCCTTGGCCTGCCAATACTTCAAGTTATTGTTCAGGGCATGGCTTGACCTCCAATAGCTCTTTACTCTCTAAATGCTTGATCAACGGGTTTGGTCAAGGGTGTGCTAGTCTATTTTGTGGCTGGGCATAACCCCCAGGCTGCCTGGGTAGCCCCTACCCTTTCTATTGCACTTACACTCATTATTAGAATTTAATTTCTGCCTCGCTTGTGTGAGCCTTGCCTTGGGACCCTTGAGCTCCCTCTGAACTTGGACACATAAGGGATGGCCCTTCCATACTGCACATCTCAATTTCTGATTAACATCTTGGGTGTGTGCACTGCCTGGGGTTCCTGAAATCCCTTGGATCTCTCAAACACCCTAGTTGAGAGAAGGCTTGGAAATCTGGATATCGGAAGTGGCTCAATCTTATATTATTAGGCCTTAAGTCTGTATTAGGTTCCATGGATGCAGTTGAGAATTTCTGATGTATTTTTTTTATTCCAGTTTATTTCCTTTGGGCTGTAATAACTTGTAAAAACTCGGGGATTTGGTAAAAAGGGGGGATGGGATTTATTTTTATGCATCAAGGGTAGAGATCATTCCTATAGGTGTTTGTTATGATTTCTGCAATTTTACACCTTGAAATCATGCCTATAGGGTAATTCTTAATTTCTGCAATCTCACACCTAGAAATCATGTCTATAGGGTAACTCTTAATTTATGCAATTTCACACCTAAAAATCATGCCTATAGGGTGACTCTTAATTTTTGCAATTTCATATCTTGAAATCATGCCTATATGGTTAACTCTTAACTTCTACAAATTCACATAATCCTGCCTATATGATTAACTTCAACTTCTAATTGCTTTGTAAGTTCGTATAAAATACTCTCAATAGACTACCACATTCTGCATACACAAGTGCCGTTAGGAAAACATGTTTGTAGGCTTAATAATAAAAGCTGCATATAAATACCATGTTCATAGGACCTTTGTTAATGTCTAAAAAATGTCCAAATTAGCAAACGTATAGAAAGCATGCCTATAGGAAATCTCGAATCTGAATAAAAGTAATATTAACTGTTGAACTCATAATGTTCTATTAAAACTAGTAACCTCTTCTATAGTTAGTCTGCGTCTTTGTAAAATCAGTATATATCATGCCTAGCTTCTAACCAACCCTTAGACAAAGAGGATTAACCAATCAGATTGATTTTAGTCAATTGCATTCGAGTAAGCCTAATGTAGACTTTTCGCCTAAAAATATGCGTTGAACCAGTCCGCTCGTCGCTTTATTTAATTAAGACCAAAAATAGTACGTGTAAAACATGCTAAACTCTATGACTTTTTTTGGTTTATGGAGGCATATTTGAGCCATGTTTGCTTGTCTGTTTCCCTCTATTTTCACTACGTGTTTTGGTTGACGCCTTAGTATTTTGTCCCCTGAAAACTTCTAAAAGCCCCAAAACCCTTTTGCTTTAGGATTAGTAGTCCATTCGCCTCCGGGGCTGATAGGATCAAGACAAGTAATGTAATAAGTAATGATACTATCTCACGTTTTAATACCTTAACAGGGTGGGAATGGTAGACATGGTGATGATGATCACATGATAACACTATGCGTACAATTGAGTACCGGTGTTATGTGGATGATCCATGTGATATATAAACCTATGACCCCCTCCATCTTTATTAGTTTGTTATTTTCAGAATTTTAAAAGCTATTTAGTTCTTAACTTCCGCTTCTTTTACTTTTTTTAAGTTACTTGCATCAATTATTTGACCCATTTCCTTTACTTGCATATCTTTTCTTTAATTTATAAAAGTACTTTCTCCCAAATTTCAGCACTTTTGAACCTTTCATGTTTTTATTTGCAACCACTATGTGAAAGTTTCCTCGTATTTGCAATGCATGTTTGTCTACTTGTTTGTTAGTATTTAAAGTCACAATTGTAGCACGGCTGGGAACCACACTAGTGGATCTTGAGGGGTGCCTAACACCTTCCCCTCGAGATAATTTCTAGACCTTACCCAAACTCTGGTTTTCATCTCAAATTCTTTCTTAAAGTTTCCTAATGCACTATAATCATTAGGTAGTGACTCTCCAAATCCAAAACCCAATTCCAAAATGGGAATAGAGTTGTCTTTCCTAAATGTCGTAAACCCGATTTTGCAAGAAAAAGGGGGCGTCGACAAGGGCTTCATTTCACTTTTATGCACAAATTTGGCCTCATTCACTTCTGTAACATCACATAATCTCCAAGTGATTTCAAGGGCAGTAGGAAGAAAATCCATACTTGGCCATCTTTGCCTTATGTAGTCATCATACCCTTCAGCAGGGATGTCAAGGATCTCACCCAGCTTTTCTGCATCAAAAGACATTTGAACCCCCTTCACTGGCTAGTAACTCTGCTATCCTAGACCTCTGCATTGGCAATGAATTCAATGATTTCATTCCTTGCTAGATTCCATCAAACTAAAGGACAAGTCCTTCCGGCCCTGAGCAGCTAGTGCATAAACCAATCGAACTATCCCTGGTTCCACCAAATCCTTCAGAAGTCTACCCTTCAAGATTTTTCTTTTGCCAAAATTGGCTAGCTTGTCTTGTTCAACATCAGACTCAGTCTCTTCTTCACCACTCCATTCCTCCTCCTCAGCAATTTTAACATGTTTGGTTTTCACATCAGACCTTGTCCTCTTGGCCAATGGAGGTTCAACAGTCTTTGACACACATGAAGACTTTTTGGAAGAAGTCTTGGTCTTTTTGGGCTTGGGGGTCTGAACCTCCAAAGTTGTCTATTCTTCATGATGGACCTATTCCATCTCATCCACATCAACAGCCTTAGCAGGCTCTGCAACCTTAGTTTTTCCTTTGTCCATTCTCTTCTTCTTGCTTTCTGCCATAGCTCTTTGTAACTCACTCTCACTCTGCTTCCCCATACTTCTTGTGGCTATTCCCTTTGGCAGGGGAATCTCAACAATTTTTTGAGAGACATCTTTTCTTTTCTTGGTATTCTTTGCAGGGGTCGAGGTTCTCCTTTTCTTAGGGCCGTAACTAGTAGCGACTTTCTTCAGAAGGTCTACTAGGGTTTCCTCAATCGATGAACTAGGTTCATTTACATGTGAACTTAAATTGACCAACCCTTTATCAACCTCCCTTAATCCACTTCCCCATGTTTTCTTGCTACTTTCTACAATTACTTCATCCTCAGCCCCACAAATAACTGGTTTAACCATCTTTGGGGTGGGTGAAGAATCAGCCACTTCTATCCCTTTCCCCTCACATCACTGCTTACACCCTCACTATCCTTTTCCTTTTCACTTTTATTTTTACCCCCTCTTCCTCTTGACTCAGGTATTTTCACATTCATAATAGACCCAAGTAGAAAAAACCTATTATCTAGATTTTCAACCAAAATGGAGCATACCTCTTAAGGGGGATTTAGACCCTTCTCAAAATTAGAAGACCCAGTTCCTTCCCTCTCACTCACATATTTGAAGGAATCATCTAAGTTTTTGGATTCTTGGGCCTAGCTAGCCTCTAATTGCACGTTCAGTATTTTTGAAAGTGCACATATAGCCACATTTTTACGATCCAGCATCTTAACTCATCTTCTCCTAGGTTGGGGGGTAGAACTAGGTTGAGAAGGAATGGAGGAATCAGAAGGGGTAGGTTTTGGAGGAGTGCTTGGGTTATCTTGAGGGTTAGACATTGTTACTAATTTCGTAATAGGTTTTTCTTTTAGTTGGGCTTTTGGAAAAAGAAGAATTGATAGCAAAAGAGATATCGACGGTTTAGTAATTATGAGGGTGGCAGATAGAGATGATGGGTTTTTAAAGAGAAGATTAATTAATGACTTACGGTAGCTTTTTACAATCAATTAGAAGTCCAATCAAACTAAAATTTCAGGTTGAATGAGCGGTTAAGCTTCCCTCGATTTTAGAAATTTTGTGCGGCGAGAATTATAATGAAGATGGAACTGGTTCAAAATTAAATGGATAGGCTTTAGATTATAGGGAGGACTCTCATGAATTAAACATTAATATTTTTAACTGTGTAGAGTGTAGAAAATGTACCCTGTTATTCAGATGAACCAGTACTGATGGACTAGGTTCTTCACTAGAAATTCCCTTGATCGTGCCTATATTTACCAAAATAGGGAAATTTTTATTAGAGATCAGTGAGTCATATCAACACATGTTACAGGAGTATACTATTTACAGTATGAGACTTAGCAAAAATTAATCTTGATATTTACACAAGTTCCATATTTGCTAACCAATTTTTTTTTACATATATTTTTTTCATTGTGCATTCTGAACTGGTCCCATTAGGTGATCTTAATCATCCCTAATTCTAACTTGTTCCTTTCAAAGCTTTCTCTTCTTTGTGCTTTTGTAAAGATGTCATCAATCTGCTTATTAGTAGCACAAATTCTATTATGATCAATCATTTCTCAATAGTCATACGAATAGCATAGTGTTATCATAAAAAATAGGGATGCAACCGACTTCAATACCGAAATCTATCAACTACTGTTTGATCTACAAAAGTTGAGCATAATAAGAGGCAGCAACAAAATACTCAACTTCAGCAGTGGATAATGCCACTAGATTCTACTTTTAGTGGCCCATAATACTAGACATGAACCAAGAAAATGAGCCATAACTGTATGTTTTTCCTATCCACAAGGAAACATGCATAGTCAGCATCAGCTAGGGGTGGTAAAATGGTTCAAAAAAAGGTTAACCACATATTATCCACTAAAAATAGGTTGGATAAAAAACTTTTAAAAACAGTTCAAATATGGATAAGAACCATATTATCCATTTAGAAAATGGATAACCAATGAGTAACCAATGGATAACAAGTGGGTCTAACTTTTACATTTGTAAAATCTCAAATCGGTGGTTCCTTTAGAGAGACTAATTCTCCCAAAAGTGATCATATAAAAGAAGTCATGGATAATATGGGTAACCCATATTATCTGTCGGTCAACCCATTTTTTATCCGTATTAAATATAAGCCGGGTCGGATAATTGATCTATTTTTTCATTACCCATTTTAAACCCGAACCATATCCGACCCAACTCGCACGTTTTCCACTCGTAGCATCATCATATCCTACTAGATTAAAGTTACTATCATTAAATACCAAAGGCAAAGATTAGTAGTGCCTTTCAAGTATCTCAATATCCTCTTGATAGCGTTCAAGTGGGATTCCTTAGGATTTTCTTGAAATTGAGCACAAAGCCCTACACTGAAGACAATGTCAGGTCTGCTAGCAGTAGGATATAAAAGTGAACCAATGATACCCCTATACAACTTCTGGTCTACAGATGAACCAGGTTTATCTATGTCTAATTTAGTAGTTGTTGAAATAGGAGTGTCTATTTCCTTTGATTCATCTATTTAAACTTCTTAATCAACTCTTTTACATATTTCTACTGATAGATCATGGTTCCATTTGGGTTTTGTTCGATTTGTAAGCCTAAGAAGAAGTTAAGCTCACCCATCATACTCATTTCATATTCACTCCCTATTAATTTAGTAAATTTCTTACTAAGTTTTTCATGGTTGCCCCAAAAATTATGTCATCAACATATATTTGTACTACTAGTAGATCCTTACCTTTTTCCCTCAAGAATAGAGTACTATCAATCTTACCTCTTTTGTATGCATGTTCAAGCAGGAATTTGGATAGCCGTTCATACCAAGCTTTGGGAGTTGTTTGAGTCCATAGAGTGCCTTGTCCAGTTTGTATATATGATCTGGACACTCCTTGCTTTCAAAACCTGGAGGTTGTTTGACAAACACTTCTTCTTTTAAGTATCCATTTAGGGAAGTCTTATTGCTTCCAATCTTGCAACTGGAGTAAAGGTCCCATCATAGTCGATGCCCTCCTCTTGGCTATAACTTTAGACCAACAATCTTGCCTTATTCCTTGTAATAGTTCCATCTTCACCAAATTTGTTTCTGAAGACCCATTTAGTACCAATTACTAATTTGTCCTAGGGTCATTTAACCAGATGCCAAACTTGACTCCTTTCAAACTGATTGAGTTCATCTTGCATTGCATTTACCCAGTCTATATCCTAAAAAGCTTCAGCAACATTTTCAGGTTCAATAAGAGATAAGAAAGCATCAAAAGCGCACATATTCCTCAATTGATATCTAGTTTTAACTCCAGAAGTTGGATCAGTAATAATGTTCTCAATGGAATGAGAACTTTGATACTTGTAAGGTTTCACAACCAAGTGGTTTCTGTTTGATGTTTCTCCCATGTTCTATTGCTGAGGAACAGGCTCATGGACAGTTTCCATAATTAGATTCATTTTTTTTTTGTTCAATTCCCCGTGTCAGGTTGCCCTGGATAAAAGAAGATGTTCCATCACATGTTCCTTCTTTTGGTGTAGTTTCAGCTTGAGCTATGACTTCACTTGATTCTTTTACCAGTCTAACAGCTTCATCTTCATGTTCATGTCTCTCAGAAAGAATGTTAATTTCATCAAAACTACATATACACTTTCTTCTACACTCATAGTTCTTTTGTTATACACTTAATATGATTTGTTGTGTGAAGAATATACCAAAAATACTCCCTCATCTCTTTTGGGATCAAACTTACATAGGGAGTCATTTCCATTATTTGCACAAAGTACTTGTAACCAAAGGCCCTAAGATGTGATATATTTGGTTTTCTCCTTTTATACCTTTAGTAACTCATAGGGAGTCTTCTCTATGAGAGGTCTAGTCATGCATCTATTAATGATATAACATATAGTGTTTACAGCTTTTTCCCAGAAGCTGTGGGGTAGTTTACTAGAAAGAAACAAAATCCCACCCATATCTCCAAGTCTCCTATTATTTCTTTCAACTACTCCATTTTGTTGAGGAGTCATAGGGCAGAAAAATTATGATTTATACCATGCTCATTATAAAATTCAGCAAAGATAGCATTTTCAAATTCAGTTCCATGATCAAACCTAATTGATGCAAGTTGATTACCTAGTTGTTTCTGAGTTTTTATAACAAAGGGAATAAACATTTCAAATGCTTCATCCTAAGATGTTAAAAACAATATCCAAGTAAACCTAGAGTAATCATAAAAAGAACCATCATATATTTCCTACCACATTTGCTTAATGTTCTCAGTGGACCACATATATCCATATGAACCAGTTCATCGACCTAGCCATGCTTACCACTTTCTTGATTTTAAAGAGGATCTTACCTGCTTCCCTCTTACACAAGTCTCACAAACTTTGTTTTCCTTAAACTTGATATTAGGCAACCCTATAACCAGGTCCTTGGAGACTAATTTGTTAACTTGACTTAGACTTGCATGTCCAAGTCTTTTGTGTCACAGGAGGGGATCATTGTCCAACTCACTTAAGCAAGTGAGTTCATTTTCTGAAAATGTGGACGTATCTACAATGTATATATTGTTTACTCTTTTTTCCTGCAAAACAATCTTGTCAGTGGTAAGATTTATCACAAAATATTTAGTAGAGGTGAATGCTACCAGGTTACCTTTGTTGCATATTTGTGATACACTAATTAGGTTATATTTCAAGCCATCAAATAGACATTCTCAATGGAATATGAGTCTAACTTACCTACCTTTCCAACCCCAATGATCTTACAATTGTTACCATTTCCAAAGGAGACATTTCCTCTTTTTAGGTTCTTAAGTGAAAGGAAATGGTTCTTACTTCCAGTCATATGCTTTGAGCAGCCACTATCCATGTACTATATTTGGCTACTCCCCTTCACTTGGACCTGCAAAACAAAATTAGAGGTTAGTCTTAGGAACCTAAAGTAGTTTGGGTCCCTTTCTATAGGCAAAATGGTGAATTAAATTCTTTTTAGCTGATCCTGGCAGCCTATTTTTCATTTGAATAAAGGTTTTGTTCTTTTGACTGGCCTTTTCTTTTGCATTACTTCACTTTTGTAGTGACCAGTCTTGCCATAGTGTGTGCAGATTTTATTCTCAAGAAGTAAGATGTGCTTGCTTTTGGGATCAAGGGTCCCATAGCCAAGTCCTCTCTTATTGCTATTGTGATGCTCTTGTAACCAAGATAGTGCATCAGATGACTTATTCTATTTGCGAGTTCTGTCTATTTCATGCTTCACCTTGCTTAGATCTTCTTTTAGTATTTTTATCTGCTCATCTCTTTTCTACCACTCATTCTTCATTTTTCCTAGATTTTCTTCTAAGGTAAGATGTGTGTGGTCAGCTTTCTTTTTACCTGTTCCTAACTTCAATTTTAAATTTTTTGATCTAAGTTCTAACATAGTGGTGTCTAGTTCAAGAACCTAGTTCTTCGACTCAGTATTTTCACTATCACTTTCACCAACCCTGAGTTCCAGATTTTTGCACTTATCTTTCAGAATCACACATTCCCTAGACAGTTGTTCCTTCTTATTGTTTATGAGCTCAAAATAATCAATGAAATCGAGAAGTTACTTAAATAGCTTTTCTTTAGACAAAACTTTAATTTGTCTTTGAGATGAATCACACTTACCTTTTGTTCATCATCTGATTTTCCAATCGCCATAAGTGCTTGTTCATTTCTAGCTGCAGCTTTTGAATCCTCATCTGAGCTTTCTCCCCAAGCAGCAACCATAGTTGTTGTTGATCCTTTATTCTTCTTGGGATGAACTTGTTCCTTCTTCCTGTTTCTTCGTTCAACCCTTTCTTTCTTCCATTCAATTTTTCACTCAGGACGGTTCTTGATCATGTGGTTAGTCTTACCACATTTGTATTGTTTAAGGTTGCACCTCTCGAAGAACCCTTTCCTCTCATTAGGTACTTCTTAAAATCCCTCGTGATCATAGTCATTTTATCATCCTCTAGGTCTTCACCTTCAGGTATTCTGAGGGACAAGCTTCTTTCCTTTTCGGGTGCATCCATCTTCATGGTATTCCTTCTAAGTTCATAGACAGTAAGATTTCCAATCAGTTCATCCAACTTAAGAGTGAAAACGTTCTTTGATTATTGAATAGCAGTAATTTTGCTTCCCAAGTAAAAGGCAAAACCCTTGTTGGAATTTTCTCAACCCCGTCTTCTTCAAGGATATACCTTTTAAGAGACTTAAGTCTATTTGTTAGTGTTATGAACCTTTATACATTTGTTGGATGGTTTCACCTTCTTTCATGGTGAAGTTCTCATATTGAGAATATAGTAATGTTCATCTTGATCTCTTCACTAGTGGAGTTCCTTCATGAGCCACTTGTAAAGTATCCCAAATTTCCTTAGTAGTAGTGCACCTTTGAATTCTACTGTATTCGTCTGGACCAGTCCACACACTAGCCATTTCTTATCCTTAGCATTCTTTTCCCACTTCTTCAAGTCTTCAGCAGTGCAGTCAACTCTAGTGTTTGGCACATCCATTCCTTTAGCATTCTACTTTTTAGTGGCCAGGGGACCATCAGTAACAATGTCCCAAAGTTCATAGTCCTCTCCTATGATGTGATCCCTCGTCCTATTTTTCCACTAGGAATAGTACTAGCCATTGAAGAGTGGAGGCTTAGCAATGAATTGTCTTTCCCAATTTCCAGGCGGTGCACTCATCTTGATATGTTCCTAAGGCTTTAACTTCTTCAAAGATAACCTGCTCTGATACCAATTGATATTTTATACTTCAATTAAGGGCGGACTAAGGGTCAAGCCACTAAATCAAAGGCTTTAGGCTCCCAAATTCTAGAGGCCCCAAAATATTTCTTTTTGTTTTGTTCTTATATTTTTATTGAGATTCCGACTAATCTCGATTCCAAACACGTTAGGCCTATTAAAAGAGAAAATACATTCTAACAGGATCTGTTTAAGAACATGACTCGAACCCAATATATTTAATTAACATAAGTTGGATCTTTACATCTCATGACAATTTTTAGAGCTAGGGTCTAAATATATTGAGTATCTTAAAATAAATAGTGAAATATTTATTAAATGGTAAAGATAAAAAATAAGACTTGGACTATTGAAGAGACACAAAAACTGATTCTAAAAGTTTATTAGACTTTTTAGTGAAAAAAGTAAAAGGTAAATAATATTATAGGTACTTCACTAATTATGTTAATCATAAAATTTAAATAATGAGAAGTTTTATATTCGCGACAAAGGTTTAGGGGGGGGAGTGATTCTCTTTCTCTAATTAAAAGTTATATTGTTCTTTGTCGAAATAGAAGAGTTTTATTTATTTTTTTAAACAGAGTTCAGGTGTACAGTTGAATAAAACTATATTTGCATTTGTTTTTCCCTTAGATTTGAATCATTTCAACAAGTATATTAGAACATAAAAAATTATTTCGATATCAAGTTATCAACTTCTTGAATCTGTTATTATCTAAGATCAACAATATCTTAGAAGCGATTAAATTATTTTTGAAGAGAAACAATTAACAACTTTACATCTTAAAATGCTAGAAAAATAGACTTCAATTAAAAATATAGATGAATTATTATTATTATTATGTTTCTTTTGAAAGCCCCATATTAAAAAATTGTCTTTAGGCCAACAATTTTCTTAAGAAGCCCTTGCTTCAATACCACACAAGAGGAGGGGGTGATTTGTGTGGTATTTAATTTTTCACTTAACTTGATTATTGAAGGATATGGTTCTTCTATGTGTTCCAACTACTACTGTTGAGGAATAATAAGTACTGAAATTAAACAGCACAAAGATTTTACGTGAAAACACTTGGCTCAAAAGGTGAAAAATCACGACCTACTTTACAATATGATTTTCCCAAACTCTCCACTAAAATTACTAAGCCAAAAACTACATTAACAAAAACTCTTTTGTAAACATGGGATTAACTCTAATCCCATTGTAGCAAAAATATTCAACTATTGCGACAACTTCAAGTTAACTCTAACTTGAAAACTCTGAGTACCTAATACAATTGCTTCTAGATATAGTTGAAAGGTACAATATGAAAATACCTACTACAATTGAACTAGAATAAAAGACAGATACTTGGAACTGGTTCTTCTATCTCATTCAAGTAGCTTCAGGTTTGCACGCTTGAATCAAATATAAATTGCTTGCAAAATTGCCTTGCTATTTTGCTCTTAATTCACATTTAACTGTAAAAGAGAACATTGATATTTATGAAGTTAGTAAATAGAGATTGACTAAAATACCGACGCTATTTTTCCTTGGTGGAAGAGTTCTAATTGGTTTCAACTCTAACTCTAATCTCTTAAGCCGTGTTCTCTTTAAGTAAGGAGTCTTTCTCCTTATCTAATATGCAACATTTTCTATTAGGATCAAGAGGTATCGCTGCTGGTAGCTGAGGTTTATCTCCTTCATATGCATCTCACATGTTTGAGTTGACCATAACTGTGCTTCACAAATATGAATCTAGTCCATGTGTGAATTCTTTTGTCACTCTTCAAAACATCACGTGTATTTGGGCCAACATATTGGATTACAACTTCTATTACATACCTCTTTATGCTTACACAAACTTTCATTTTTTAATCTTTTTGTAACAATACTGTATGAGAATCATTAATAATGAACAATATTTTTTTGTGGGGGATGGATTGAGGATTTGCAGTTTATAAGTTCCTACAACAATCTCAAATTAATATACAATAGTTTATGAGTTTACATTATATATATATATATATAAGGTATGAGTAAAAGTTACTGAGTTTTGGTGAACCCGCTCGTCATACATTAGATCTGTGGTGAAAGTGAACAAGTTTGCTCCTTGTGTATTATTTTTAATTTTCACTCTCCTACGTGTAAGAAAGCTTCCACATTTTAATGTTAATTCTTCATCCTTAGATGCCACTCAAGTTCTTTAGATTGAATATCCCTTAAACTGGTGAAGTTATTTCTCAACTCTCATTTAGGCTTGTCTTCCTTTTATTTTTCATTAACTTGTAGTTGTATTTATGATTTTTGTTTGGCTAAAAATGCTTATGAATATTTTATGAACCCAAAACAATTATTAAAAATAAAGGGTCAATCATAGAAGGTTGTAACATATCTGAAATTCAGAAAAGAAAAAGATAAAGTAGTCGAGGACGGCCTCGCCACTTGTGGCGTTCGCATTTAGTCGAGGAAGGCCTCGACGCTTGCTATGCACTTGGGCCGAGGGGAGTGATTAATTTATTTTGATTATTATAAGGTCGAATTGTAGCTCATATAGATAGTCCCTCCGCTTATCGTGGTCACGTCGAGACGGGCCGGGATAAGCGGATATGATAGCTCGAACGGCGTCTCTTCCCGGTTGAGGAGACGACAGCCTCTTAGGGCGTCTCTTCATCGGGCGTGAGTCCGGATACATTCTTGCTCGTGCAAACTTCAGGACACAGTGTTTGGTCGGCCGATAAGGCATCATCGCATTCGGGGTATTCGAAGCGACGGCTTAAATTCCGGCGCATACTTTCTGATTTCGATCGTGGCGGCGACTGTATTGATGAAAATCGAACTGTTTCTGATGGTTGGGATTAGCATTAAATGGCGCATGTCGGTTTCCCAACGTTTGATTCAATTTTTCCTATAAGAGAGCCTGGCATGTCAAATATTCAACACTCTTTGATTTACTGATTGTCTCTCTCTCAAGCAAATTCCCAAAGAATCCTGCTTTTTCTGTGGCATAATCATTGCCCGTTCTCAGTCATCTTCTCCGTTTTTCATCGAGCCTTTCTTGTGACCTAAATCAATGGCTGGCCTTCCTTCTGGCGACGGTCTTCCGGTGGTGCTGCCAGCGGATTCTTCGGTGATTGAGGGGCTATCCCCCGTGCTTCCGGTCGGCGATCGGAATGATACTGAGAGGATGCCCTCAGTAGATGATATACTCCCGGGGGCGGGGAGCTTGGCGGTGGATTTCACCAAAGATGGATGGGTTGAACCCGTCGATGAGGCCCCACTGATGGGGGAGGTAAGCATGTCGCAGCTGCGCGGTCAGGGGCTCATCCCTTCCCATGCCGATATTGTGTTGGCTCTGCCGGGGGACAGGGTGCACACCGACCACGCCGAGTATTGCGTGTTCTACTCTTACCCCATTAGGCTGGGGTTCAGAATGCCCCTTCCAGATCTGGTAGTTGACTTATGCCGGTATTACAGTGTATGCCCGGGGCAGCTTACTCTGTCCGTGTACAAGCTCTTGGCTATGCTGCTGAAGTTCTTAGAGCTGGCTGGCCGGTTGGTCACTCTACAACATGTCCTTAATCTCTTTGCCCCTCAGCGGGTCCGGGGGAGCATGATCCGGGTGGTCCCGCGCGGGTGGTAGGGATAGGTGACGGCTTTGGACGACGAGGTCGAGCCCCGTCATTTCGAACACTTCTTCTACGTCAGTACCGAACATCTGGTGGCGTCTTCCCTAGGGTTTCCGGAGACCTGGAATCACGGTCGTAAGTCCTTCCTTATTTTTTTTGAGGGATTGAACTTGTTCTCTTTTTATTTTTTTGTCTTTTGACTGGTCGTTGTTTTGTTGTTTCTGCAGCTAACATGTCGCCCCTGCCTTTATTCACTAGTCTGCGTGGGCAGTTGGAAGTTATCCTCCCGCATACCGAGGGGATTCGCTCGTGGGCGTCCTTCTCGAGGAGGTACGGCCAAAGTTTGGTCGTAGGTAAGTCATTTTGCTTTATTGGGACGTGTTCGACTTTTGGTTGTCACCACGACTTAATGCTGACCCATTTTCTATATTTGTAGGGCGGGTAAACCGCGGCAGGGCTCCTCAACCAGTATTCCGGCGCCCTGGGGCGATTGCCAAGTTTTTTACTCCGGCGGCGGTCGCTCAGGTTCCTAGGGCCGCTTCCGTTGACTCCGTAGCCACGCCCTCTCCCGTTCGCCCTTCGCTTTATGGCGGGAGCATGTCGGGAGTTGTCCCTTCTCGGGAGGCATCGCCTTCTAAAGACGAAGAGGAGAGACCCTTAGTCAGGCGGCGGATCCTTCGACCTCCGGCCCCTTCCGTGGCACGGTGAGTTGCTGATGAGATGGTAACCGTGGACCCTCTGCCTCTTTCTGAGGTGAGGGAGATTGTCGAAATGGCACGCGCTCCAGCGGGCGGGCCAAATAATCTTCAATCTCGGGATGAGCGAGAAGGGAGCGCCGCCCCTACCGCTCAGTCGTCTACCCATAGATTTGAGGCGGGTGAGCCTTCTCGGGTAGTCGTAGATCTTGGAGATTCCAGCACCCCGTAGATGGGGGCGGTGGCGACAGGAGAGGTGTCTCCGTCTGGTTCTGACTTGGATTCTGAGGATGTTCGTATGTTTCTTGATGGGATCACGAACGCGACTGTTCATCCAGATGGGAGGCCGCGGATGATCGAGATTCCCGCGGATGAGAATTTATAGTTGAGGGAGTCTTCCATGTTGCTGTTGTTGGGCCAACTATGTTCTTTCGTGGAAAATCAGTCGTTGAGAGAGGTGACAGATGTCGGCATAATGAATGAAGTAGCCTCGACGGGTATGAAGGTATGCGTTCTGGACTGACTATCTTCTCTTAACCCTTCCGTTTCCCGGGATTCCCGCCCCTGACTCCTCTATATATTTTTTTTGCTTTGTTTTGCAGGTGTTTTTGCTGTAGGTGGAGTTCCTGCATCGGACCAACGTTCGATCAGGAATACTTCTCCGCGTTCTCGAGAGGTGTCGCCGGTTACGGCTCCAACGCATGGAGCTTAATGAGCGCCTGAGGGATGACCCTCGCAACCAAGAGTTGGTCGGGGAGTTAGCGCGGGCGGAACTGCAGAGGGACTAGGCGCTCGGCCGTGTTGAGACCTTGGAGGGGCGGCTGCATCAGGCGAACGATGAGTTGGAGGCTGAGAGGAGGGCATCTTTGGAGAGCGAGCGTCAATGCTTGGCTAGGGTGACGGCGGTTACCTCGGAGTGGAGCGGGGAAGTTGCCGCGCTGGAAGGGGAGTTGGCCGACTTGAAGCATAGGCTAGCCGAGGCTTCTGCCAGGACGGCCGAGCTTGAGGGGATCATCTGTACGAATAATTCCCAACTGTCGGCGATAAGAACTGCCGCCGCCTCCAGGGAGGGCGGCCTCGAGGAGCGGATCCGGACGTTGGAGGGGAATGCTCAGGATGCCGCGGGGCAGATAGCGCTCCTTTAACAGGAGAATTGGCGCATCCAGGAATAGTCCATGTGCTTGGGTAGTTCCCGTGAAGCTTGGGTTTATGCCGAAGCGCAACGGGACATATATAAGCATCTGCTTGAGGCCGGCTTGATTACCGAGGGTGCCTTCGAGCAGGCGCGCTAGAAGGCGTAAGAGGCCCGCGAGGAATGTGGCTTTGACACCGCGACACCCGACAACGATGACATCCCTGGCGGGAGCACGGTCGGGGTCGAGAATGATGGGGGCACAGCGGAGGCCGGTGGGAGCGGAGCGGAGGCCGACGGGGGCGGAGCTGGTGGTGGAGCGGTGTAGGCCGGTGATGATGGAACTGCGGCGGATGGCGTTGTTGGCAATCCCCAGTTAATTGATGATTAGTTGATTGTATCTTCTTTTCCTCATTGCCGTGTGTGGCTATTTTTCTTCTTTCCCTTTTTTTTATTTGATTGATTGTTGTGGCTAACTTTAGACAATTCTTGCTTCGGGGCGGACGGGCGTGACCTGTATCCGCCTGTATTTAATTTAAGGGGGGGGGGGGAATTCCCCCCTTTTTCTTCTGTTCGCTTATTGCTCGTTGTACTGTGCGCTTTTCATTCACATGGTCATTAGTTGTCTTGGATCGAGGGCTCATGGCCCGAGCTTTACTTTAGTTTGTCATTGAATATTTTAGTCGGCGAAGGCTCGTGGCCCGAGTCCCAGTTCAACCGTAGTTGAACTTTGTTGATTCTTTTGAGTCGGGGGCTCATAGCCCGAGTTTTGCTTCAACTGTTGTTGAATTTATATTGGCGAAGGCTCGTGGCCTAAGTCCTAGTTCGACCGTAGTTGAACTTTGTTGATTCTCTTTTTAGTAGAGGGCTCGTAGCCCGAGTTTTACTTCAACTATCGTTAATTTTATATTGGCGAAGGCTCGTGGCCTGAGTCCCAGTTCAACCGTAGTTGAACTTTGTTGATTCTCTTTTTAGTCGAGGGCTCATAACCCGAGTTTACTTCAACTGTCGCTAAATTTATATTGGCGAAGGCTCGCCTGAGTCCCAGTTCAACCGTAGTTGAACATCGTTGAATCTTTTTGAGTCGAGGGCTCATAGCTCGAGTTTTACTTCAACTGTCATTGAATTTATATTGGCGAAGGCTCGTGGCCTGAGTCCCAATTCAACCATAGTTGAACTTTGTTGAATCTTTTTGAGTCGAGGGCTCATAGCCCGAGTTTTACTTCAACTGTCGTTGAATATATATTGGCGAAGGCTCGTAGCTTGAGTCACTCAGTTTAACCGTAGTTGAACTTTGTTGATTCTCTTTTTGAGTCGAGGGCTCATAGCCCGAGTTTTACTGCAACTGTCGTTGAATTTATATTGGCAAAGGCTCGTGGCCTGAGTCCCAGTTCAACCGTAGTTGAACTTTGTTGATTTTCTTTTTGATTCGAGGGCTCATAGCCTAAGTTTTACTTCAATTGTCGTTGAATTTATATCGGCGAAGGCTCGTGGCCTGAGTGCCCAGTTCAACCGTAGTTGAACTTTGTTGATTCTCTTTTTGAGTCGAGGGCTCATAGCCCGAGTTTTACTTCAACTGCCGTTGAATTTATATTGGCGAAGGCTCCTAGCCTGAGTCCCAATTCAACCATAGTTGAACTTTGTTGATTCTCTTTTTTGTCGAGGGCTCAAAACCCGAGTTTTACTTCAACTGTCATTGAATTTATATTGGCGAAGGCTCGTGGCCTGAGTCCCAGTTCAATCGTAGTTGAACTTTGTTGATTCTCTTTTTACTCTAGGGCTCGTAACCCGAGTTTTACTTCAACTGTGGTTGAATTTATATTGGCGAAGGCTCGTGGCCTGAGTCCCAGTTCAACCGTAGTTGAACTTTGTTGATTCTCTTTTTAGTCGAGGGCTCATAGCCCAAGTTTTACTGAGATGAATCGGGCTAGCTCTTGTTGGGTTTTCTGCCCTTCGTTCCTTGTTTTCACTTTGCTTCTGACTTCAGGGGAAGAAACGCACACCTGCTATGAAATCCCCACAGACGGCGCCAAATTGTTTTGCTAAAAATGCTTATGAACATTTTATGAACCCAAAACAATTATTAAAAATAAAGGGCCAATCATAGCAGGTCGTAACATATCTTAAATTCAGAAAAGAAAAAGATAAAGGGAACATATGTAGAGATAATGGAAGATATTTAGTGATCTTTATTCATAATAATGGGTTAATCTGCCTCTCCATGGAGAGGTCCAGGTCCTTATAATCATGTTTTCATAGATCTAATGTTATTCTGCATGTTTGATATTGGGTTCTCACTCTGTGCTGTACTCTGTATTTCTTAGAGCCTCCATGGGGAGAGAGTCCCCCCTTTTTTCTGATGATTGCTTCGGTATTTATAGATCTTATTTATGCTAGTTGACTTTTCTTGGAGATTGGGTCCACGTCATGAGACTATTGTGGGCGTACCCGCAAGGCGTCGACCCTGACAAAAAGCTTTAAGCGGATACAGACAATAACCTGTGGTCCAGGACGGCCTCGCCACTTGTGGCGTTCGCATTTAGTCGAGGGAGGCCTCGACGCTTGCTATGCGCACTTGGGCCGAGGGGAGTGATTAATTTATTTCGATTTATAAGGTCGAATTGTAGCTCATATAAATTTTTTTTTAATAGATTCTATTATAAAAATAATGACCGTGTGGAGGTTGAAAGAATTAGATTTGTAGTCCAATTAAATACGAAAAAATATATATCGTTGCACTTACCCAAAATTTTGAAGCATAAAGTTTATCGTCTAAGTTTACACATAGTTGTTTGACTCAAAAGTTATTGAACACTTTTTAAGCAAATCAATCAATATAGATAAAGGGGTAATCATAATCGAAGATAATAGACCCTGGGATAATCTTTGTAATTGATTCGTGTAGAAATAATATAAATCAGGGGGGAAGAGAGGAGATGACAATCTTTGAGAGATGAGAGATGCAATTTTAGACAGAAGAGAGAGAGATACAATGTTAGGAAATCTTGTATTATCAAATATAAATCGAATGCCTTTTACACAGCTTCGACCCCCTATATATAACGAAGGGTCTTTATTTAAATAGTTAAAATACAAAAATAAAATGCATGATGTAGAAGGACTGAGATGTTCATGAGGTCGTCCCTCGTACTATCCTTGAGTTGTCCTTTTAATTAGACTTACATATGTACGGTAGTTCGTGCTGGCTTAGGGAAGTGGTCAGTCAAATTCAACCCCATACAGTTAGTCCCTCCACTCGTTGGGGTCGCAGCGAGATGCATCCTCGATGGGCGGAATCGATACCTTCATTTTGCGAGAGTTTGACCTTATCGAAGGATCGTAACGCGATAGGTATGAGGCAGTCATCATGACTGTCAGATTACTAAAACGTAATGCCTTTCCCCATGTGACATCAGTGCCCACAGGCGTCATTACTACGCATATTTTCGAGGAAGGAAATCAACAGATCTGGCGATTTGTTTCCCGTGCTGGTTCAAATTTTGCCTCTTCGATTCATGCACCTCCCAACCATATAAATAGGGGGGTTTAACTTGGTTCGAGCTTTTGATCATTTGAATAAACATTCCAACCTTTTAGTGTATACTTCCATATTCTAGTGTGTTTTCTCCTGATTGAAAATATTCCTTCCCTTTGTTATGTTGTGCATAACCCTTTCTTCATCGAGTCATTCCTAAACCTCGCCGAGGCAATGAGAGGATCTCGGCAGCTGTCCCATTGAATGTGCCATCGGCTTTCGATAGTGGAAGGGTGGAAGAGGAAGAGGACATGAGTCCTCTTACTATGGAACCGCTGCTGCCACAACATACATTATCTCTAAGTGACTTTAGTAAGGACTCTCTCATTCCTGCACTAGAGTTTTCTGAGTCATTGGAAAATCACTTGGATGACCTCCGTGTGAATTACAACATACCTGTTCACATAGAAATGATTCAGGCGGGGAGGGATCATATGGAAGTTTGTAGGCCGGGGTATTGCACTTTTTATGAATACCCATTTTCTATTGGTTACAACCTTCCTCTTTTCCCTTTAGCGAGAGGAGTTTTGCCGATTCTACAATGTCTGTCTGGCTCGACTTACGTTGTATACTCTGAATGTACTTCGGCTACTAACTAAGTATGCGGAGTTGGCCAGATTCGAAGTCATAGTCCATCGCCTCCTACCAGTGCTATTTAAGAGGAACCATGGTACATTTGCGAGGATGTGGTACGAGATAAATAGTGGTCAAGGATGATGACCGAGGGAGTCATGGTTTTGGAATAAATATTCTTTTGTTAGGACCGAGCACTTGGTCTACGGTCCTGCCGGATTCCCAGAGAAGCGGAATTCGAAATGTAATTATCGCGGTTTGTCACATTCCTTGTCGTTTATGACCATTGCAGTTCTAATCTTTGTATTGCAGCTATGGCTCATCCGCCCCGGCCCATTACCAATCTCAGGAGATGGGTTGCCGGCTTTCTACCTTACGCGGAGGAGCCCCGCACTTTGCCTGCCTTCATCCAGCGTTATGGCCCCAAAGTCTCTTCAAGTAGATTTCTGATTTTTGCTTTGTAAAGTTTGCGACCATGATCACTTCTTTTTATGGAACAGGTCGTGGCACTTCGAGAAGTTGGGCGATAGTTCCTATTTCCAAATGATCCAATGCTGCTTCGGGCGCTCAAGATATATTGGTCGAGTCTGTCCGAGAGGATCTTTCTCCATCTCCTTTACAGGGGACTACATCCACGACTATGGTTATGTGGGAGTCAGCATCATTAGCACTGGCTCTGCAATCTATGGATAAACACTAGGATGGCGAGGAATCGCCAGAAAGAAAGTGGAGGAGGCTTGAGAAAGGAAAAGGAGTGGCTACCAAAGCCGGGGGGAGTGAGGTGCCTTTACCGATGCACAAACCTTCATTCATGACCGGCGCCATTCTTTCGAGGAGGTTGGATCAATAGAGGAGTGAGGTTCTTGGTGCTACTTCTGCACGTACCGTTAAGGGAGGATCATCGACCAACATTGAGAGGCCTGGCGATGAAGCGGAGAAATAAGAATCTTGACATTGCTCAGGGAGATGTTGAAGAGTTCGTGGGTG
This sequence comes from Nicotiana noctiflora, assembly GCA_032618575.1. Classification (NCBI taxonomy): domain Eukaryota; kingdom Viridiplantae; phylum Streptophyta; class Magnoliopsida; order Solanales; family Solanaceae; genus Nicotiana; species Nicotiana noctiflora. The sequence continues at coordinate 274,421 of JASVEL010013965.1, forward strand.
ACCTTACCCACGTGGAGATAAAAACGAACGGCTCCGACCATCGTATTACAATTCCGACGGCTTAGAACTTTCTGTCGAACAACGAGCAGGCTGCTTCAGCTCTTACCCTATTGTGTGCCCCCTCTGAGAGTAAGGCGATCAGTACAGTGGATGATGTGGAGTTATCCCAAAGGGTTTCCGGCATGGGTTTACAGGTAATCTTTATTCCCTTTCTCCCTTCCGCGTATTGTTAGACTGACTTGAGGCGTGCTTATTTCCACTTTCTCTCTTCTTTTTCAAACCCTTGTTTCGGAGGTAGATAGGGGACACCGTGAGCAAAAATAGATGTCCCTCTTTAAAAAGATGTTAAAAAGTATCGGAAGTACCATTCTAAGCATTAAGCGAAAGTCGACCGGGGGCAGTCCCAATCGGAATGAAGAGGAGCTGAGCTGGAGGAAGCGGATAGCGAACTGATGAAGGTTGTGGACTGCAATAGTGAGTTGGAGGAACTCCTGAGGGTAAAAGATGACGATCTCGAGTTGAGCCGTGGGATGGCGGCGGAGAACATCGATCTGCAATAGAGGGTGGCGGATCTAACCACCAAACTCGATGCCAGGATGACGGAGATCAACATGCTTTCTCAGCCTTCCTCGTCTCGCCCCTCGCCTGATCAGAGTGTGTGTCATAGTGCGCATGAAATGTGGATTTTTGCGGAGGCTAAGCTCGACATGTATAGTGAGCTTCATGTTGCAGGCTGGGCGACCGAGAAAGAAGTCCAGGCATGGAGGTACGAGGCTCGCGCTGCTCGTGAAGCTTGTGGTTATTACCCCGACTCTCCTAATGGGCAGGGGCCTGATTCCAAAGATGTTAACCACCTCGACTCCAGTTCCTGGTATAATGATGCTTACCTCTCAGGGGTTAAGGGCAGTTATGAACTTGTAATGTAGATTTTTGGCTTGTATAGTGTATTGGGACTCGTCTGCGGTGGAGAATGTAAAAATATATTTTTGTTATAATATAATTTTTACTTTTGCTACTTTGTCCATTTGTTGTAATGCTTAGCCTCCATAGAGGTTGTTTTTATCATTCGTCAACTGGTCGTGTCGTGGTTCGAACAAGGTCGAACTAGTACCGATGGACTTGTCTATTAGGATGTTACTTCGGCTGTTGTCGAAGTAATATCTGCCGTGGTTCGAAGGAGGTCAAATCGGTATCGATGGCCTTGCCATTAGGATGTTACTTCGAGTGTCGTCAAAGTATTATCCGTCGTGGTTCGAACGAGGTCGAACCAGTGTAGATAGCCTTGGCCATTAGGATGTTACTTCGACTATCATCGAAGTAGTAACAATCACTTTCCAACAAGTTCAAATTGATGTTGATGGACTTAGCCACTAGGATATTACTTCGACTATCGTCGAAGTAGAATCTGTTGTGTCGAACGATGCCGAATTGATGTCGATGGCCTTGGCCATTGGGATGTTAATTTGGCTATCGTTGAAGTAATATCCGCCGTGGAATGTAGATTAACTCTTGTTCGTGTAATAGATATTTCTTTCATTCAATGGGGAATTCTGTTCGTACAATAGAGAATTATTTTCATACAATAGAGAATTATGTTCATATAATGGTGAATTCTGTTCATACAATGGAGAATAACTAGAATAGTCCCTTCACCATATTGGCCTGCAGACTATGTCGATTTTCCGATATGGTGAACTTGTGCTCCTGTTCTACCGGGTATCCCATTCGCCTCCTCGTTAAAAATCTCCCCGAGAAAACCCAATTGGAACAAAACTCGGGTCAAGGAAAAAGATTACAACTTGGGAGATGCCTTTTAGAAGTGGAAGTATTTGAGGTGGGCAATGTTCCAATTGTTTTGGAGTGTTTTCCCTCCATCATTTCTAGTTGGAACGCTCCTTTATTTGTTGTTGATGTGATTTTGTATGGACCATCCCAGTTGGTCCCCAATCCTTCGTTTGGGTCTTTCGATGCCAGTGTTTTGACCTTAAGGATGTAATTGCCGACTTTGAACGGTCTTACTCTGACTTTCTTGTTGTAATATCTTTCTTCCTATTGTTTTTGGGTTGTCATTCTTATATGGATCATGTCTCTTTGTTCTTCGGCTTTGTCTAGGTCTTGTAACCTCCTTTCATCATTGTCTGCTCCGCTGATATGGGAGTATCTCAGGCTTGATTCTCCAATCTCGACGGGTATGATTGTATCGTTCCCGTAGAGCAGTGAGTACGATATTTCTCTCGTACTGAACTTGGGCGTAGTCTGGTATGCCCATAATACTTCATGTAGTAATTCGAGCCATAGCCTTTTGGCTTCTTCCAGCTTCTTTTTAGTATGTTCAATATTGTTTTGTTGGAAGAATCGGCTTGGATGTTAGCGGTAGGATGATACAGAGTGGAGAGTATCTGCTTGATGTGCCTTTTCTCAAAGAATTTGGTTGTTTTTTTACCGATGAACTAGGGCCCATCATCGCAACCTGATTTCTTTGGGGATGCCAAAACGGCATATGATATATTTCCATATAAAGGCGATGACCTCTTCCTCGCATATTAGTGCGTACGCACCTGCTTCCACTCATTTAGAAAAATAATCGGTTAAAACTAACTAAAAATATACCTTTCCTCGTCTTGCCGGCAGGGGGCCAATTATATCAATCCCTCATTTTTAACTGAATTGAGTTCTCCCGCCAGGTGTATCATGGGGGCGTACTTTTGGCACTTTTTGCATCTTTGGACATAATCTGCTACCTCTTTTTTCATGGTGGGCCAGTAGTAGCCGGCGCGGATGAGGCATCGTACAAGGGTGCAGTTCCCTTTATGGGCTCCATAATGGCCTTTGTGCACCTCTTCTAATACTTGCCTTGTTTGATGTGGCCTGTGACACTTAGCAAGGGGACCACCGAATGTTCTCTTGTAAAGGTCGTGATTTATCAGGCTATACCGGGCAGCTTGCAGCAAGAGTTTCTTGGCTTGTCGCGTGGGAGTGTTCTATTCTGCAGGTAGGATACAAACTAGTTGCGCCAATCCAAAGTCAAGTATAAAGAGAATACCTCGACGTGGTCGACAGCCAAATAGAGTAGTGTGAACACATTTTCTTTGTTGATATTTTTGGTGGTTGCGGCTAGTTTGGCTAGGCTATCTGCCTCGACGTTTTGTGCCCTAGGAATTTGCTCGAAACGATATTCGTCAAACTCGGGCATCAGCTTATGGATTTCTAACTGATATTTTTGTACACTTTGCTCTTTGATTTGGTAAGTTCCGGCAACATGATTTATGACGAGTTCAGAATCGTAGCGGAGGATGAGTCGACGGGCTCCATATTTGATGGCTAGTTTAATGCCTGCAATCACTGCCTCATTCCCAGCCTCGTTGTTAGTCATCTTAGGACATCGTATGGACTGGCGAATTACACCACCCATGGGGAATTTGAGCACGAGTCCCAGTCCCGATCCCGAGGCATTCGCAGCACTGTTAGTGTAGAGGGTCCAGAGGTCGGTGTAAGCAGAGGCGTGGAGGGCCTCTTATTCCACCTCTGGCAATATCCATGTACTGAAGTCGGCAATGAAGTCAGCGAGCACTTGTGACTTGATGGCGATCCTTGGGTGGTAGGTTATGTGATGCTCGCTAAGCTTTATGGCCTATTTGGCGATCCTACCCGAGAGCTCGGGTTTATGTAGGATTCCCCTCAGGGGGATGTTGTTATTACCTTTATGAGGTGGCATTGAAAATAAGGTTTGAGCTTTCATGAAGCTACGACTAATGCCAAAGCCAGTTTTTCGAGGTGCGGGTACCTCGTCCCGGCATCTATTAAATTTTTGCTGATATAACAAATAGGGGATTGCGTACCTTTGTTTTTGCGGACTAAGACGGCACTGACAGCAACTTCAGATACCACCAGGTACACGAATAGGCACTCGCCTAGATCTGCTATGACGAGCAGTGGTGGCGAAGATAGATATGCCTTCAATTTCCTTAGTGCTTCGATGCATTCCTCGTTCTATAGCAGCCCATGATCTTTCCTCAGTATACTGATGAATTTGTGGCATCTATCCGAGGACAGTGGGATGAACCTTAATAAAGCGGTTATTCGCCCGTTAGTTTCTGTACCGGCTTTTTGCTATTCAGAATCTCGGGTATTGTGTGTATGGCCTTGATCTAGTTTAGGTTGACTTCTATACCTCGCTGTGATATGAGAAAGCCCAAGAATTTTCCTGAGGCCACGCCAAAGGCGCGTTTTCCTGGGTTCAACTTCATCCTGTGCTGCCTTAGTATCTCGAAGGCTATCTTTAAATAGTTGATATGGTCCTCCTTCTTTGCCGACATCACTAATATGTCATCGATGTATACCTCCATTATTTACCAAGCTATTCTTTAAACGTCTTGGTGACCAACCTTTGGTACGTTGCACCCGCGTTTTTGAGCTCGAAGGGCATCACTTTACAAAAGTATGTCTCTTGATAAGTGATGAAAGTTGTCTTTTCTTGGTCCTCTTTGGCCATCAGGATATGGTTATAGACAGAGTAGGCATCCAAGAAACTTAGCAGTTCGTGCCCTATTGTTGCATCTATCAGCTGGTCGATATGGGGCAATGGGAAGGAGTCCTTTGGGCATGCCTTGTTGAGGTCGTGAAGTCTACGGACATTCTCCATTCTCCATTTCCCACTTTTCTTTTTAACCATGACCACATTGGCAATCGATTGGGGGTATTTTGATTCTCTGATGGAACCGTTGGCTTGTAGTTTATCTACTTCTTTACTGACTTCCTCGTTAATTGCATCTTTAAATTTCCTCCTTATCTGTTGTACGGGCGGATAAAGTGGGTCGACACTAGCTTGTGAGTGGCGATGTCATTTGGGATCCCCAACATATCTGAATGGGAAAAAGCAAATAAATCTGCATGGTTATTTAAGAATTCATGGTACTTACCTGGGTCAGAGAGGTTGTGCTCGATGTAGGCTTTTTTTGAACTATCAGTTTTGTCCAGTTGGACCAGGTCAAGATTCTCGACAGTCTCTTTGCAAGCTTCTACGACATCTGGGTCCATAATGACCTCCGTTATCGGGTTGATGTTAGTTCCCGACATCGTTGATTAATATGCTTACGTGCTTGCTCCTTTCAGTTTCTTAGTATGAGTGCATTCTTGGGCGATCCAGTAATATTCTTGGGCGGTGCGTCGCTCACCCCAGATACTGAATATTCCCCACGGGGTAGGAAATTTGATTACCCTATAGAGACTCGAGGGGATGGCTCTCATGGCGTGTATCCATAGACATCCTATGATGACGTTGTAAGCCGTTTCCTGGTTCATGATGTGGAATATGGTTTCCAGCATGACTCCTCCTGCCAAAACTGTTAGTGATATCTCTTCGGAGGTTCGCTCTACTGCATTGTTAAAACTTGTTAGCTTTATGAAATGCGATATTACCTTATCTTCGAGCCTCATTTGCATGAGGACCCTTGGGTGGATAATACACGCGCCGCTTCCTTCGTCTACCATGATTCTTTTTACATCACTATCAGAAATGCGTAACGTTATAACTAAAGGATCATAATGAGGGAAAGACAAACCGTCGGCATCAGACTTATCGAAGGTGATACTATCTTCAAAGTCATCATACCATTTGTGAGCGATCGTGCGCTTCAACTTGTGTGTGGTGGTGAACTTTACATGGTTGATTGTCGATTCGTCGCCACTACCGATGATCATCTGTATGGTGCGTGTTGGAGAAGGTGGCTTTGGCGGTCCTTGAGATTGATTGCGTCCCCTGGAAAATTTAGCTCTCCCTTTATCGCTAAGCAGCTCCTTCAAGTATCCCTGGTTCATCATTCTGACCACTTTCTACTGTAGACATATGCAATCTTCGGTCTTGTGTCTCCTTTCCTGATGGAATTCACATAGGACATTCGAACTCTTCGCAATAGGATCTGATTTCATTTTCTGTGGCCATTGTACCTTCGTGCCCATCTTCTCCAATGTGTACAATATTTCTGAAGGGGAGATACAACAGTTATGAGCGGATAATAATGGAGGCATACCTCTTTTATTTCGAAGCGGGGCGACATGTCGTTGCAAGGCGTTTGGATTCTCGGAGGAGATGGATTGGGGGCTCTAACGTAGGGATGATGCTTTTCTCTATTGAATCATAGGAGTGCTTCTCGTCGCTCGTCATTACATCAATCCCTCCTGACCTCTGATTGTACTTATGTCAGTCATTGGGTTGGACCATTAAGATCGTCTTTGTCTACTCTTACTTCTGCATAGTAGGCATTATGAATCTCTTCCTACGTAGTGGGGGGATACTTCATAAGTCGATTGAGCAGCTTCTTGGTTGCTTTCGACCCATCTGTGTTCAACCCATTTTGGAAAGCATTGACTGCCATTCCTTTTGATACGTTCGGCAAGCCCATTCTTACCCTGTTGAATCGGGCCAGGAAGTCCCTAAGTCCTTCGCCCGTTGTTTGCCTGATTGCAAAGATATCATTGACCCTCGCTTCAGCCTTTTTTGCTCCTACATGAGCGGTAACAGTGTCAATCGGGTAAGTTGGGACGGGCTGGACAAAAAAAATATCAACCCGTACGGGTTCGGGGCGGGTTGTTATCGGGCTGGGGTTAACGTGTTGGTGGCGCGCTAGAATTGTTCGGGTTCTATTGGGCCCATACGGGTTCAGGTATAACGGGCTCGGGTGGGTCAGGCTATATTTAATTTTTTTTTTAAATAATTTAGTTGTGTGAACGTTGGCAACAGTTAGATTTTGATTAAAAAATAAAATATATATATATATATATATATATATATATATTACAGGTTAACGGGCTGTAGCTCGTTAAGAACATGTTAAGGGCTTAACGAGTCGTACCGGGTTCGGCCATCCATTTAAAAAAAATTAATGTTTGTAGCCCGCCACCCGCCCAACCCGTCCTAACCCGTATTTTTTGCTACAGTAGCGTGCTGGACCAAGCTGACCCGGGTTGAACCGGGTTGTTAACGGGTCAGCCCGGTCTAATTTACACCAGCAAACTTATCTGCCATCTCTCCAAACGTTGATATCAATCTGGCTGGTAGTTGAGAGTACCATGTTAGCGCTCCTCCTGTCAAAGTTTTACCAAATGTTTTCAGCAACACGGACGACACCTAATCTTTCGATAAGTCGTTGCCTTTTACAGCGGTTACATAATGGATCAGATGGTCTTCCGGATCCGTAGTCCCGTCATATATTCTCAAGTATGGGGGCATCTTGAAGGTTTTAGGGATTGGGTGAGGAGCAGCTTCCTTACTATACGGTTGCTCGATGAACCTTCCCACGTCACGTTTCGGCTGTAGCTTAGGGGCATCAGGTATTTTGTCTATCCTTTCCTGGTGCTCCTTCATTTGATCATGAAGAGGTTTATTCCCGTTTTCCATTTCTTCCATGTTCTTAAGAATGGTTGCGAGTGCATTATCGCTTGTGTTAATATCGGTGTGGGCGCTGCTTATCCGTATAACACTTGGCTCACCGACAGCAGCAACGATTTCCACTGTTGATAAATCTTTAAGATTTTCCTGAGATGGTTTCTCGAGCATGCCACTTAGAGTGTTCGTCAACCATTCCTCCAGTAGCTTTTTGACTACTGGGGTGTTTCCTTTGTTGCAGACATTGAAGCCCATCTTTCATGCAAGATTGTTAGATCTTCGAGTGAAGAGGGTGAGATCTCCTCCTTCGGAGCACTACTTGGTGTTACATTCGCAACATTTTCTCTATCGACCTCATTGGGGGGGCCTATAAGGGTGGTTGAGACATCTGCTATCATCTTCAGCCTTGAACTTTTATCTGCCATTTGTTAGTTTCTACGGAGTTTGAAGGATAGTGATTGTTGTTCTTGATATCCTAAATGTGAACTATGATTTTGACTATCGAAATCCGCACAGACGGCACCAAATTGTTTTACTCAAAAGTTATTGAACACTTTTTAAGCAAATCAATCAATATAGATGAAGGGGAAAATCATAATCGAAGATAATAGACCCTAAGATGATCTTTGTAATTGATTCGAGTAGCAATAATATAAACCAAGGGGAAGAGAGGAGATGTCAATCTTTGAGAGATGAGAGATGCAATTTTAGAGAGAAGAGAGAAGAGAGAGAGACAATGTTCGGGAAATCTAGTATTATCAATAATAAATCGAATGCCTTTTACATAGCTTCAATCCCCTTTGTATAGCGAAGGGTCTTTATTTGTATAGTTAACCGACAAAAATAAAATACACGCTGTAGAGGGTCCGACATAGTCATGAGGACGCCCCTCGTACTGTTCCCGAGTCATCCTTTTATTCCAGACTTACATATATGTACGATCGGTCGTGCTGGCTTAGGGGCGTGGTCAGTCAAATTCGACCCTATACAATATTTAAAACTAAGGAAAAAGTATAGTACTCCCTCTATTTCAATTTATGTGAACCTATTTCCTTTTTAGTCCGTGCCAAAAAGAATGACCCTTTTCCTTATTTGGAAACAATTTACCTTTATGCAATGATTTATAACCACACAAAATAAATATGTCTCATTTTACACCATAAGATCAAAAGTCTTTTCTCTTTTCTTAAACTTCATGCACAGTCAAATGGGTTCACATAAATTGACAGTCAAATGGGTTCACATAAATTGAAACGGAAGGAGTATGTTATCAGCTGAAATCACAGAAAAATGTGCATAATTCTATTTATAATAAAGTTAAAATGTACTCATGATTCTTTTGCTTAACTTAAGATGTTAGTATTGCTATTCTTTATATAAGAAAACGTCATCATTATCATGATCATTATATGACGTTTGTGCTATAGGATTCCTACTAGGCAATTTAACTTTTCCTTTTCATATTGAGTTTCTGCATGGAGGTCGACTGATCCAATTAACGAAGGAAAAATTTACTTTGAAGGTAAAATACATTCTGACAAGAATAACTTCGTATATCCCTTTACATCAGTTCTTTGATTCTCAAGAGAAGATTGAAATGTGAATCCTCAGCTAAAGCCATTGTACAACTTTTGTATAAAAACTAAGAAGTTCCTCTCAACCTTAATGAGTCTATAATCAAATAAACAAAACAAGCTATCACCTCTTTCTGTTTTGTTTTCTTAACGAAATGTTTGCTTCCGTTCACATAAGCTATTGTTCATTTTCCTTTCGACTTTACCTATTCAAAACTTAATCTTTTGTATACTGTAACTTTTTTGTACGCTTGTATATTAAAATTATTCAAATTTTATATATTTTTTAGCTATTAAATATAAATAATTTTTTGCTCAGACTACAAATGAAAAAAAAATCCTAAAACCTTTTGGAACCACAAGAAAAAGAATGAAAAGCTGAGAGCTAAGAAAAGGAGAGTGGTGGTACCCCACGCGTCGCAAAATGCATGTGGATGTGCTTTATATGTCATGTTGGCTTGGACGACCCGCCAAAAGGCGCCATATGCCAGCTGTGCAGACCACGGTTTTTTAAAAACGTACAAAGTGAAAATTTTATATTTCGTATAATTATTTCATATGTAAGATTGTTTTAATTGAATATCATCCTTAATTAGATATTCTAGGTTTCAAATTAAATAATATATGATATCACCCCTAACAAAAACTAATGAATTAAAGCAAACCTAGCACCTAGCTATGCAATTTTCAGAATTACTAAAATTAGCTATATGACTTACATTTTGTCCTTTAATGTCAATACAATAAATTAAGATAATTCTTCGTTCCAATTTATATAAAACTACTTTCTTTTTAATCGGTTTAAAAATATAATCCCTTTTTAAAATTTAAAAATAATTTAGCTTAAACTTTTAATTTCACTTTTAATAAGAAGTATTTTATAATTATATAAATATTCTGGACCCATTTTTAACTTGTTTACGATCACAAGAATCAAAATTTTTTATTTTTTCTTAAACTTCATGTGTAATTAAATAAGTTCATATAAATTATAATGGAGGAATAATTCTTTATTCATATATGATTGGACGAATTAAAGTCAAATTTTAACAACTTACATGATATTCTTCCATAGTTCCTCATAAGCATATTCTAGAAATTTTCCAACCAAAAAAAATCTAGAAATTTAAGTCAAGAGGAAGACAAATGCCATATCCTCAATAAATTAATCAAGCTAAACAAAATGTGTTTGTTCTTGTGAAAAGACGTTAAATAAATCTGAAAACTGATGTGACTGGTTAAGCACACTACACGTCTAAAAATCTTGCTATAACTTATTTTCAGATAAATTAACACTGCCTTAATTTCCATATGTTTCACCAAAGTTTATACCGATTCGATAAAGGGAATACGGCCAAATACACTCCTTTTTTAGTATTGTCTACATTTAACCTTTATATACTATTCAGTCAAATTTGTTCCTACCGTTATATTATTTGCCAAAATTTATCCTTCTTATCAGCAAATATTTAAAAATTATCAGTGATTTGTTAATTAATCCAAAATCTTTCAAATTCCTTTTATTTAAATCACTTATTGTTCTTCGTGCTCTATTATTTCCAGAAATTATTGATGTGAATACTGAAGTTACTATAGCATAAAAGTTATTCATAACTTTTTTTTAATTATCAATTATAACGACCCGACTAATCGTTTTGAGCTGTTGCGCTTTGATCGTCAGTTCTCACTCGTGACTTGCCCCGTGTTATGTATTGTGATTGATATAGATTGTTGGTTTTGGTTTTAAGGAAAATTTGAAATGAATTTGAAAGAATCAGTTCAGTTGAAAGCTTTGAATTTTAAAGTTTTGACCGAGAGTTGATTTATTTGCATATGAGCTCGGATCGGAGTTTTTAGATTCTGTTTGCTTCAGGGGATGATTTGTGACTTAGGAGTGTGATCAGAATGGGTTTTGGAGGCCTGATGTTGATTTAGGCTTAAATTGACGAAGTTAGTATTTTGGCGAATTCTGGTTGATAGATGAGATTTTGATCCGAGGGTCGGAATGGAATACCGAGAGTTGTTGTAGCTTCGTTAGGTGATTTTAGACGTGTGTGCAAAATTTCAGGTCATTTGGAGGTGTTTTGGCCGAGTTTTTGATCAAATGCGTAACTCGGAAGTTTTTGAATGACTTAGGCTTGAATCCGAAGTAATCTGATAGTTTTGGTGTTGTTTGTGGTGTTTTTATGATTGGAACAAGTTTGGATGATATTTTAGGATGGGTTGGCACTTTTGGTCGAGGGCCTCGGGGTAATTTCGGAAGGCCATCAGGATGAATTTTGGATTTGTGAGAATTCTAAAGTTGCTTGTATCTAGTATTTCCGCATCTACAAAAAAAGATCGCATATGCGGTACCGCAGATGTGAGGTCTGGTCGCAGGTGCGAGTTCTTGAGGAGATGGTTGTTTCCGCAGGTGCGGGCTTGGAGTCGCATCTGCGGCAGTGGCATCGCAGAAGCGGAATTAGGGGCTATGGTAATTTCTGCAGAAGCGTACATTATGCATAGAAGCGGTGGCTGAAAATGCGGACACCTGAGTGTAGAAGCGATCCTAAGCAAAATTGAGATTTTTGCAGAAGAGGAAGAAGCACCGCAGAAGCGGTAAAGCTATCACAGAAGTGGAAATAAGGCCTGGGCGGAAGGGCTTAAAATAACATTTCATCTGCGAACCCAAATCCATTTTTTTCCATTTTTGAGCATTTTAAGAGCTATTTGGGAGCATTTGAAGAGGGATTCGAAGGTGATTGACTGGAGGTAAGTTTTATGAGTTAAAAATACGATTATATTGTGGAATTATCCATGAAATTCTTGAGAATTTAGCTATATTGGAAGAAACTAGGGCTTGGAATTTTTGAGATTTTAAATTAGAATTTGAAGGGCCATTTGTGGTCCAAATTGAGAGTTTTTGATATGTATAGACTCGTGGTGAGATAAGAAATTCGATGATGTTAATTTTCTAATTTTTCGAGAAGTGTGTCCAGTACTCGTGTTTTGGTAATTTCGGGGTTTGTTCTCGTTATTGTTTGTTTTTGCTTGGGCTTTTTCCCTTATCATATTGTGATGTATTCGCTCTGGTTTTGGATAGATTCGACACACATGGAGGCCGATTTAAGGGGCAAAGGCGTCACGAGCTAGAGATTTTGCCGGTTCGAGGTAAGTAATGATTGTAAATACTGTTCTAAGGGTGTGAAACCTCGGATTACACATCATTGTGTCACTTTGAGGTGACTTACACGTTGGATGACAAGCGTGGAGTTGTGCACCATTGGAGATTGTGACTTGGTTCGTCCCGTTTGACTGTTAAGTCGCGTATTTGATTCGAAATCTTATGATATTCCATATTTTAGAGATTGATATTATATTTTTGGATGTATGCCATGTTTGGGGCCTTGCGCCAACCTGTTGAGACCCTTAGGGGAATTTTTACTATTTTTTCTAACTCCATGTGTTTGATAGCATGTCCCCAGTCATGTTTTAGCTGCTTATTGTTTAAATATATGGTTTTATCATTATATTTCTTAAAAATATAAAAGACTGTTTGGGTGAAGTTTCATGCTTTACTAATGGTCCGAGTGATCGTGAGTTGATGACTGAGATAGATCGAGTATCTAATTGTGAGGTTGATGACTGAGATAAACTGAGAGTCTGATGGTGAGCTAATGACTGATAGAGGCCGAGGGCTTGGCTGTGAGGATTATATATTTATGGATCGGGTTGCACATCGTAATATATATATATATATATATATATATATATATATATATGTGTGGGGGGGGGGGGGGGGGGATCGGGCTGCACATCGTAGTGATATAGCGCTTGGGTTGTAGGAGCCCATACGGAGTCTGTACACCCTCAATGAGCGCAGTCGACTATATACATGGATCGGGCTGCACGCCGCAACAATATATGGATCAGGCTGCACGCCGCAACAATATATGGATCAGGCTGCATGGCGCAACGATATACGGCGCAACGATATACGGATCTAGTTACGCGCTGCAATGGTTACTACATGATACCTGTTGAGCATGAATGCTGAGTACGAGTGCTGACTGGTAAGAGTTGAGTCATGAGTGACAAAAGGACTAGCCCGAGGGGTGATAAATATATACATACATATGAGTGATATTTGCCTGAGAGGCCTGTTTATGACTTATTGATTTCACTCCTCTATAAAGTGAGTTTCTATCGGATATGTTGATTTACTGATTGTTTTAACTCATGAGCCTCTGTCATAAAGTTGAACAAATGTTTTAAAATAACTTTTATTATAAAGTGATTTTTAGATGTTCAGAAATTAATCACTGAAATGGCACTTGGTTATTTCCACCGAGATTTTAAGTTATCAAGTATTTATGATTATTGTTTTGCTCGAGGGCCGATTTGATGTTAAATCTCTATTATTATTTTAAATAGTACTGAACCCTTACTGAAGTTGCTGGAAAGTATTTCAAATAATTTTTTACTAAAAGTTGAATCTTAAAAAGGAAAGTTGACTCGTATTATGATATGAAAGCCTGTTGCTTATTGAGCATGACTTGATTGTAGATTCATTATTTTCTACTGCTCATTCTTTATTTACTCTTATTGGTTACTGGTTTAGAGTACTCACATTACTCCATACCTCATGTGCAGATTTAGGTATATCGAAACCCGGTCGCGGGTGTGGATTGTTTCATCAGAGTTAGCAGGTAGCTACATGACGTTCGCAACACCACTCCCTTTCAGATATTGATATTACTGTATTTAGTACATTCTTTTAGATTTATTGTTGTATTCACATCAGTATAGATGCTCATGACTAGTGACACCTCGATGTCGGGCTTGTATTTTAATTCTGCATTGATATGTCAAAAGTTCTTATGAAATGTTGTTTAATTAAAAGATTAAAAATAAATTTTAATGCTTAAGGGGTTAATGTAAGTGTGGTGTTGGTTGCCCTTGTCTTCACGAGAGATGCCATCACGACCGGGTCGGTTTGGGGTCATGACATCAATGCACCCACTTCTCTTCTTATTATAATGAGTTTGGAATTGGTCTAAAATTTTATTTATTTTTCAATCATATATACACTGTAGAATTCATTGGGTCTATTTATTATATATTATGCAATTGATCAATCATGTATGCACATGTATGTTCAAATACTTTTGTCATTGACGGTTAGTATATGGTTCGATCGACTTGCTTAGGATTGCACAATATGCATGTATTTGATTAAAGCAAAGTTGAGACAATGTAAAGTCTCAAAAGAACTTCAACTTCAATCACTAATACTTGCAAAATCTCCATATATTTGGTGCAACGAATTTATTAAAATTTAGATATTGTAAATACTTTTTGAATTTAGAAAAGTTACTTGATTTAGATTTCTCAATTTATTATACTTTGTTTAACAGTTATATTGTTTAATATTTTTTTCTCCAATTCAAAACGCATGTAAATGCAAATTATTCCGAAAATAATGAATCAAGAAGAAGAATCAGTAACTTAATTAAAATGATTTGGGAGATTCTAGGTCACCTGATAAATTAAGGGGTAATTTTTTAAAGTTTGCATATGGTAAGGATAAATTGAGCCGAATAATATAATTGTAAGGGTAAATTTTATTCGATAGTACAATAAAGGCTAAATATAGACCATTATCAATTTTGATACTACAAATATTACACATATAGACAATTATCAATTTCCCTGCAAAATATTACTTTGATTAGACATTATCAATTTTGATACTACAAATGTCTTGCCGTCACAACCGAGAATCTTTTGCCAACACAAATACTTTGTGAAAACCTTTTTTAATTTCATACGGGAACCAGAAGAATTATTATATTATAATCGAGCCTACACAATATTATGCAATTTATTTTTCAATACCACTAAAGTGTAGTAAACTGTATGTTTGATAATTTTTGTGAATGTATATGACTTCTAACCAGTCTAGGTTTCCATGTGACCTATCGTTACGAGTCGTGCCATGAAAGTAACTATTAATATTTCCATTAAAATAAACTTTCGATATCACTTTCATGAACTGTGGTGAAGTAAGGAAATTTAATAAGACTGTTTAAATTTTAGACAAGAGAGTTGCTCTGATGGTAAGCAACCACAACTTCAAACCAAAAAGTTGTGAGTTCGAGTCTCCCCAAGAGCAATGTGAGAAGTTCTTGGAGGGAAGGATACCGAGGGTCTATTTGGAATACCCCAGGGTAGGGGTTAGGTCCGCGTACACACTAACCTTCTCAGACCCCACTAAGTGGGATTATACTGGGTTTTTGTTGTTTAAATTTTAAATACTCTTTGTGAGTGGGCTATGCAAAAGGGTTCAAAGAGTATTTTTAATCAATAACAAGTAATATTTCACCATATATAATATATAATTTTTCGACAAAGAGTAATCAATACCCTTGGACCAATATAATTTCGCCCTTATTTCATGAGGCACGAACTTTCTCCGAATGGTAAGTAAACATAGAATATTTTTTGTACACCGAATAGTTCTTTATGTGACGTTTAAATATCTACTTTTTGGTTTCCATTATATCAAACCCCTAATTATTGGATCAAAACTAAGCAGGAGACAAGTGAGACTTGCTCATAGAGCCGTTAATATGGGCATGGCCCGTTGGGCCAGCCCAACCCGTGATTTAGCAGGGTTGTGCTAGAATTTTTGAAGCCCGTTTAAAAATGAGACTTTTAAGCTCGGCACGAATAAGCCCGTGGCTCGTGAGACTTGGTTGGGGCTGGGCCGGGCCGGCCCATGGGCCTAATAAAATATTTATTTAAAATATATAAACAATAAAAAAGTATACTGCCTTTAGAGATGGAAAGTCAGAATTGGATCTTTACTAAGAGGAACAAAAACCTGATCATGAGAAGTTTCAAGAGATAATGTTGTCATGCATTGGAAAGAACATTCTAGAAAATATCCCGGTCTTTCAATTCAATGATGGCGCGTGATCTACTTAGCATTCTTATTAATATTATACCATCAGAATCAATATTTAGCATTGGTGGCGTATTTTTACAAAGTACAGAAGTTGCATTTATTATGAAAATGTCCAAATACTTGTTACTACTCGAAATTGGCTGCACAAGTTTTCCCGAACTCAAACTCATAATATTCTTAAATATTATTAATTTTTAATATTTAGCTAATTAATATTGCATATGAATTGTAGATGAAAGTCAAGACGTTAAGACAACCTTGTCACAAGCGGATTCAAATATGTTTGATGAAGATGATATGTTAGATATCTCTATAAGCATCATGAACGTTCTCTTGAATAGTTTGTTTTAAATTTTGACTTTTAGTGAATGAAATATAGTCTTGTCTTTTACTTTTTTAGTATTTATTGTAATATATTGGAACAATATAAAAAGTTATTAAGTTTCGTGAATTTTTTAACTTTTAAATAATTATCTTTTTTTAGGTCAAAACTTAAAGAAAAAATATAAAATTATATTTTTTAAAATGATGGGCTGGCATGTGAGGGCCCGCGACCCACATAAAGCAGGGGTGGGCTCACCATTATAAGGCCCATCAAAATGATGGGCTAGCCCAACACAAAGCCCACGTGAGGTGGGCTGGGGTGGGCTAGCCCGGCCCGACCCGGCCCATATTGACAGCTCTACTTGCTTAGTTGGTAAGCACCTTCATCTACAACTATTAGATCTTGGGTTCGAGTTACCGTGGAAGGGAAGTGTGGAAACACAATAAATTATCCTAATTTAGGAAGGGTTTTAGAAAGAAAAAAAATGAAAACAGATCAACTTAATTCAAACTTTTTCATTTCTTTTTTGGAATTTTCCTCGGTTCCAATTTGTCCGAATTTGAGAGTTTCAATTGATTTTGGACTCTGCTGACATTTGATATAACAAGAGAGCTCACCAATTTTTTGTGGTCCGTAGTGTACACGATATCTACCACTTGAGGCAGCCACCAATACTCTGACATGGACCACTTTAACTATGTTTCCACAACTGCCAAACAATCATTGGATCACACAGTATTATTTTACTATTTTTCTTTTGTCCATATTAAGTAAAATATTCAGTAAAAAATTTCATTTAATTTTTGGCTAATTTTGCAATATTACTGTAATCTCTCCCTCTCTCTATATATACACACTTCATTGGAGTTTAAATGAAAATCAAAAGAGATGAAGTACTCAATTTCCTCTCTCTGTTAAGGTCGTGTTTGGTTGAACACTAAAGTTCAGGTGAGAATCATTTGGAGGAGCCAAGCAAGGCTCTGAAATGTATATGATATTCAAGCGATTGATCATCGGTGGAGAGATTGTTGAAGAAGAAGGCGAGTGGGAAAAAGAAAGATAAATTAAGAATTCAAATAGAGTACGACTCTAGCTAAATATTCGTAGGATTATTCAATTTTGTTTTTCAGAAGATTTGAAAGTATCTAGAAGATTCATCAGCGAGATTCCAGCTTACGGTAAAATTCTCTCAAGATTTGCAGTTTCTGTTATACAATAATTGATTCTGAAATTATTCATGAGATACTGAATTATTTTTCAATTTTGAATTTCGGAAACGGTTATGTTCTGTGTGTGTGTGTATATATGTTTTGTTGAAGAAAAGAGTATTGTTTCAGGTGAAAGAATTGAGGCAATGTCGGCAACGATGATGAGGAAAGAGGCGGCGAATGTGACCGGAATTGAATCTCAGTCATCTGCGGCGGCGAAGATGAAAAATGAAGTGCAATTCGCGAAGTGCGAGTGCTGTGGATTGACGGAGGAGTGTACGGAGGCGTACATAGCGAGAGTGCGGGAACGAAATCAAGGGCGGTGGATATGCGGACTGTGCGCGGAGGCGGTGAAGGACGAGATAGTGAGATCATCGTCGACGGAGAGAAGGATCGGAAGAGAAGAAGCTTTAAATCGGCATATGACATTTTGTAAGAAGTTCAGAACAAAAAGTCTACCAAAAACTCCGACGGACGAATTAATATCGGCGGTGAAGCAGTTGTTACTGCGGAGCTTGGATTCGCCGCGGTCAAGCAGACAAGGTCTGGTTCGATCTCAGAGTTGCTTTTCAGCTATTGATAGTTGAATTTGAGTCTTTGGAACGTGTTTTGGGTGTAGTACTGGGAAGAGAATTCTTGGAGTAAATTAATAGATTCAGTATTATATTAATTTTAGGCCTAATTTCTGATGATCTATCAGAATTACTTTCACTTATGGGTGTTTTGGTTATAAGCTTAACGACTAAAATTAGTTTATTTGTTTCTCGACAAGAAATAGAAAACATACTCAATAGCGTTTAATCAAATGATTAATTATATTACCACACGATTAATAACTTATAAACCTCATGCAGTTAATTAAACTGCAGACTTTGTTCAATTGGTAGGAAAGGCAGGAAAAGGAAAAAATTAACTACTTCAATTGCACATCCAGATTCAAGGCAATTTGATATGAAAATGTTAATTTTCCGTAGACTTGCAATAACTTCTGATCGAAAATAAGAAGGTGAAAATCTTTTGAGAGGGAGTCTTAGCGTAAAGATACTACCATGTTACCAGGAGGTTACGGTTTCAAGCTACGAAAAATGCAAGGTTAGGCGGTTGTATATAATAGATACTTATGGTTCAATCATTTTTCGAACTCTGCGCGTAGCGAGAGTTTAGTGCATCGGGCTGCCCTTTTTGTCTCCTAATGCAGAAAATTGAGCCAAAATATTTTTGGATATGCATGGTTCAACAGTTCAAGTGGTTAACTATAAGCAATTATTGAGTGGACAAAGCCAGCTTATTCTAGTTTCTTCAGCGTGTACTCTAATTATTTTGGTCAATAAACCATGAAACAATTCTCATTTGTCCCTTGATTTTCTTGCTCCGAAGGAAAACTTGATATATAAGGTTCTAGAAATCTACATACAATCGATTTCTTCCCTTCTTTTTTACGGTTTCGATATCTCTTTCTGGGTGAAGATGCGGTTTTACTATTACTAAGAAAAGCATCGTTTCATAAAGTAGGTAAAGCAATTACTTGAGGTCTCATATATGTGGAGGCCTCAATTTTTGTTATAATTAATAAATTACATATAAATTTTAAAAAAATGTTCTATAAAGTGAAAAAGTTTGATTTATTTTTTTAACAAATATATAGAAGAAGGCTTTGCAACTGCAATAATTTATACCAAGGAAGTTGCATTTGAAATAAATATCGAATCCGAATTTCGCAAGATACGTGTGATATAAAGTAGCAATTTGATGTGCAATGTTAATGAAATCTGAAAATCTTTCGAAGAGTCCTTTAGAGTTGATTACTTTTATATATACTAATAGACAAGGCTATTTTTTTATTTCAAAATATATTTAAACAATTCGACGCATATGAAATATTTTTGATTTTCTATTTAGTAGTAAAGACTAAGATCGTTAGATGTTGGAAATTTGAAAAAATATTGCCTTAATTTTGGATGTTCCTTAAAGCATAATAATCAATTTGATATTGATGATTTAGATTTATTTTCTGAATTAAAAGTATTAAGAACAATAGTACAATTAGAAGACAACAGTTTAATTGATACGCTTAAACAAATAAAAAAATTTCATTCTTTTCCAAATGCCTAAATTGCTTATGAAATAATGTTAATAACTCATGTTACTGTTACTTTAGCGGAAAGAAGTTTTCAAAATTAAAATTAATAAAATCTTACTTAAGATCAACAATGTCAGAAGAAAGGTTAAATGGATTAGTTATACTGTCAATTCAGAAATACTTATTAGAGTTATTGTTTGTAACATAATTATTTATAACTTTGTATTTAAAGAAAGCTAAAAAAAATAGATTTTAAAGGAATAATAATAATAAATTAAAAAATTAATATTCTTTATATAGTTTTACTTTAGACCACAAAATTGATTGAGCCGCCCCGGCAGAAGAGAAAGAGATAACTCGAGTTTAGAGCAATTTAATTTTACAATGCCATGGATTTGGAGAACAGAGGGGGATATCCTGCGACTTTGATCAAATACTTGTCAAAAGATAAGAGTGACCTAATAGATTTCTGAAGAAAAATATCTAGTTGTTGATGGTGCTTTTGATTAGGATAACATTTTGTGGTTCGGGTTCCTCTGCTGCTTCTTGTACCCAAAGTTTGGCTACAGTCTGTTCAGCACATTACGCTAATTTGTTGCAATAATAATAATATATCCAATATAATCTCATATAGTAAGATCCGAGGAGGATTATATATAAGTAGATCATACTCCTACCTTTATGGAGGTAGATAATCTATTTCCAATAGATCTTCGGCTCGGCAAATATAGGTACCACAATAATAACAAAAAAACAAGAGGTACAATACCGAAAAACCATATAAAAACAGTATACACCACAAGATAGTAAGATGATCGAAATATAAAAAAAAGACAGGTGTCAAATAAGCCTACTACCAACCAAATGCGAGAGTATGTACTAACACTACCGGTATGAATAATCTAGACTACCTAACCTACTATTATAAATTTCAACGTCTACACTTTCCTATCACGGGTCATATTCTCGGTGAACGGTAGCTGTGTCATATCATGCTTAATCATCTCACCCTAACTCTTCTTCGGCCTACCTCTCCTAAGGCCCTCTAGTGTCAACCTCTCACACCTTCTTACTGGAGTGTCTGTGCTTCTCCTCTTCACATGTCCAAACTATCTGAGCCGTGCGTCGTGCGTCTTTCCTCAATAGGGGCCTCATCCACCTTGTCCCGAATAACTTCATTCTTAATCCCATCTAATCTAGTGTGCCCCCACATCCATTTTAACATTCTCATATTTGCTACCTTCATATTTTTGGACGTGGGAGCTCTTGACTGGCCAACACTCAGCCTCATACAGCATAACCGGTCTGACCACCGCTCTATAAAAGATACCTTTAAGTTTTGGTGGTACCTTCTTGTCACATAAAACACCGGAAGCAAGTTTATATTTCATCCATCCCGCCCCAATACGATGTATAACATCTTCATCAATCTCCACATCCCCATGCATAATAGACCCAAGGTACTTAAAACTTCTCCTTCCAGGGATGACTTGTGAATCTAGGCTCACCTTCCCTTCTTACTTCTTGAGTAGCACCACTAAACTTGCACTCAAAATATTCTATTTTGGTTCTGCTCGGCTTGAAAGCTTTAGACTCCAAGGTCGTTCTCTAGACCTCTAACCTTGTGTTAACACCGTCTCGCGTCTCGTGAATCAAAACAATATCGTTTGCAAATAACATGCACCACAACATCTCCTTTTGGTTGTGGCGAATCAGTACGCCCATTGCCAGAGCAAACAAAAAAGGGCTGAGTGCAGACCTCTGATGCAACCCCATTAGGATCGGAAAAGGGTCTGAGACCCCTCCCACTGTCCTCATACAAGTCTCGCTTCCTCGTACTTATCTTTAATTATCCTAATATAGGCCACAGGTACCCGTCTAACCTCCAAACAAATCCACAAAACCTTCCTAGGGACTTTAATTACGCTCGTTTATTAAAAGCTTGAAATAAGCATTTGATTAGACCATTGTTACACAAGTTAGTTCTATCTCTACTAAGGATAATTTCACAATAGTAACTCAATCTAGTAAGAGAAGAACATTGACTCGCATAATTAATCATTAATGCTTGAAAAATCAGTAGCGTGAATCTACCATACACTCGACTATGATTGAATACCTCTAAGTCAGAATATAAATTTGAAGTGACGCATATTCCTGCCGTTCACTTGTCGACGCACAGTAGTAGCCTTTGGCCCTCAGGGCACTTACCGTTGGTTAAGTCAGTTGTGACAGAAGAGCAACAATAAACGCTTTAAAATACAGTTCCATCGAGAAATGAGTAGAATTCTTTGTAGACGATTTAGATAGACGACATGATACTATAAGTGACAAATTAAAGTGGCTTCGCTATCACAATCCGTCGAAATTCGGCTCTTTATCGTGACAATTCATTATAAAGTTCTTTTACAATAAACCCCTCCGGCCGAAGACCAGTCTGCAGTAATTCAAATTGCTCCTTCGGATCACTAAGTAAAATCTTGACTCACACATACCGCGGTGTATTGTTGATACTACAAGTCCTCCGTCCCAGATTCCATCGCCGCGGCCATCTGGTTCACCCCGGTCTTGCACACTATGTCATGAGTGAACCTAGGCTCTTCAAGACCACCCTTTCACTCCTAAGAAGTAGGAATAGGAGTCAATCGATGACTGAAATTCTTTTTTTAGAAAGTTCGTATAACTTCAAAAGAATCATTCTTTATGAATCAAGTACCATTCAAACCTTATGTGCTTTTTTTTTTATTATACTAGCGGCGGCAGATCTATTAGTAAACAGGAGCAGTAAAAAAGCATATAATTATCTAAACAATCAAGAAAACTCCATCAATTAAGTGCAGTCCCTTGATCTAGTTGGAACCTACCATTCTGATAATCAGATGGTTTTGCGCATGAAATAAAGGATCTGAAAATGTTTACTTTATTTATGTTAAACCAATTGTCTTAGTCATAAATTCTTGTGGTCCATAAAGGCTGCGAAAAGTGAGGCAATATAGTCCTTGCAATATTGAAGGGGATATTCCAAATTCTAGCTAGCAAGTTGGTTGAGAACGACTCATTAAGTCTTAGGCAGAGAAACAAAATACAAGTCCCAATCTAGCTGTTGCTAATATGAAGGGCCTATCTTAGACAATTTAACTGAAATTGTTGGAGAAATTTCCTAGAAAAGTTTTTTCGAAAAAACGTGTATGAATGTTGTTGTTTTTATTTAAAAAATTTGTTTTGTTTTTTTGTAAAAGTGCATCTTAAGTAAATAATAATTTTGGATGGTGAACACGAAGGAAAGCGGAAGAATTGATTTTTAAGTACTTTATAAAGTTGTTTTTAGTTTTATGTCTTTTTTTTATTTTATAGAAGATCTTCGTTTTTACACGTAAAAGATCTAAAAATAACATACAAGAGATAAAAGTTTTTTTTAATGTTCAGACCGTAAGTGGCTACACGAGATCATTTCTCAAGTTAAGGATATGAAGTGGGAGTAATTTGTTTGAAGTGCGAATAAAGTTTCGTATTTATAATTGAAAAAAAAATTAAATATGAAAATTTAGGAATACTTATAATTGTATGTGACTTTTTAAAAGTACATTACCTGGTTAATTTAAGGCAAATAATATCATATCTTACTATGTTTGGCCAAATTACTAAAATTAGCTTATTTTGCCAAGTATTGTTCTAAAAAAAATATTTTTGATGAGAAGCTATATGTTTTTTTTTTAAATTGCTTCTGATTTTCTACGTAAAAGCACTTTCCCTAAAAAAAACTTGGTCAAACACCTTAATTTTAGAAAGAAAAAAAATACTTTTGATATAAAAATAACACTTTTCCTCAAAAGAAACTTGACCAAATAGATTAAAATATTTTTGAACTGACTTAGCGTCTTGGCCCAACGCAATCAAATCACCAAATTTATAGGCAATTTATGTTAATCCACGCACTAGCATGTTTGGCCAAGCTTATTATTATTATTATTATTATTATTATTATTATTATTATTATTATTATTATTTTACCAAAAGTGTTTTTCCTTTTCAGTTAAAATTATTTTTTTTCAAAATTAAGGTGCTTGGCCAAGCTTTTTGAAGGAAAAAACGTGCTTTTGAGTAGAAGCAGAAACAACTTTAGAGAAACAGAAAAAAATAACTTCTCTTCAAAAATATTTTTGAAAAAACTGCTCTTAGAAACTCTTTTTAAAAGTTTGTCCAAATATTAATTGTTGCTCAAAAATAATTTTTAAATTAATTAAGCAAACACAAAATACTTCTTATCAAAAATATAATTTTATTTAAAAGAAACGTTTTTCAAAATAAGTTAGATTTTATTAATGTTCTCTTATTGATACTGCTAATCTTTATTCCCGTCAAAATCAATATATTATTAATTCTCACGTCAACAACTTCAGGAACCAAAGAATCTATGCATTTTCTTCTTTAAATCATATTCAACCTGCCTCATTGTTTATTCACTGACAATCATTTCTTTCATTTCTTGATCATATAAATTAATCCAGCCTTTATATTCCTTGTGAAAGCTAACATTACACATTACTGTAAATAAAAAAATGTTTTTGGCATTGTTCTGTTTTCTTCCTCCCAGCGTTGAGCTGTCAAATGGACATTAATGCAAAACCAACATTCCTATAAATAAAATTGAGCTGGCATTTAAAATATTTTTGCATTAAAATGGGAAAAATTGTGATACATTCACATGCAATACAGGCTGGCTTATGATTTCTGGTTACTCTTGCTTTAGTCTCCAGGCGAGTATTTGTTGCCATCCTTTATTTTACTTTATTTTTTTAATCTTTTTGTTAACGTATTTGTTATTGCCTAACAAGTTTCCTTAAACCAACCCTTCGAGAAAGTATAAATATCTAAACTTATTTTTTCAAAGATATTTTTCTTAGACTTATTATCACTATTAAGATTTAAGAGCAGTAAAAATGTTACTAGTAGACTTTTTTGTTTGTTTTTCACCCCGTATCTAGTATTTGTTGGTTCCTTGGTTGTTATCCTATATTTTTAAATAATAATTCTGGACAATAAAAACGTTAGCGTATAAAACGTAAATATAAATAAAGTAATAATTAATTCGAGCCCACTGAATTCACAATGTTTCCTTAAGGAATTTAATTCTCTCCTAGTACCCAAGGTTATGGATTATTTCCTCCCAGGATAGAACGAATTACACACTAGTGTAGCGGTACTTCAAACCCCAGTGTTTCAGCGAACACAAAGTTCGGCAGCAAATCACACTTACGGATGCTTTGTTTGTAGTTAAAACAATGCAGAATAAAGGAGGACAACTCAGAAGTCGAATGGAAATTCTGAGAGGAAGGAATGCAATGTATAGCCAATGTTGAATTCTTTCTGAAGAGAATATCAGATTGCAATTCGTTTTTCCAGTGTATACCGAGTGTATACAGTGTATATATCGAGTCTATACAGTGTATATATCAAGTGTATACAGACTGTATATCAAGTATATACAGAGTGTATCTCAAGTGTTTTTTCCGGTGTATCTCTTTCTCTCCAACTTATGCTCTATTTATAGCAGTTTTTTGAGATAAATCCGCCCTTCAATGGTGTAACAAGCACTAGGCTATCATGGAGGAGGCACTTACATGGTGGAATGTACACTTACTTGATGGGAGAAGCACTTGGCCATGGTGGGAGGTGCACTTGTTTCTTGTTGGTGCAATACAATACACTCCCATTTCCCATTCACCCTCATCTTAAAATAAAACTCAACAATCCCCCACATGAATGGGAAATGGCTATATGATGAAAGTATGCATGAAAAACAATGTGATTCGCAAGTAAGGATTAATTGCATCTGGATAAGTAGGTTTCCCTTTGAACTTTCCGTAGTGAACTTATGTCGGATATACTCGATCAATCGGTAGATTTGATATCTTTGAACGGTCAAACTTTGGTGTATACCTAGACAACCACAAGTCACACAACCAACCCTTACCCGTCTTTGGTTCTCATTGTTGTGTTCGTTTCAGCCATGAACACCGCTTGTTTTCATAAGTGCGTAGAGAACTGGCCTTACAAAATTCTCCTTGAAGCGGCTAACACTTCACGCTTACATAGGTGATTCCTAAATGTGCCATCCCGTAGATACACTATTTGATATATCCCGTATCAAATTTAGAAATCATTAAAAAGCCTTAATGTTTTATCCTTGGTACTGATCATTGTCTTATAAGAGAATGGACCAAAAGTTTATTTGACAATGTTGAACCGTCATAAATGACTTTGTTTGATCTCCTTGAACCTAGATCTTGGGATCTCCAGTCTTCTAGGTAGAATTACCGCCACTATGATTTGTTCTCGGCCATAGCCTCATTCCCCTTTATGATTTCTCATGATATATCTGGTCGTGTACAGTTCATGATATACATTGAGCAACCCAACACACGAGCATAATCCAATTGTGATATGCTTTGGCCTTTGTTCTTTGCTAATGCAAAATTCACGTCAATTAGAGTCTTTGCAACTTTAAAGTCCAAGTGGTTAAAATTTTCAAGTACTGTCTTGATATAATGAGATTGTGACAACGCCAGACCTTGAGAAGTCTTATGGATCTTAATTACCAGAATTAAATCAGCAACACCCAAGTCTTTCATATCAAACTTGCTAGTTAGCATACGCTTAGTAGCATTTATATTGGCAATGTCATTACTCATTATGAGCATATCATCCACATATAAGCAAACAATGACTATGTGATTTGGAGCATTTTTAATGTATACATATTTATCACATTCGTTTATCTTAAAACCATTTGACAATATTGTTTGGTCAAATTTTGCATGCCATTGTTTGGGTGCTTGTTGAGGGACTTAACAAGTTTACATACCTTCTTTTCTTTACCTGGAACCACAAACCCTTCAAGTTGTTCCATGTAGATTTCTTCCTCCAAATCTCCATTTAAGAAGGTTGTCTTTACGTCCATTTGATGAATTTCAAGACCATATACTGTAGCTAAAGCTATTAGCGTTCGTAAGGACGTAATTCTCGTTACTGGAGAATATGTATCGAAGTAGTCAAGACCTTCTCGTTGTCTATACCCTTTGACAATTAGTCTTGCCTTAAATTTATCAATAGTTCCATCATCTTTCATTTTTCTTTTAAAAATCCATACTACACAAAGGTTTATTTTCAGGAGGAAGATCAACCAATTTCCATGTATGATTGTTCAATATGGATTCTATTTCACTATTGACTGCCTCTTTCCAGAACAATAATTCCGAAGAAGATATAGCTTCTTTAAATGTTTGAGGCTCATTTTCTAATAAGAAAGTTAGAAAATTAGATCCAAACGAAGTAGACGTTTACTACGTCTTAGATTCTCCTAATTAAATGTACTTTCTTTTTATTCTTCCCGAGGTCGTTTGGATCTTTCACCAATTGACTCACATTCCTTTTTATACGGAAATATATCTTCAAAGAACTTAGCATTTTCTGATTCTATAACCGTATTATTATGAATTTCAGGATTTTCTAATTTGTGAACCAGAAATCGATATGCTTTACTATTAGTTGCATATCCTATAAAAACACAATCAACGGTTTTTGGTCCTATTTTTACCCTTTTGGGTTTAGGAATTTGCACTTTCGGCAAACACCCCCACACTTTTAAATAATTCAAGTTGGGATTCCTTCCTTTCCTGTTTTCCTATGGGGTACTCGATTTAGTATTCGGCTAGCCGTAAGAATGGCTTCCCCTCACAAGTTCGGTGGAAAACCAGAACTTATCAACAATGCGTTCACCATCTCCTTTAATGAACAATTTTTTCTTTCTGCAATCCCATTGGATTGGGGCGTGTAAGGGGCCGTTTTTTGATGAATAATTCCATATTCTAAACATATTTGTTCAAAAGGAGATTCATATTCACCACCCCTATCACTTCTTATCATTTTGATTTTCTTGTTAAGTTGAGTTTCAACTTCATTTTTGTATTGCTTTAATGCATCTATTACTTCATCTTTACTATTAAGTAAATAAACGTAGCAATATCGAGAACTGTCGTCAATAAAAGTTATGAAATACTTCTTTCCACCGCGAGATGGTATTGACTTCATGTCACAAATATCTGTGTGAATTAAATCTAAAAGATTTGAATTCCTTTCAACCGACTTATATGGATGTTTAACATACTTAGATTCCACACATGTTTGACATTTAGATTTTTCGCATTCAAACTTAGGCAATACTTCCAAGTTAATCATTTTCCGCAAGGTTTTATAATTGACATGACCTAAACGTTCATGCCATAAATTATTTGATTCAAGTAACTAAGACGAAGCTGAAATTTTATTATTATTTTCAATAATCATTACATTCAACTTGAAAAGGCCCTCGGTAAGGTAACATTTTCCTACAAACATATCATTCTTACTTATTACAACCTTGTCGGATACAAAAACGCACTTGAAATCGTCCTTTACAAGAAGTCCAGCAGAAACTAAATTCTTCCTAATCTCAGGAACATGAAGGACGTTGTTCAAAGTTACCACTTTGCCGGAAGTCATTTTCAGAAATATCTTCCCACATCCTTCAATCTTGGCCGTAGCAGCATTTCCCATGGAAAGCGTCTCGTCGGGTCCAGCAGAAGCATATGTAGAAAATGCTTCTCTCACAGCACAAACATGGCGGGTGGCTCCAAAATCAATCCACCATTCCTTAGGACTTCCCACCAAGTTGCATTCAGAAAGCATGGCACACAAGTCATCAATATCATCATGTTTTTCTACCATGTTGGCTTGACCCCTTTTCTTGTCTTTCTTCCGAGCATGACACTCCGTAGATTTATGTCCAGTTTTCCCACAGTTGTAGCAGTTTCCACTGAACCGCTTCTTGCTTGGGTTGTATTTTGGACCAGAAACCTTCTTCCTCTTTTTGTTATCTTCAACAATATTTGCTCCCATTATTGTTGAATTTCCACGGCCTTTCCTTTCAGCAGTTTTATTGTCCTCTTCGATTCTCAATCTAACAATAAGATCTTCAAGGGACATCTCTTTTCGTTTGTGTTTCAAATAATTTTTGAAGTTCTTCCACAATGGAGGCAACTTCTTAATTATTGCTGCTACTTGGAATGCTTCATTGATGACACGACCTTCAATGAAAATTCCGTTAGTAAAAATACTAAAATTTTTACTTTCAATATTAGTATTTATTTGAAACATACCTTCAGCAAGTAGAACATGAATAATCACTTGCAATTCCTGGACTTGGGAAATAACAGATTTGCTATCTACCATTTTGTAGTCCAAAAATTTTGCGGCGACGAATTTCTTCATCCAAACATCTTCAGTTTTGTATTTCTTTTCAAGCGTATTCCACAATTTTTTTCACGTTTCCACGCCACTGTATACATTATACAAATTATCATCCAGACCGATAATAATATAATTCTTGCACAGAAAGTCGGAATGTTTCCACGCCTCAGTCACGAGAAAACTTTCATTCTCTGGAGTTTCATCGGGCAGATCAGGAACATCTTCCTTGATGAACTTTTGTAGACATAACGTACTCAAGTAGAAGAACATCTTCTCCTGCCAGCGCTTGAAATCAATCCCGAAAAATTTTCTGGGTTTTTCTGCCGGTGCCAACGCCGGCGTTCGGCTTGTCGATGCATTGACAGTCATCATCGGAACATGATTTGCTGATGCGTTAACAGTTTCCATCGGAACAACTTGGTTTCCGGTTTCATTAGCCATTTTTCTGGGGAAAAAATGACACAAACAAATGTTTAATAAACGTTTAAACTTGGAGTTAAAAAAAATCACATAGATTTTAATCTCCAATAAACCGCCACGAAGGCTTTACTCTCCAAAACTGGAGTACACAAAACCACAAAGGTTTTAATTTCCAGAATAATAAGGATAACACAAATAAAAAAATTATTAAATTCCTTAAGCTTGTTGGTTCCTTGGTTGTTATCCTATATTTTTAAATAACAATTCTGGACAATAAAAATGTTAGCGTATAAAACGTAAATATAAATAAAGCAATAATTAATTCGAGGCCACTGAATTCACAGTGTTTCCTTAAGGAATTTAATCCCCTCCTAGTACCCAAGGTTATGGATTATTTCCTCCCATGATAGAACGAATTACACACTGGTGTAGCGGTACTTCAAACCCCAGTGTTTCAGCGAACACAAAGTTCGGCAGCAAATCACACTTACGGATGCTTTGTTTGTAGTTAAAACAATGCAGAATAAAGGAGGACAACTCAAAAGTCGAATGGAAATTCTGAGAGGAAGGAATGCAATGTATGGCCAATGTTGAATTTTTTCTGAAGAGAATATTAGATTGCAATTTGTTTTTCCAGTGTATATCGAGTATATACAGTGTATATATCGAGTGTATACAGTGTATATATCTAGTGTATACATAGTATATATTGAGTGTATACAGAGTGTATCTCAAGTATTTTGTCCGGTGTATCTCTTTCTCTCCAACTTCTGCTCTATTTATAGCAGTTTTTTGAGATAAATCCGCCCCTTCCATGGTGGAACAAGCACCAGGCTATCATGGAGCAGGCACTTACACGGTGGAATGTACACTTACTTGATGAGAGAAGCACTTGGCCATGGTGGGAGTTGCACTTGTTGCTTGTTGGTGCAATACAATACACTCCCATTTTTCATTCACTCTCATCTTAAAATAAAACTCAACAGTATTTCAACTGGGGCTTGATTATATTAGAATTAGCCGAAAAGTCCCACATTGTGAAGTAATTGTTTCCTAATAAAAACGACCTCATACTTAAGGTTCAAACTCAAAACCTCTAATTAAAGATGAGTGAGTACTTACCACTTCACCACAATCTTTAAGGTATGAACTTAGTAACATTCAGTGACGGACCCAGACTTTTAGACAAGCGGGTTCAAGCATATACTGAAGTCATAAAAAATAATTGACAGTAAAAGCGATATTGAGTTAACAAACAAGCAGGGTTTACCTAGTGCTCTTTACTTTGGTTCTAACAAAACCTTAAAGAAAATTAATTGTAGCTCTAAATTATTTTTGCAAGCCATATATATATATATATATATATATATATATATATATATATATATATATATATATATATATATATATATATATACCTTTAAAAATTAATAAGTTATTCAACTTTGGAAAATTTTACAAATTATACTGTAACAAATATAAGTTTGGTCTATACTATTATACTAAATTCTATTTATTTATTAATTTTAATTTAACTTGCATTAGCCGTTAGCAAATAAAAAAAAACAGAAAAAGAGCTAAGCTAAATTAATAATTTCATATAGAAAATTCCATAACTATGTAAAAAGACTAAACTAATATAAACATTGAAAGAGGACGAAGAAGCGTAAGCTAATAACAAGAAGAACCAGCATCTCGACCAATTGAAAATAAATACCAAAGATAATGCTTTTGCGGGTTCGAACACGCGACCAATAGCAGAAGTTGACCTCGCATGATCAATCCGACCAAGGCACAACTTTGGTTAAGTAGGTTCAACTACTCATTCTTACACCAATTTTTTACTTGAAAACGTAATTCCCACAGAAAAATAGTAAAAAATATTTACGAAGCGGATTCAGTAGAACCCTTTTGAACCTATGTGGGTCTGCCCCTGGTATCATTAGCAATAGTATAGGATGAAGATATTGGAAGTACAAGAGGGGATATAATTTTTAATCTTAATCTCTATTAGTTGACTGGCTTTTCAATTAGTCGACCAGATGGAATAACCTAACAGTTATGATAGCAGAATATAAACCGTAGAAAGTAAGTGCAAGAATTAAAGACACTTAAAATTTATATTGGTTCGGATTCAATGTGAATCCTAGTCCAGTCCCCTTAAGTTGTAAGAGAGTTCTCTTTGGTAAATGTGTTTCTTCGAGTACAATAGAAATGATGTGATAGCTTAGTATCTATAACACAAGTCTCTTTTACAATGCCTCGCCAGTGTTACACTCTCCTCTTTCTCTAATTTGTTACACAACAGATCTCAAAGAACTACAATATTTGTTTGCAGTAGAGTAAAAAGAGGATTTTTGGTTCGATCAAAGTATATATGTCTAAGGCTGGATGATGAGTATAGATACTTTGGTGAAGTCCTCTAGCTCATGATAATTTGACAACCCAAGAGATTTGATCCTTGAAAAGGGATTGATTCTTTCCAAGATTAAGATTGCTAGCCGCTGTTTTTCCTTAATGAGAGGATATTGATCGCAATTGATCGCTTTTCTTCTATAGCTATTGATGATGAGGGTTTACTCCTTGATTGTTGGTCCTTCCACGGTTGGCAGCTCAGCTAATCTTATTATAGAATCTGGATTAAATGTGCTGGCCTCGATTATTGCCTTAAGTTTAGGTTTGCAAAGATTCTTTCCATCGCACTTGACCAAGATCTTTGCTAATTGATTTCTTTCTTTAAGCATCTAGATTGACTTCAACAGTCTTGTAGTAGCTCCTTGATTCCTTGATATTCTTTGATTGATTTCCTGCACAGATATATTATTTGTATCATTAAAATTAGATCTAACAATCTCCCCCATTTTGATGATGACAAAATAATATATATGTATAAATATCAGGTGACTTTCCTGTGTTTGGCTCCCCCTCAATTTATGCAGTTGAGGTTCATGGCACCCCCTTCAGTTCATGTAGTTGACTAGTCCATAGTTGAAGTCGACTCTTACCACGGAGGATGCTACTTGTGACACAATCAACTATACTTGTACAGATACAATATATACTTATTCTTCCCCTTTTTGGCATCAGCAAAGAGGAAACAAACCAAGAACTAAATTGAATATATAAACAATAGCTTTAAAGTTCAATCACAAACACCTAAAACAAGATAAAAGTAGAAATTGTCCAATGGCTTAGATAACAACCAATAAACAGCACAACAAAAACATTATCTTAATAAACCACATTAACGACACAAAAAATAAGCAAAAGTGTTGCAGATGACCTCCTTCAATTGTTCAAAGCTAGAATTCGCTGAGATGCTCACTCCACCCAACCTGTCATAAATTTTCCTGAAAGCTTTGACATTATTCTCCCTTACTCTGAGAACATCAACCCTTATCTTTGACACATCATATCCTGTTTCCTTGGAGATGGCATGAATGTTACCATTAGTAAAAAGAGTATATGTGAGGAAATTTTGGATTTCTGAGAGCTGAGAGTTAATGGCACGAAGCTTTTCATCAAGATCAGAATCACCAGGGTTGGGGTGAGAGGCAGGGGGTTTAGATTTGGGTTCTATAGGAGCATGCTTAACTTCACCTTCGTGCTTCTTAACCCAGGAGCCCTTCACACTCACATACCCCATACTTGCAAAGGCTCTTGAATTGTAGGATTTTGATATAGAAATAAAGGGATAGTTGGACATGAAAATTTGATGAGATTCCAGAATGTGAGTCATGACCGTGCCATAGGGTAGATTGGTGGGATCTTTAGCACTTTCAATCATGAAATTGATGACCTAAGAGGATAACTTGACTTTGAGTTTGGTCACAAGGAAGTATACTAAGAAGGTGTCTCTTTGAGAGAAGGTTGAAAAAAAACCAGTGCGGGAAAGCATAGTAGTGGCTACAATGTGAGCTAGGACACGAGTTTCAAAATAACATCACTGGGACCTAACTGGTTGAGAAGGGAGTTAGAGGGACACTAAGCAATACACTGTTTAGTTTGGTCAAAGAAAATTTTAAAATCACCAGGCCAGGTATTTTTGAAAAGCATAGTAAAAAATAGAACATCGACACTGAAAAAGTAAATCAAACAAGGCATAATAAAAAACAATGCGCTTACCTAATACTGAGGATTCAAACTTGTCAGGCTTATTAGTGCGGAGATTAGCATAAAACATCTTTACCAGGGGTTCGTAGACCTTAGGCCGAGGAATCGAGAGAAAATCATCCCACTCTTGATGAACAAAGAGGTTTTTGACCATACAATTTAGGACCATACAATCAAGGTCATCTACCCTTTCACGAACAATGGACTTGTCCTTCATAGCAATGAAGAAATCCATATTTGGAGAATCCAGAAATTCAGGTCAGATTCTAGAGAGTTAGAGAGATCAAACTTTGATTTCTTTGGGGCAGAGGAAACATGAGGGATCTTCCATAGGGCGTTTACCTAGGGCTTTTTCTCCTAAGGTTTGAGAGTGATCAGAAAAATCTCCCTGTGAAGAAGTGAAACCCTCATAGTGTCGGACCCTAGGTCTACTTGTTCTAGGGGGCATAGAAGGGGGTTTTGCTTTGGAGCGGGTACTATTTCTGGTAGATGCGTAGGGATTTATGGGTTGTTTCTCCATTGAAGGAAAATGGTTTGGTCGGAGCTTTGGAGAAGGGTTTTCTAGATTACAGGGATGAAAGTGATTGAAAGAGGTTCTACGCCTTAAGAAGAGAACCTTCTGACGGTTGAGTCCATAAAAAGAAAAGGCGTCAGTTGAAGGGATGCGATGATTGGCTTTCAAACTTGGAACGACGAACTGATGTGAAAGAAGAAGAAATAAGAGGAAAAGAAAATGGAGGCGTAATTAATGCACGAGTAAAGTACAATCATTACACCTGCAAAAACACCATAGTTAAGTCCTATAGGTTATTAGTTATGCAAGTAATACCAAGTAATTTTCTTAAGGCACAAAATATGTCCTCTAATAGTGGCTTAGTAAAAATATCTGCTAACTAATCAATAGTTCCAACAAAAGATATTTCTATGTCTCCCTTAAGAACATGATCTCTAATAAAGTGATGCTTGATATCTATATGCTTTTCTCTATAATGATGCACATGATTTTTCGAAAGACAAATAGCACTAGAATTATCACAAAAAAATTGTATAGGTTTAAAAGAAAGTTCATAGTCTTCCAGTTGATGGGACATCTACAGTAATTGTGCACAACATTATCCTATAACAATGTATTCAACTTCAGTGGTAGATAATGAAGCTGGTGTTTTTTTTAATGTTCAAGGATATCAATGACTTTCCAAGTAATTGACATGTACCACCAGTGCTTTTTTCTATTTTCCTTATCACCTACAAGGTCAGCATTGGAAAAACCTTCTAGTTTAAAATATTTAGAGCGAGGATACCATAGTTCATGAGATATAGTCCCAATGAGATATCGAATGATTCTCTTTATTGCATTCAAGTGGAATTCCTTAGGAGCTGACTGGAACCTGGCACGTTTACAGACACTAAATATAATGTCCGGTTGACTTGCTGTCAGATACAGTAATAATCCGATCATTCCATGATATTTAGTTTCATCATTACGGATTCCCTAGCCATCTTTGCCTAGATTTGTTGAAGGACTCATTGGTGTGCCAATGGATTTTGCATTGCTCATGCCAAATTTTTTCAGTTCTTTTGTGTATTTGGTCTAACATATAAAGGCTCATTCTTTAGATTGTTGAATTTGGAGTCCAAGGAAGAATTTTAGCTCTCCCATCATGCTCATTTCAAATTCGCTTTACATAGGATTTGAAAATTCCTTGCATATAAGAGGCACTGCAAATATAATATTATTAACATAAATTTGAATAATGAGATTACTTTCTGATGATCTTTTAATAAACAAGGCAGTGTCTACTTTACCTCTTGTGAAACCATGATCAACAAGAAAAGAACTAAGTCTATCTTACCATGCACGTGGAGCTTGCTTTAGTCCATATAATGCCTTAGTGAGCTTGTATACATGGTAAGGAAACTTTGTATAGACATACCTAGTAGATTGTTTCACGTATACTTCTTCTTCAATAAATCCATTCAAAAAGGCACTTTTAATATCCATCTAAAGTAGCCTAAATCCTTTGAATGATGCATATGCCATAAGAATTCGAATAGACTCCAAACGAGCTACTGGAGCAAAGATTTTGTCACCACCCGGATTTCCCACCATCGGGAGTCATGATAGCGCCTACTAGTGGAAACTAGGCAAGCCAATTCTTACTTACATTTTCATTAGTTACAACTCTCTTCTTAAGTCTTTAAATAAAATAATGTAATTACAGTGGAATAATTAAACTTAGCGAAAGACTTAGCAAATTTTACTAAATACGATACAGAAAACCCAAACATGATACACTACCCAAGACTGGTGCCACAATACTTACGAACTTCCAAGAATAATACATATAATCGTCTGAAAGAAATATAAGTTGTTTATCTCGAATACATGAGATAACAGAATGAAAAATATAGATAGAGGAGACAACGGGTCCTGCGGACGCCTGCAAGGCTACCTCGAAGTCTCAGTAGTCGGAATTTCCACTACTATTGCTGCTGCTCAAAACCTGTACCTCTGCAAAAACGCACAGAAGTGTAGTATCGGCACAACCAACCCCATGTGCTGGTAAGTGCCTAGCCTAACCTCGACGAAGTAGTGACGAGGCTAGACTGGACACCACATAAACCTGTGCAGTCATAAAATATTCAGTGGAATATCGAATACCAAAAAATCAACATCAAGGGAGATATATATATATATATGCAACAACAAGAAAACATTAACGAACATTTATAAGGAAAGAATCTACTCTGAATTAGCAACCAATAATTTCTAATATCCGAAGTAATCTGAACAATGGAACAAAACTTACTTTCATGACTCAATTCATTTTTCATTGCATATCTTGTGGTAGGCGTATCACTCGCTCCCAGATTTAATAACAGGCTACCGGGAACTATGGCCAATGCCAAGATTCAAATCACTTTGTGGTCGGCGTGCCACACGATCACATTTATTATTATATAAGTGGTCGGCGTGCCACACGATTCCAATTCTTTAATATATAATTGGTCGGTGTGCCACACGGTCCCAATTCTTTAATATTTAAGTAGTCGGCGTGCCATACGATCCCAATTATTTAATAATGTATATTATCGGTATTGAACCAATAATCTCTTATCAACAGTAAGTATATAAAAGTATTACCGGTATTAAACCAATAATCTTCAATTTCAACAATATTTATATTATCGGTGTAAAACCAATAAATAATAATAAATTAACAATATATGTCCGTTACCGGTGTGACACCAATAACCTTTAATCAATAATTTATATATATTTTACCGTTATAAAGCCAATAATAATTTCCTTTCACATAATCACATAAGATTAATAGGAATTTAATCCATTTAAGACTCACGGTCATGCTCGACCCCCAACGTATAGATACTCGTCACCATGCCTATACATCGGACTCCACATATAACAATTTACACATAAACTCAATTCCTATTCCCTCAAGCTAGGATAGATCAAATACTTACCTCGAAAGTTTACGAACAATTCAATCCGTAGCAATGCCTTTTCCTTTCAAATTTGGCTCCAATCCAATCGTATCTATACACAATTGATTTAATATCATCAATGCTACTTAACAAACTAGTTCATATGGCTAAATATAATTTTTACAACATTCTGCCCAGAATAGTGAAAATCGACCTCGGGCCCACATGACCGAAACTCGAGGTTCGAACCAAAATAAATTCACCCAATCATCCACGAATTCAAATATACAATTTGTTCTTAAGTTCGACCCCAAACGAGGTCTAGATCGCAAATTCTTTGAAAACCCTAACTATATTCATTTCTCTAATATTTCTACCCATTTACACATATTTAGGCCTAGGAATTCAAATAATATTGATGAAAAATGAAGAAAACGAGTCAAGAATCACTTACCCAAGAAGTTTGATGAAGAATTGCTCAAGAATCGTCCAAAAAGATGTGGAGAAGGGAGAGTTTGAGAAATGAGATTTTTATCCCGTTTCTGTTCTGTTTCAAAACTTAAATCACTAGGTAGACATTTTACTCTATGCGATCACATAGAAGAAAATAAAGGGGGGCAGAAAATTGCTCTATGCGATCGTGGAGCAGTGATGCGATCGCATAGAAGAAAAAAATGGGGGACTAGACTTGCTCTATGCGATCGCAGGACTGGTATGCGATCGCATAGAAGGATTTCTGGGCCTCAAATTTTTACTCTATGCGATCGCGTAGGGGGGGAATGCGATCGCATAGAAGGATTTCTTGGACTTCACATTTACTCTATGCGATCGCGGGGAAGCAATGCGATCGCATAGAACAAGCTGGATGTCAACTAACTTAACTATATGCGATCGTGAAGGACCTATGCGATCGCATAGAACAAATTAATGACTTCCCAATTAACTCTATGCGATCGCATAGAACAAAAACCGGGACACCAGCAACCAGCAAAAATACCAGATTTTTGTAAGTCCATAACATCCCGTTACCTATCCGAAACTCACCCGAGCCCTCGGGGCTCTAAACCAAATATGCATACTAACTCAAAAATATCATACGATCTTGCTCGCGCAATCAAATCGCCAAAATAACATCAAAATCAATGAATTGAGCCTTAAAACGCAA
Organism: Nicotiana noctiflora; assembly: GCA_032618575.1. Lineage (NCBI taxonomy): Eukaryota > Viridiplantae > Streptophyta > Magnoliopsida > Solanales > Solanaceae > Nicotiana > Nicotiana noctiflora. Next base: position 312,374 of record JASVEL010013965.1, read on the forward strand.
GAATTCTTTCAAAATTTCTTAACTTCCAAAATTTTCAATTTAAGGCCGAAACACATCAAACGACGTCTGTTATCAACCAAACTTTACAGGAAGCTCTTAACAAACATATATGACCTGTACCGGGCGTCAGAACCAAAATACGATCCCAATACCATTACTTTTTAATTAATTTTTCAGTTTCATTTTCCTTAAACATTTTCAGAAAATAATTTAACAGAAAAATTCTTTTACCGGGATTCTAGACCTCGGAATTCGTTCCGGGCATACGCTCGAGTTCCATATTTTTCTATGGACTTTCTGAGATCATCAAATCACGGGTCTGTGTCCGTTTACCAAAAATGTTGACCAAAGTCAACCATATCAGTATTAATATCAAAATTCTTCAAATATTTCACATATTTCATATATTTCAACATAAAACATTTCCTGCTTCGCGCCCGAACTGCGTACGCAAATTGGGGCAACTATAAATAAGGTTTTCAAAGCCTCAGAAGCTCGAAATGATTGAGAAAATAAGTGTTGACCCTTTGGGTCGTCACATTCTCCACCTCTAAAATAACCGTTCGTCCTCGAACGGACAATAGAAAGAAGTACCTGAGTCAGGGAATAGATGAGGATATCGGCTCCGCATGTCAGACTCAGACTCCCAGGTCGATGCCTCAGGAGGCTGATCCCTCCACTGAACTCGCACAGAAGGAAAACTCTTCGACCTCAACTGTCGAACCTGCCGATCTAGAATAGCTACCGGCTCCTCCTCAAAAGATAGATCCTTGTCCAATTGAACATTGCTGAAATCTAACACGTGCGATGAAAGCTTCCCCATCGCGAAGTCCCAGCAACAGGTCTGGCAAAATGTCCACCTTCGGTCCCTTCAGCCTTTGATAGTATTCAACCCTTTTGAGAAATTTTCCCTCTAGTTCTACCGTGCCTTGCTCTAAGTATCCTAGCCTTATGTTTACTGATAGACATGTCTTTCCATTCCTCAATCAGCTTCTTGTTGGACTCGTGTATCTCACTGTGTTCGCTCTCGCATTCACAGATCCTTTTGCATAGCTAGTTCTATTTTACTTGTGCCTCGGCATATTCATCTATAATTATGTGGCCTTGAACGTACCCTGGCTTGCCCAGACCATCCCAATTATCTTTTAACCAACCAGAATAGAAAAGGGTTCAACCGGCATGATATCTGTCTGGCTCAATGGTGTTTTTCTCCATTATGATCTTGTAATGCCACATGTGCTGGGCTTGGCACTTGTGGGGACTATCACCATTTTGGAATTCAGCTCGAAGATGGATCATATAGTCGACCCTGGGTATGACTTTCTTCCTACATGCTTGCCTCATAACTCGAAGAGGGACGTAAGGGTATGTTCCTCTTAGACCAATCAGTATTAGGAAAGGTGCATCTCTGGATCGGGCGATAAACTCCTCTATCGGAAACCACTCGAACATCCATTGAACTCGTTCTTCAGTCGGATTATCAAAGGCTCAACCCATTCTTTGGCATTCTCAAGATGAGCGAACATGGATGTAAATAATTCTCTTTGGATGGTGGAAAGCGATGTAGTCATCCCAGGCCCTTCGTTGAATTTCTTGTCGGTATTCGCCCTTTTGGAGATGTTCCATGAGCCAAAGCTGAAGTAGTATATTGCACCCTTCGAAGTTTCTCGCTCCTTTTTGAAACTTCTCTAAGGCTTGGTATGTGTCTGCAATGATCATGGGTACAATGCTTAATGTCTGCTGTTGATACCCAATTTTGTCCTACCTTTCTTCTAATTAATTTTCTGGTGCTCCCTAGTCATTAATAATCTAATGCTCTATTTTAAATATTTGTTACGTTCTATTACTATTATTATTATTATTATTATTATTATTATTATTATTATTATTATTATTATTATTATTATTATTATTATTATTATTATTATTATTATTATTATTATTCTATCATTATTATTATCTACTACTATTGTTGCTATAACAATGTCTTAGTACGATTAACATTAATATAAATATAATTATTATTAGGTCAGTTTAATATATAATATTGAATATGATCTAAGTTTGCCTTTTAGTGTTTTTGCGCGCTCGATCTTTTTTTAAAAAAAAACAAAAAAAAAATTGTTCTCATAAGTAATTGCATTCTTTGTTTATTACAAAATAACAAATTATATTAAATAGCGTTTATATATATATATATATATATATATATATATATATATATATATATATATATATATATATATATATGCGCATGCGTGTGTGTGTGATGCACATAAAATACACATTATATAACATAACATATAGTACTATATTATACACATTATATACTACTAATAGTTTTGGAGTTTCGTCGAGTTTTGAAAGATATGTTTAAGTTTTTGGTTACTATTTTAAAATGGCTATAGTTAAAGGATTAATAAAGTATCAAGAATAATTTAAAGTGGATATAAAATCATGCCAATAGGTTTATATAATTGATACGATGAACTATTTTCAAGTTGTTTATAAATACATGATTTCAATTTTAATCCATATACCTCTACCACTTCACATAATTTCCTTTTTATTTTAATTTTTTTTATTTATTTTTTATTTTATTTTTATTTATGTTTTGATATATTAGTTTTACTGCTAAAATATGTATTTACTTATTATTATGTATTTATGAAATTTTTATTGAGTCTAAGTTGTTAAGATATGGGAGCAAAATTAAATTAATTTTAAGAAGGAAAGAGACCATGAAAATTCAGCCCAATTCCATATCATTCCCCTAATCAGGCCCAATTAGCCAAATAACCTTCTCCATAGCTTGTCAATGGGTCTATTTTGAAATACTCTAGAAGGCTAATCTCAGCCATTAATCATATTTGATCCAACGGTCTAGACTATTCCATCACAAGACATAATTTTGAAGCCCTAGTTTCTCTCATCTCTTTTCCCACACGCCTCTTTTCACCCCTTACCTCTTTCATGCCAACATTCAAACTCCATCTGCCATAGACAAAGCTTGTCTCTCTATTTTGGTGTAAATTATCTTTTCTCTCCATCTTATCACCTTAGACATTTTGTCTCTTTATCCTCGATGTATCTTCAACGATTTGGTCAACAAAAGAGCCAAAAGAACCTTTTCAGAAAATCAGATTTGGCGAACGGCTCCTTCAAGATCCCAACCCGTGACCTCTCTGATTTTCGATTTGAATTTCAAATCAAAACTCAAGTTCCATCTATAAATATGCCCAAAAGTTTTCAGTCGAGAGGAGAGAAAAAAAGAGTTTGAACACGGTGAAAACTAGTCTTGAATCATCAAAATTCCCTAGCTCGTATTTTTTGCTTCAATTTACATTCAAGTTCTAAATATCATTTTTAATGGTGGAGGAGTAGTGGGTCTGAGGCCTCAAAACCCCCGTTCACTGCACCACAAGAGGTAAATTTTACTCCATTCTATTTTATTTTGTTATTGGTAAATTACTGTATTTTGAAAAATTATGTCTTAGGATCTTTGTATTACAAATGTATTGTTTATGCTTGTAGGTTCTTTTTTGTTATGAATTTCAAGTAGCAGTCATTAGAAAAAAAATGCTTTGCTCCTCTGTCATATAAATGTGACAATAAAGTTGTCCCTTTTAGAAGCCATGTCTCAAGCACATATATAATTTCATGTGTTTTAAAGCTTAGCTATAAAATTGATACTAGAAAAATCATATTGTTTGGGACCACTGTGTAGCTTCAATATTAGAACGAGTGTGATATGGTAATATAATCTTAAAGGATACATGCTTAGATTTCCTTATCAAATATACAGTAGGAAAGTCATATTTCTTGCAAATTGGTATTTGCATTTTTATAGTCTATAAGACACCATGACTATAGAAAATTTATCTTTCTTTTACATGAATTAATTAGAATACATATGGGAAATATTGCTATAAAGTTCTTGATAAGTTCAATTGTTAATTTGGAAGCCATGTTGTAGGGTCTTTCTTTTACAACTGATATTTCGAGTTCAAGTTGAGTAATTAGTTTAAATATTTTATCCCATTTGGTTGTGTATATTCTGTTAAGTTGATAGATTAAGTACACTTCTACTATTTTGTAAATCTTGGTAACATATTTAAAGTCTCGCCCCTGTTCGATATTGTATAAGTTATAGCCATGTCTGAAAGCCATATTTTTATGATTTTAAGTAAAGAAGATATGTCAATGTATGGTATCCTCACATTGTAAAATATTTGCTGATATGTCTAAGTCTCACGTTCAAAAGATATGGTTAGCTTATCTTCTTATAACTATTTTACTATCCAAATATCAGATACTCTTAAGGATTATCTTGAACATGTGACGACCCGGCCCGTCGTCAGGGGAATTACCACCCCGTTATGTTGTAAATACATGTTTTATGATTTTATATCAGTGTTAGAGTCTATCGGGTGAGTTAGGAGTGATTGAGATTGGAAATGAGGCATATAGCCTTTGTGAAGGAAACTTGAATAAGGAAAGTCAACCCGGAGTTGACTATTGGGTTAGAGGGCTCGGAATCGGATTCTGATGATTCGGTTAGTTCCGGAAGGTGATTTGTGACTTAGGGGAGTGATCGGAATTGAATTTGGAGGCCCGATGTAGAAATAGGCTTGAATTGGCTAAGGTTAAATTTTGGCGAAATCCGAACGGTAGGTGAGATTTTGATCCGGGGGTCGGAATGGAATTCCGACAATTGCAGTAGCTCCGTTAGGTGATTTTGGATGTGCCTGCAAATTTTCAGGTCATTCGGACGTCGTTTGGTCGGGTTTTTGATTGAATGTGTAATTTGGAATGTTTTAAGGAATTTAGGCTTGAATTCGATGCGAATTATGGGTTTTGATGTTGTTAGACGTGTTTTGAGGATTTGAGCAAGTTCGAATAAGGTATTAAGATGTGTTGGTATGTTTGGATGAGGTCCCGGGGGCCTCGGGGTGTTTTCGGATGGTTAAACGGGAGAAAATTGTGGAAAAATTGCAGGTTGGGATCCTGCTTCTGTTGTTTCCACTCCTGCGGAATTTTGGACGCAGGAGCGTGTCCGCAGAAGCGGACGAGGTGCGCAGGAGCGGCTGGTTACGCAGAAGCGGAAGTCATTCCGCTGAAGCGGCATCGCTGGTGCGAGCCAGTGATCGCAGAAGCGAAGGGGAAGAAAATGGGCATGGTCCGCAGAAGCGGACATTTGACCGCTTGGGCGGGACCGCAGAAGCGGACAATGGTGCGCAGAGGCGGATGTTTCCGCAGAAGCGGAAGTGTCTTCGCAGAAGCGGGTGCGCTTAAGCGGCCCTTTTGCTCGCAGAAGTGAAATGGCCGGCCAGGCCTGGAACCGCTGAAGCGACCCTTTGGTCGCGGATACGGGCTCGTAGGAGCGGAAAATATTCCGCAGAAGCGAAAATCGCTGTAAGTAAGTGTATAAAAAGTTAGAAAAATTTCAGAACATTTCACACATTTTGGGTCTCGGCTTTAGAGGCGATTTGGGCGATTTTGAAGAGAAATTCAAGGAAATCATCAAGTAATCAACTATGGACTTAAACTATGATTAGTATTGATAATATTATGCAATTATATCATGAAAATGGAGGAATTTGGGGTAATTTATGGAGGATTTAGCCCTAGGCTTGAACTTTAGAAAATCAAGGTTTTGAATGGGCAAATGGAGTCCGAATTTGGTAAAATTGATATGCTTAGACTCGTATTGAGATGAGGGTTCCGAATATGTGACTTTCGTGATTTTTCAATAAGCGTACCGAAAGTCGGGTTTTGACAACTTTGGGAATTTTGATGTAAATTGAGTTGTATTGATTGGGTGTAGTCCCATTGGCCTAATTTGTTGTATTTCTACTATATTTGATCAGATTCTACGCGTGCGGAGCTTGATTCTCGTGGCAAGGGCATTGTGGAGTAGTCGTCGCGCCGTATTGAGGTGAGTAATAGATGTGGGTGATGACCAGCGGGTTCGAAACCCCGGTATACCACTTTGTGACGCTCTATAGCGGCGAGACACGCACACTCTTGAGAGTGCGGGGTCGATCATGAACTGGAGACTATATATTAGTCCGACCTGTTGATACTGTATTATTGGCTATTCTCGAGCCGTCGAACCTCCTTCTCGGATGGTTGCATATATATATATTGTGATAATGGCCACTCTTGAGCCGAGGAACCCCTTCTTGGGCGGTTGAGTATACATGTGGGCCGTGAGCCAGTTATTGGATCCCGCGAGGATCGTTATCATTGTCTTATCATATAGACATGCTAGTTTACTACTAGTCCGCAGCTATTTCTGTTATTATACTAATTCCAATCTCTGGAACTTGATATTACTATTTTCCAACTGAAAAATGATAAAAGAGTTTTCAAAAAAAAACTACTTTTGAGCCTGTGAGGCTGTATCTGCATATTAGCTGACTAGTAGTGGATCGGGCTGCACGCCGCAGCGAGATATATGTTGGATCGGACTGCACGCCGCAGGAATATCTCTATGAGATGTGCTTGGGCTGTAGGAGCCCCTCCGGAGTCTGAACCCCCACAGTGAGCACGGGTACCCAAAATTGGAGTCGAGCTACGCGCCGTAGCGGTCATATCATGCATTGCATTGCATTTAGCTACATCTGCTAGCTGTTATGCTATTTATTGGTATTTGTTGGTACAGGTACAGTGAAGATTGATTCTATGACAGGGTAGCTGATTATAGCTTTACATAGTGCTTTATTGCGGATTTCTTATCTGCGCTGTCTTACCCTTGTTTATTACCACTGAGTCTGGCAGTACTCATTTTACTCCCCGCACCTTGTGTGCAGATCCAGGTACCTCTCAGCAGTGATCCAGTAGCTGTGCGAGGCGACGTTTGTGGATATTCGAGGTAGCTGCAGAGTCCGCAGGACCCGATATTCCTTCTTATTGTCTTGATGTTGTATTGACTTTTCTTTCCGCACTTGGTATCTTGTAAACCTTTATACACTCATGTTCAGTAGAGGCTCACGACTCTTGACCCTTGGTCTATGGGAGTTGATGTATTATGGGACTGGGTTCCCCGTTTTTATTATATCATATCGCTGTTATTTCTTGAATTAATTTGCTTAAATGGGTTAAAGAGAGCTTCTAGCTCCGTGGTTGATATGGATTGGTCGGGCTGGCTTAGCAATGTGTTGGGCGCCATCACGACCGGATTTGGGGTCGTGACAAGTTGGTATCAGAGCCTAGGTTTACTAGGCCTCATGAGTCTTGAGGTAGGGCGGCTGAGGCAGTGCCAGCTGACCCGCCTGTTGTACCAGTTCAGGAGAAGCCCCCAGTAGTTGATGCTCCAGCAGTCCCAGTTCAGGGCCAGACTATATCTATTGCTATTCCTGGTCTTCAGGAGACTCTTGCTCAGATATTATCAGTGTGTTCCGGTTTGGCTCAGGTAGTTTCAGTTAGAGGTAGGGCGGCCGAGGCAGTGCCAGCTGACCCGCCTGTTGTACCAGTTCAGGAGCAGCCCCCAGTGGTTGATGCTCCAGCAGCCCCAAGTTCAGGGCCAGACTGTATCTATTGCTATTCCTGGTCTTCAGGAGACTCTTGCTCAGATATTATCAGTGTGTTCCGGTTTGGCTCAGGTAGTTTCAGCTACCGCTACTGTAGCGACATCTCAGTTAGGGGGTGGTCAGCAGACCCCTGCAGCTCGCACACCTGACCCGGTTGTTCAGGGACTTCAGACGCCAGAGGCGGTCCCCGCTCAGGTGGTTGCACCGGTTATTCCTCCAGCTGCACCAGCTCCAGCTCCAGAGCATATGGTTCAGGTTATGCCCGATGACGAGCAGCGTCGTCTTGAGAGATTTGGTAGACTTTAGCCACCCCATTTCAGTGGCGTTGAGGGCGAGGATGCCCGGGGTTTCTTGGATAAGTGTCAGAAGATGCTGCGTACGGCTGGTATTCTTGAGTCCAGCGGAGTTTCATTTACTACATTTCAGTTCACCGGTCCCGCATTTGATTGGTGGGAGGAGTTTGAGAGGCGTAGGCCTGCAAGAGCAGCACCTCTCACATGGCAGCAGTTCTCTACTCTCTTTCTAGAGAAATATGTACCTCGGTCTCGTCGCGAGGAGCTACGTCGCCGGTTCGAGTGGTTGATTCAGGGCGACATGTCTGTGACTCAGTATGAGCTTAGATTCACTCAGTTGGCTAGGCATGCCACATGGATGATCCCCACTGAGAGGGAGAGGATCAGGAGGTTCATTGATGGCCTCAACTACTCTATCCGTATTCTTATGACCAGCGAGCGAGTTCTGTCATCATCGTTTGAGCAGGTAGCTGATATGGCACGCTCCATTGAGGCGGATCGTCGCCGAGAGAGAGAGGAGCGGGAGGCCAAGAGGCCTCGTAGTTCTGGCAGTTTCAGTGGTGCTCCATCTAGAGGGCATTCCCGGCAGAGCAGAGGTCGCTCATCTAGACCTTCTCATTCAGGCCGCCCAGAGCAGAGCGGAGGTTCTTATGGTCGTGGTCGACAGGGGTTTCAGCAGGGTCAGTCATCACTTAGTGCCCTCCCAGCCCAGAGTGCAGCACCTACTTCTCCAGGACCAGGTGCATGTTATGAGTGTGGTGAGTTTGGCCACATGAGGAGACATTGCCCTCGACTACGTAGGGGCAGGACTCAGCAGAGGGATCATCCCTCCTCTTCAGCACCATCTCAGTCTAGTAGAGGTGGAGGTCAGTCTTCTCGTGGTCGCCCCAGGGGCGAGGAGAGATCTGGTGGAGGCCAGGCGCGATTCTACGCACTTCCTGACAGGCGTGATGCAGTTGCCTCCGATGCTGTGATTACAGGTATCATTTATGTCTGTCACCGAGATGCCTCTGTTCTATTTGATCCAGGGTCCACATATTCTTACGTGTCCTCTTATTTTGCACATCATTTGGGTGCAACTCGTGGTAGTCTTGATTTACCTGTTCATGTATCCACCCCCGTGGGTGATACGATTGTTGTGGATCATGTCTATAGATCCTGTGTTATATCTATTGGGGGTCTGGAGACCCAGGCAGATTTGTTATTGTTGGGCATGGTGGACTTTGATGTCATATTGGGTATGGACTGGTTGTCTCCGTATCATGCTATATTGGACTGTCATGCTAAGACAGTTACGTTGGCCATTCCTGGTATTTCTCGGATTGAGTGGCGGGGTTCGACCGATTTCGTCCCTAGCCGTGTTATTTCGTTCTTAAAGGCTCGGAAGATGGTTGAAAAAGGGTGTTTATCGTACTTAGCTTTTGTGAGAGATGTGGGAGCTGAATCTCCTAGCATTGATTCTGTACCTGTTGTGAGGGACTTCCCAGATGTATTCCCCTCAGACCTGCCGGGCATGCCGCCGGACAGGGATATTGATTTTGGCATTGACTTGGTGCCGGGCACTCAGCCCATATCCGTTCCTCCTTATCGGATGGCACCAACTGAGTTGAAAGAACTGAAAGAGCAGCTTCAAGAGCTTATGGATAAGGGTTTCATCCGCCCTAGTGTGTCTCCGTGGGGTGCGCCGGTATTATTTGTTAAAAAGAAAGATGGTTCCATGCGAATGTGTATTGATTATCGACAATTGAACAAAGTGACAGTGAAGAACAAGTACCCTTTACCGCGCATAGATGATTTGTTTGATCAGTTACAAGGTGCGAGGGTGTTTTCTAAGATCGATCTTCGTTCAGGCTATCACCAGCTGAAGATCAGGGACTCGGATATTATGAAGACCGCATTCAGGACCCGATATGGTCATTATGAGTTTCTTGTGATGTCTTTTGGGCTGACCAACGCCCCAGCAGCATTTATGCATCTGATGAACAGTGTGTTCAGGCCTTATTTGGATTTATTTGTGATTGTGTTCATTGATGACATTCTAGTCTACTCCCGTAGTCAGGAGGAGCATGCTCAACATTTGAGTATTGTGTTGCAGAGATTGAGAGAGGAGAAGCTATATGCTAAATTCTCCAAGTGCGAGTTTTGGCTCGAGTCCGTAGCATTTCTGCGACATGTGGTGTCCCGTGATGGTATTCAAGTTGATCAGAAAAAGATAGAGGCGGTGCAGAGTTGGCCTAGACCGTCCTCAGCTACAGAGATCAGGAGTTTTCTTGGTTTGGCGGGATATTATCGCCGGTTTGTTCAGGGATTTTCATCCATTGCTTCTTCATTGACTAAATTGACCCGGAAGGGTGCACCATTCGTGTGGTCGGATGAGTGCGAGGAGAGCTTTCAGAAGCTCAAGACAGCTTTGACCACAGCTCCAGTGTTAGTATTGCCATCAGCTTCAGGTTCATATACCGTTTATTGTGATGCCTCGAGAGTGGGGATAGGTTGTGTGTTGATGCAGGAAGGAAAGGTAATTGCTTATGCTTCTCGGCAGTTGAAGCCACATGAGAAGAACTATCCTGTTCATGATTTGGAGCTAGCCGCCATTGTTCATGCATTGAAGATTTGGAGGCACTATTTGTACGGTGTGTCTTGTGAGGTGTATACCGACCATCGTAGTTTCCAGCACTTGTTCAAATAGAAAGACCTTAATTTGAGACAACGGAGATGGCTTGAGTTGCTTAAGGATTATGACATCACTATATTATATCATCCGGGGAAGGCCAATATGGTGGCCGATGCTTTGAGCCGGAAGGCGGTCAGTATGGGGAGCTTGGCATATATTCCAGCTGAGGAGAGGCCATTTGCTTATGATGTTCAGGTGCTAGCCAATCGGCTAGTGAGGTTAGATATTTCGGAGCCCAGCAGGGTATTGGCTTGTGTTGTATCTCGGTCATCTCTATATGATCGTATTCGTGAGCACCAGTATGATGATCCGCATTTGGTTGTCCTGAGGGACAGAGTTCAGCATGATGATGCTAGAGATGTCACCATTGATAGTGACGGCGTATTGAGGATGCAGGGCCGGATATGTGTGCCCAATGTTGATGGCCTTCGTGAGTTGATTCCGGAGGAGGCCCATAGCTCGCGGTATTCTATCCATCCAGGAGCCGCGAAGATGTATCAAGATTTGAAACAACACTATTGGTGGAGAAAGATGAAAATGGACATTGTCAGACATGTAGCACGGTGCCTCAACTGTCAGCAGGTTAAGTACGAGCACCAGAGGCCCGGTGGTGTATTTCAGCGCATTGTTATTCCCGAGTGGAAATGGGAGAGAGTCACTATGGATTTTGTTACTGGACTCCCTCGGACGGCGAGGAAGTTTGATTCTGTATGGGTGATTGTGGATAGACCGACCAAGTCAGCTCACTTCATTCCAGTTAGTACTACCTACTCATCGGAGCGGTTGGCGACGATCTTTATTCGAGAGATTGTTCGGTTGCATGGAGTCCCAGTGTCTATCATATCCGATAGGGGTACTCAGTTCACTTCTCAGTTTTGGAGAGCATTTCAGCGAGAGATGGGAACGCGGGTTGAGTTGAGTACAACATTTCACCCCCAGACAGACGGACAGTCTGAGCGCACTATTCAGATCTTGGAGGATATGTTGCGAGCTTGTGTGATTGATTTTGGTGGTTCGTGGGATGAGTTCCTACCACTTGCTGAGTTTGCCTACAACAACAGTTATCAGTCGAGTATTCGGATGGCCCCGTATGAGGCATTGTATGGCAGGCGGTGTAGATCCCCCGTGGGATGGTTTGAGCCTGGTGAGGTTAGATTGATAGGGACTGAGTTAGTCCGGGATGCTCTAGATAGAGCAAAGTTGATCCAGGAGAGACTTCGTACAGCACAGTCTCGTCAGAAGAGTTATGCGGACCGTAGAGTTCGAGAGTTGTCTTTCATGGTTGGTGACAGAGTATTGTTGAAGGTTTCACCCATGAAGGGTGTCATGAGGTTTGGGAAGAAAGGAAAGTTGAGTCCCAGGTACATTGGTCCTTTTGAGATACTTAGGAGAGTTGGAGAGGTGGCATACGAGTTGGCCTTGCCGCCCAGCTTATCCAGCGTTCATCCAGTATTCCATGTGTCTATGCTCCGGAAGTACATTGGAGATCCGTCTCATGTATTAGACTTCAGTACCATTCAGCTTGATGGTGATCTATCCTATGATGTGGAGCCTATTGCTATTTTGGGTCGTCAGGTGAGAAAATTGAGGTCTAAGGAGATTGCATCAGTTAAGGTTCGGTGGAGAGGTCGACCGGTGGAGGAGGCCACTTGGGAGATCGAGCGGGAGATGCGGAGCAGATATCCTCACTTGTTTGAGACTTCAGGTATGTTTCTTGACCCGCTCGAGGACGAGCGTTTGCCTAAGAGGGGGAGAATATGACGACCCGGCCCGTCGTCAGGGGAATTACCACCCCGTTATGTTGTAAATACATTTTTTATGATTTTATATCAGTGTTAGAGTCTATCGGGTGAGTTAGGAGTGATTGAGATTGGAAATGAGGCATATAGCCTTTGTGAAGGAAACTTGAATAAGGAAAGTCAACCCGGAGTTGACTATTGGGTTAGAGGGCTCGGAATCGGATTCTGATGATTCGGTTAGTTCCGGAAGGTGATTTGTGACTTAGGGGAGCGATCAGAATTGAATTTGGAGGTCCGGTGTAGAAATAGGCTTGAATTGGCTAAGGTTAAATTTTGGCGAAATCCGAACGGTAGGTGAGATTTTGATCCGGGGTCGGAATGGAATTCCAATAATTTCTGTAGCTTCGTCATGTGATTTTGGATTTGTCCGCAAAATTTCAGGTCATTCGGACGTCGTTTGGTCGGGTTTTTGATTGAATGTGTAATTTGGAATGTTTTAAGGAATTTAGGCTTGAATTCGATGCGAATTATGGGTTTTGATGTTGTTAGATGTGTTTTGAGGATTTGAGCAAGTTCGAATAAGGTATTAAGATGTGTTGGTATGTTTGGATGAGGTCCCGGGGGCCTCGGGGTGTTTTCGGATGGTTAAACGGGAGAAAATTGTGGAAAAATTGCAGGTTGGGATCCTGCTTCTGTTGTTTCCGCTCCTGCGGAATTTTGGACGCAGGAGCGTGTCCGCAGAAGCGGACGAGATGCGCAGGAGCGGCTGGTTACGCAGAAGCGGAAGTCATTCCGCTGAAGCGGCATCGCTGGTGCGAGCCAGTGATCGCAGAGGCGAAGGGGAAGAAAATGGGCATGGTCCGCAGAAGCGGACATTTGACCGCTTGGGCGGGACCGCAGAAGCGGTAAACAGTGCGCAGAGGCGGATGTTTCCGCGAATGCGGATGTTCCTTCGCAGAAGCGGGCCCGCTTAAGCGGCCCTTTGCTCGCAGAAGCGGAAATGGCCGGCCAGGCCTGGAACCGCTGAAGCGACCCTTTGGTCGCGGATACGGGCTCGTAGGAGCGGAAAATATTCCGCAGAAGCGAAAATCGCTGTAAGTAAGTGTATCCGAAGTTAGAAAAATTTCAGAACATTTCACACATTTTGGGTCTCGGCTTTAGAGGCGATTTGGGCGATTTTGAAGAGAAATTCAAGGGAAATCATCAGGTAATCAACTATGGACATAAACTATGATTAGTATTGATAATATTATGCAATTATATCATGAAAATGGAGGAATTTGGGGTAATTTATGGAGGATTTAGCCCTAGGCTTGAACTTTATAAAATCAAGGTTTTGAATGGGCAAATGGAGTCCGAATTTGGTAAAATTGATATGCTTAGACTCGTATTGAGATGAGGGTTCCGAATATGTGACTTTCGTGATTTTTCGATAAGCGTACCGAAAGTCGGGTTTTGACAACTTTGGGAATTTTGATGTAAATTGAGTTGTATTGATTGGGTGTCGTCCCATTGGCCTAATTTGTTGTATTTCTACTGTATTTGATCAGATTCTACGCGTGCGGAGCTTGATTCTCGTGGCAAGGGCATTGCGGAGTAGTCGTCGCGCCGTATTGAGGTGAGTAATAGATGTGGGTGATGACCGGCGGGTTCGAAACCCCGGTATACCACTTTGTGACGCTGTATAGCGGCGAGACACGCACACTCTTGAGAGTGCAGGGTCGATCATGAACTGGAGACTATATATTAGTCCGACCTGTTGATACCGTATTATTGGCTATTCTCGAGTCGTCGAACCTCCTTCTCGGATGGTTGCATATATATATATTGTGATAATGGCCACTCTTGAGCCGAGGAACCCCCTTCTTGGGCGGTTGAGTATACATGTGGGCCGTGAGCCAGTTATTGGATCCCGCGAGGATCGTTATCATTGTCATATCATATAGACATGCTAGTTTACTACTAGTCCGCAGCTATTTCTCTTATTATGCTAATTCCAATCTCTGGAACTTGATATTACTGTTTTCCAACTGAAAAATGATAAAAGAGTTTTCAAAAAAACTACTTTTGAGCTTGCGAGGCTGTATCTGCATATTAGCTGACTAGTAGTGGATCGGGCTGCGCGCCGCAGCGAGATATATGTTGGATCGGACTGCACGCCGCAGGAATATCTCTATGAGATGTGCTTGGGCTGTAGGAGCCCCTCCGGAGTCCGAACCCCCACAGTGAGCACGGGTACCCAAAATTGGAGTCGGGCTACGCGCCGTAGCGGTCATATCATGCATTGCATTGCATTTAGCTACATCTGCTAGCTGTTATGCTATTTATTGGTATTTGTTGGTACAGGTACAGTGAAGATTGATTCTATGACAGGGTAGCCGATTATAGCTTTACATAGTGCTTTATTGCGGATTTCTTATCTGCGCTGTCTTACCCTTGTTTATTACCACTGAGTCTGGCAGTACTCATTTTACTCCCTGCACCTTGTGTGCAGATCCAGGTACCTTTCAGCAGTGATCCAGTAGCTGTGCGAGGTGACATCTGTGGGATATACGAGGTAGCTGCAGAGCCCGCAGGACCCGATATTCCTTCTTACTGTCTTGATGTTGTATTGACTTTTCTTTCCGCACTTGGTATCTTGTAAACCTTTATACACTCATGTTCAGTAGAGGCTCATGACTCTTGACCCTTGGTCTATGGGAGTTGATGTATTATGGGACCGGGTTCCCCGTTTTCATTATATGTATCGCTATTGCTTCGTGATTTGATATGCTTTAATGGGCTAAAGAGAGCTTTTAGCTCCGTTCTTGATATGGATTGGTCAGGCTGGCTTAGCAATGTGCTGGGCGCCATCACGACCGGATTTGGGGTCGTGACAGAACATGTCTACATATATCATGATAGTGTGGAGCACTAATAATGGTTACCTTGATGATGTAGGAATGCCTACATGATACATTTGATTATGACCATATGAGTATCTATAGCCTGCTTTAGTCTTCTTCTTCTTTTGTTTCCTATTTGATCTCTGTTAAAATAAGATTTTGTCCTTCTAACTGTTTCCTTTCTCTTTGTTTTACATGACATACCGGGGCCGACGAGTTTCATAGTGAGACTCAACGATGCCGCTGCTGCATAGAGACTGCACATCCTCATCTTTTCCACTTCTTACGTCATATGCCTATAAATACAGAAGAGAAAAAATCTTCTGGGAGTTCAACATGGCTCTTAAACCTTCCTTTCTGCTTCACCTATTTACTTGTTTATTGTGTGATTAACCAGTTTTATCCTTTAGTTATGTTATTAACAAGTTTTATCCTTTCGCTGTGTGAGTGTTCGTTAAGATATAAATTTACTATATAATCATAGTTAAGTCTTTAGTGGTGAATATTTATTTTGTTTTGTAATAAAAGTATCCTACCACATAATACTTGCGCCTAATTCAAACTCTTCTGGAATCACACATGCGTCAAATACTAGGAGTTAAGCCTGCTAAGTTATTATAAAATCAACTATGTCTTTAAAATTTCTTCTTTCCGCTCTACCAACTTTGTGAAATTGACAACTCTGCTTTATATGAAATTTTTTAAAGAACTGAAGCTAATAGCATTTCTAGCACATCGAAGTTGTCATTTTTTTCTTTCCCTGTTTCAAATATTCAAGATGGCATTTTATTACTTTCTTTAAAGACATCTTGAACTAATAGTTACTTGTTTGATATTTCATGTTTGGAGTCAACAGGTTAAGAAAAGATTTGCTTTGGGATAATATTGAAACGAGAGCTCATTGCTAGTTTAAGAAATCATTATCTCAAATCCTAATTAAGAATTCAAGTGCATTGCTGTTTGAATGCAAACTTAACGTTACAATGCTTATTTTATAAACATCTAGTCAATTCTTTAACCCTTTTAGGAATTAATATATTCTTTCTTTTAACATTACAATACATAGCCTTAATTAATTGAAGTCCGGCCGGTTAACCATTTTTATGGATCTTAAAGGGTGCCTTAAAAATCTTCCTTTAGATTAATTGAACTCTTACCTAGAATCTTTTGGTTAAGTAGACCATTAATAGAGTTGTACTTTAATCAATTTCGGTGTCCTAATTCACCTTAATTAATTAGGTGGCGACTCTTTAACTTTAATCAAACTCGAAATCGCCTATATGTTGTACCTTATTCTAACCAGTTTAAAATTGGGTATAACAACTTGGCGACTCTGCTGGGGAACTTAGGTTCAGACCATAATGGGCTTAGTTAAAATTAAGGCTTGTGTGTTATCTATGTGGCTATATAAATTGTTTTACATATTATATGTTTTCTTATAACTTTTTGTGTTACAACTTTTATATAATTGTCATTCCGTTTCACTTCCTCCACTTTTGGAAAACTCACACCCAGCACACACCTAGCGGTTACGCGGTTCGCGGCCGTGCACTTTTTCAAAAAAAATATACCTTTTAGCGAAAAGTTTGTGGGTAAGTCGATCAGCGGTGCAATCGACAGTCACAACTTTTCACTCTCAAGTTGTCCGCTTGGGAGAAGACCAGTCTAGAAAACTTACTCTTAGCCGACCTAGGATAGAGCTAAACCAAATCCCTTATTAGGAGCATGCATCACGCAACATTAGGAGGCTTAATACCCTAGGTGTATTAAGTCCATTAGTTAGCCTTATCCAAATGTCCAAGCGGGTTTATAACCCCGAGTGACACCTATTCATCCTTTATGTGCATCATTTGAAAGATAAACACACCGATTATGTGGACCACTTACTCCTAATTGGAAAACGGGTAGGATTAATCTTTTCTGTGATGCAGAAAATTATGAGTCAAGTTGTCTACCCAAAGATCGGCATGGTGTTTGACATCCCTCCCAAACTAAAGGCATGGTGGAGAAACTTAGGAGAAAGCGCACAATTCGAAGTGAGAAAGAAGTTGGGTCATTTACCGTTACTTATGGAAGTCACAGCGTGTAGGAAAATTATCGAGGCAGCAGTTACTTTTTGGGATGAAGAAAGGGTCGTATTCAGATTTGGGGAAAATGAGATGACACCATTGTTAGAAGAAATTGGAGGTTTCATAGAGAATGTGAGTTTGTTATGGAAAGGCAAACATTCTTGGCAAAGTGCTGGCATGATTATTCCAAAAAATCCCTCGATAAAAGAGTTCCTTGAAAAGTTTGGTTTTGAGAAAGAAATTGGGTTAGAGCATTTGAAAGAATCCAAAATACCCCTTGATTATCTGTTTGACATTTTTGGATGCTCGGGTGCTTTTCTACGACATCGAGAAAGGTTTTCCTCACATTATTCTTGGAGTGAAAAGAAAGTATTCGCTTTTTCGGTTTGTTTCCTCGGGCTCATAGTATTTCCCCGAGGAGCAAAATAGGAGATTCACACCCGACTTGTCATGGTTACTGATGCATTATTTAATGATATTGATGGAAAACCATACACCATAGTGCCGATGGTTGTTGCAGATATATACCGAGCTTTAGGCCTTTGCAAGAAAGGATATAAACATTTTGAGGGATGTAATTTATTGTTGCAGTTATGGTTTATGGGGCATCTCCAAAAGATCAGTGGAAGCCAAGAGCTTTACAAGCAAAATGGTGCTAATCACATCACATCATACACGATACCAGTGGTTGCATTCAAACATCCAAATAGTGTTAAAGGACGGGGCAAGTTACTTAGCAAGCTAAACGATACCACAATCCAATGGATGTTTTCTTGGTATCCATCTGAGAGTTTTGTAATCCGCGGAAAAATGCTACCTTATTTGGTTCTCATCGGGCTTCGAGGACTTCAACCATATGCTCCATTACGAGTTATGAGACAAGCCGGGAAAATGCAAGTCATACCGTAAGTTGATAACATGGATCATTATCGAATTGACTATGATAATGATAAAATTCATTTTGCAAAGGAAATTCTTAGGATGTGGAAAAATAAGAGAGCTATGGTCAAGGATACAATTGCACCAGATAGGTACCAAGCTGGATGTGACACTTTTTATTTAGAATGGTTACGTGCCAACCTAGAAGGTTCTGTCACAAGAGGGATTAATATGGGTGGCCGAATCAAAGATAAGGCAGTCGAAGCTGAAATCAAGTACCGCCGGCTAAAAAGAAGGGTGTCCGAGTCCGAAGCAAAGCACAAGGAGCAGCATGAGAAGGAAAACAAAGAGATTGAAATGTTGAGACAACGAGAGGAGATGCAGATGCAACAAATAGAAATGTGGAAACAACAAGCTGTGGAAATGGAGCAAATACTCAAAGATTTGGATGGAGACCTCGAGAAGCAATTCATAGAATGCTATTGCCAAGGACTGGACGAAGGAGGAAAGCTAGCCATGGTTTACCTTGTGAAGAACCGCCAGAAAATTGATGAGGCAATCAGTGCAGCAAAAAGGCTAAGGAGAAATGAAGAACCATCCTTAGTCAACTAGATTAGAACTATGTTGTAATCTTTATTTTAATTAAGGCTATGCCATTGTAATCGTTTTAAGTTAAGGCAATTTCCCCTTTTATTTATGTACTAAGCTTGAATTATCAATGAAAGTTTGTTTTGGATGTCCAATTAAGGAGCAATGGGATGACATATAATGGTGTGTTTATCTCTCAAATTCTCGCTAGGCCTACCTCTGGCACAAAGAGGTCCCCTGCATACTAGGACACGCTTAACATTGCTTGAATTATTTGTTATTATATGATTTGTTTGTTATGTGATATATTTGCTTTTAAATTTAATCACCACTTACTAACATTGTCTTTATTTTTCTTTTTAAAGGTTTTTCTATTTTATTACTCCCCAAGGTTGATTTGTGTTGACTGCGAACTGGCCGAACACCCATACTTCACGAGATCGAAGGCACGAGCAGCTACCAACATGACTGGATCAAACACACCTAACATGACAGGCTTGGGACTTGTCACTGTTCAACGAGATGAACCTGAGACTTCGGACGGAATGGAGGTTACCCTTCGTGATGAACACATCGCCCAGTTGTCGCAACAAGTGGCTAACCTGCAAGGTGTAATTGAACGGCTGCGGAACCTTACCAATCTTTCTATTAGTCTCAACACACCACTTCCTGAAGAAAGGACAAATGCACCTATCCCGCCACCTTTCCCATCTTTTGACTCATCTATCCCGGAACACCTTCCACCAAACCCTCCACTTCACAACAACAAGCAAACATCCACTAACGCACATGTTAACCCGCAACAAGCCAACCCATCGAATTTTACCACATCATATGTTTCCCAACCGTCACCAGCCCAAAGCACCCCGCTAACCCAAAATCACCATGTAACGCAACACATACTGATGGCACACGCCGCTATTCCTAATATGCAGCATGTTCTACCGGTATATGTAGCGGAAGCACAACCTTTTACTACCTCTATGCCTCACCAACTTCACTCTGAAGTGTATCAATATCAGGAAGCAGAAGGAGATTCGTGAGTTAAAGGAAGCATTCAAAAGTCTGAAAACCGTTAGGAGTATGGAAGGTTTGGAGTATGAAGATCTATGTGTTCATCCCGATGTTGATTTACCTGCAGGATATAAAGTACCAAAATTTGACATGTTTGACGGAAAAGGAAACCCGCGAGCTCATTTGAGGTCGTACTGTGATAAGTTAGTTGGAGTGGGAAAGGATGAAGCTATCAGGATGAAGCTGTTTATAAGGAGTCTTACAGGGGAAGCCCTTGATTGGTACACAAGTCAAGACCCACAGAAATGGCGCAGTTGGAGTGTCATGGCACAAGAATTCATGGACAGATTCAGATTTAACACCGAGACCAACCCAGATAGATTCTATTTGATGACGTTAGAGAAGAAAACAACAGAATCCTTTAGAGAGTATGCCATGAGATGGAGGGCAGAAGCAGCAAGAGTCCAACCCCCGATGGGAGAGGATGAGATGACAACTACTTTTATTCGATCTCAAACGGATGCAACATATTATGAGAGATTGATAAGTATGATGGGGCAGAAATTCTCGGAAGTTGTTAGGATGGGAGATGTTATAGAGGAAGGTCTCAAATCAGGAAAGATTACAAATTTGGCAGCACTACAAGCAACAAGTAAGGCGATCCAGTCAGGAAACATTGGAGGAGTAAGTAAGAAGAAGGAAAAAGAAGTATCCGCTGTTATGACCGTCCAAGACCGCAGGCCTAATCAAATGTTAACCTACTAAAACCCGTTACCCCAACCTTCATATTATAGCCCATACACCCAAACTCCTCAATCTTACTACCAGCCTTCGCCCATTCCCTATCCTGTTTATAATGCCCAACCAACCTATTATCCACCCCGAGCACCCGCATACCAGAATCCACCATATTACCAACCCACATATCCACCTCAACCCCGCTACCAATCACAAAACCGCCCAAATGCACCTAGACCTCGCTCGAGCTTTGAAAGAAAACCAGCCAAAACCTATACACCCCTAGCTGAACCTTTAGCCCAGTTGTATGAAAGGTTAAAAGCTGCAGGAGTACTCCAACCTGTCCCAGGAAGAGTTCCCAACCCCCTCCCAGGATGGTATGATGGGACCAACCGTTGTGCATATCACTCTGGTGTGACTGAACATGACACAGAAAATTGCCTTACTCTCAAAGATAAGATAGAAGAGTTGATCAAAGCAGGAACCATTCAGCTTAAGGGAGCTCCGCCGAATGTGAACAACAACCCTCTTCCAAATCACGATGATGCCGGTATTAACATGATATCTACTGATGGGGATTGGAATTTGGAAGGAACAATTGTACCAATTGAAGATGAGAAAAAGGCTGTGTCATCTGCCTTCATTGCTCCTGTCATAACAGTGCAAGTGCGAGCACCAATTGAGGTGGAAACACTCCCTCCGAAACCCAGGGTCATGGCTCTAGTCGCTCAGACACCCTCATTTGAAACCAAAGCAGTTCCTTGGGACTACCAGTTTGATATAAGGAACAAGGGAAAGGCAAAATTAGTTGTAGAAGTTGCTGCTGCTGCTGCAGGTATGACAAGATCCGATAGGTGTTATGTTCCTGAAGAAGCATCACGAGGAACTTCAAGTAAGGCCAACAACCAGAAGAAGTCCATGACAGAAGCTGAAGTAGAAGAGTTTTGGAGAAAAATGCAGTGTAGCGGATACTCTGTTATAGACCAACTAAAGAAGACGCCAGCTCAAATTTCCCTCATGTCATTATTGATGAGTTCTGATAGCCACAGGAATGCTTTGGTAAAAGTACTCAATAAAACATATGTACCAGCCGAGACAACCAGTGAACATTTGGAAACTATGGTGGCCCAAATTCTAGAATCACACAAGATTTCTTTTCACGAGGATGAATTGCCGCCTGAAGGTCTAAGTCACAACAAAGCTTTGCATCTCACTGTCAAATGCCGGGACAGGTTTGTTTCAAAGGTTTTGATTGATAATGGTTCTGCACTCAATATATGTCCTTTCACTACCCTCAAAGCCTTGGGAGTTGATATTGGGAAAGTTCGTGAAATTCATGTGAATGTTAGAGCTTTCGATGGAGCGCAAAGGAGCGCCATTGGTGAAATTAACTTAGCGTTGCAAATTGGGCCTGTGGAGTTTATTATTGAATTTCAAGTGTTAGACATATCTGCTACTTATAATCTACTGTTGGGAAGGCCGTGGATTCACATGGCTGGTGCAGTCCCTTCCACTTTGCACCAGAATGTGAAGTTTGTGTGGAATCACCAGGAAGTTGTGATTCAT